>JBBPDB010000002.1:4587132-4610640 GCA_037974465.1 Brachypetersius altus | reverse complement strand
GACGTAGCGCAATACTGCCCCCACTGATTGTGTGGTACTGCAATGCAGAGGGGCATTTAATTTTCAAATTAATCGCGTGATCAATTTATTTTAAAGCGTTATAGGTCCTAAGAGCACCCGCGAACACTTTAATTCCATTTGAAACTCATTTTCATGCATTACCCTTAAAGAAAATGTAAAGGTAAATAAATAATCAGAATCAAAATACGTAATTGCTTTCAAAGCTGTTAACATTAACAAATATAATCAAATCAAATATAAAACCAAAGCTTTTTCTACTGCAGGACATTCATGTTTTATCTAGTTTGTTGTAGAAGAACAAGTTACCCTCAGAGTCCAGAGCATTATAGCAGCTGCAAAGGGGGACCAACTCAATATTAAAGTGTATCTATCTGAATGCAGTATGGGCATTGTCCATCAAAAAAATTTGCAAGTTTTTAGGCATAAGTTTCTTCTGAAATCAAGAATAAGATTGGGAATATGTCCTCTCTTTGCTGCTGTACTCTTCTGGGAACCATTTACACTATGGTTGGAACATTACTATGATGAATTGATTGTTTTCAGCCACAACTGTTGGTAATGATGTTGGAGGAATAGTTCTGGAACATATATATATTCAGTTTTTAATGCACATGTAGTCAAAAAGGCATGAGGTCTGAGATGTGCTTTTTTTTTGCATTGGAGCATAATTCCCCAGATACTGCACTGAATTCTCAATATGGAAGGAAATTTGAATATAAAATATCTTCTTCATCCAGCCTGTTTCTCCAAGACATAACTGAGCTCAGTTTAAGATCAGTATGAGATGTTGACCATTTTTTCCCCACTTTTTAAATTCAGAGAATGAACCTTCCTCTAATCTCAGTCTGATCCCAGTTTAAGATTTTAAAATGCTCTTTCTTTTCTCTCACTGCTCTGAACTTTATTTGTCTCAGATAATCAGATAGTCAGATAAACCAGCAGATCCAAAAGAAATCTTGGTTGTCTTATAAGTGAGCCTGAACAATATCTGAAATTTGTCTTAGTTACCAAAGTCAGACTTAAAAAATCTCCAAATAAGAATGATTTATTTCTGATCACACAAAGAAATGGCTGAGCAGCAACATCATCTTCTGGGTTGGTCTTTAATATGGTCTTTGCCATTGTTTTAGCAAGCAGCATATTTTTGTCTGCTTTTGTAGTGTCATACAGTCTCAGAAACAGCAAAAGCAAATCTATGTGAGATTCCCTAACAGACTAACATGGTTTGAGGCAAATGTATCATTGTTTAGGCAGTTTTTTTTATGCTAATAGATGGAGTAGCTTTTTTTTTTTAGCTTTTACCTGCAGTGCAAAACTAAGACATGCCTGGTTAGTTGGTTTATTCGTTTTGCTAGTAATCAACAGATCTATTGAGAGTCTTTCTGTGTGTCTGGAAGTTTCATCCAAGAAGGCGTGGCTTGAAAGGACTTCCTTTCTTGTCGTCCAGGAGCAAAAAACCAACCACTTGGTCTCATATTCATCCAAAAGAGAAGTGGTCAGGATTTCCATGTTAACAGATCATATTAAATTAGTTTCCTATGATTCAATGAGAGTTACTGTATTTAGCTTCTATTTTTTCTCATACAAACAATGGTGATGAGTCCTAACACATTTAATTGCTCACAAAACCTGCCCATTTAAAAGAAATAAGCTATACACCTAATTTGATTAGAGCTGCACAATATGCCATTATCATAATATCATAATACTTAGGGTGTTTTCACAGCAAACGTGTTTGGTCCCTTGGTTTGGTTCATTTGCATTGATGTGAACGCAATCTCGGTACTTTGGTGCGCACCAAATCAAACCATTCCTGACCTGCCTGAAGGGGTGGTCTCGGACTGCTTTATCCGCTCTACTTTGGTATGGTTTGTCTGGTGTGAAAGCAACCAAACCAAATTGGACGAAACGATATAGTTTAATGCATTATGGGTATCAGATGAGATACGGGATTGATAGGCCAATGGAAAACCTGATGGATCTGCAGGAAGATCGCCCGCTAATAACGAAATGATCATTCAGGAGGAGGAGGGCACGTCTCTTCTCCCTGAAGTGGGGCGCAATCCGCCACCTGTGAGATGAATAAATCAGGAAAAAATGATCTGCATGTACAATGTAATTATTATTGAAAGTGGCGCGATTTTCTGAAAATAGTCTGTTTCAGGTGCCGATGGTATTCTCTGTTTATTTTGGTTTGTTTAGCATATGTGAAAACAAACTGTACCCAAATCTGTTTACTACATTGTAACATTTTTCTGACTGGTGCGGACTAAAGCAATCGAACTATAGATGTGAATGACCCTGAAATGGCCCATATATTAAATTTGTCATACATTTTGTTTTTTTTTCTTTATGATACTTGTTAAAATTCATCTTTACTTGACCTTACTTGAATTCAACAGGCAGGCTATTTCAATTATTGTGCCTGTAAAATCGATATGTACACTACCATTCAATGTTCTTTTCAACGGATAAGCAAACACATCTGCCTTCAAAATAAGCAAACTGTCGCAGTTTGTCACAGCTGCATTTCTCACCTGCACAATACACTTTCCTGCAGGTCAGGTTACATGTCACATTCGGATTGACGTCATATGCAAACATATTGACTCTGTTTTGACTCTGTCCTGCACCGTTAATGCACCTCAACGAGAGGAGGAGTGCTGAACAGTTGCATTGTGACAGAACTGATAACATCTCTGCACAGTGGAACACTCGAAGCCCTGCCTCTGATTTCAGCAAATAAAAATGGTGTAAAACAGTCTAAAACCAGTGAGTGCTCATACTAAGCTGCAAAAACAACCCATTTTCAAATCAGTCCCAAAACCCACATATTTTCATATGTTTGCCCATTCAGGTTGAAGTTCTAAGAAGTATTTTGGCCACTTTTGAATGAACTGCAACAAAGGGCAACCAACCAGAAAAGATGTCATTTACACATATCGACCTTAAAGGCAAAGTAACAAAAACAGCCTGTTTAATTCTATGGAATATGGTTATGTAAGAACGTGGTCATTTAAGAATGATATATGATGAATTATTGGTGAAATAATATGATTCATAAACACATCAAACATGGATTACATGAAGGCCTTGTTTTATCAGAACACCCAGTAACTCACCTGGAGCTGTGATTGGTCACCCTGTCAGAAACATTGGTTTGATTGGTTAAAATCTCATTTTCATATTGTAGCCTTCTGTGATATCAGTACTGCAGAGATTGATATTGTGATAATGATTAACTGCTGGAATAAATACAAATAAATACAAACACAATAAGCAACACACTGCAAGCTGGTGAGTGTGTTTGTGTAATGAGTGCTTGACCATATCCAAACCTCGCCGTGGGGAAAACCAGTTTTTACAGTATACACCTAGTTTATCGACTCAGTTCTTCCTTAAATCATATCAGGTGCTGATAGAACAAAACAAATCAGTAGAATGGGTAGAGTGTGAAACCAGCTCAGCAGTCAAACCTGTGTTCTTCTCGATATACCCAACGTACTGCATTTGTGTTTGTATTTATCCTGATATTATATATTGTTTTAATGACAAAACACCCCCAGAATTAATAGTTGCATTTATTAGCCTCTGAAATGTTAAAGGGGGAAAAGGGGAGAAAAATAAACAAACAGGAATAAATCCACCCAGCTCTAATAGAGCACCCACCCAGGCTCCTGCAACTTCAAATTTCACATGAGAAGAAAACATAAAACTGAGAACAAAATGAGAC
This sequence comes from Brachypetersius altus, assembly GCA_037974465.1. Classification (NCBI taxonomy): domain Eukaryota; kingdom Metazoa; phylum Chordata; class Actinopteri; order Characiformes; family Alestidae; genus Brachypetersius; species Brachypetersius altus. The sequence goes on along the minus strand of JBBPDB010000002.1, from coordinate 4,606,886 downwards.
AATAAAACACCCTCTATTACAGCAGCACACCAACACACTATCAAGGCTCTGTTGGTGTCTACAAAATCTCTGAAAATACTATGAATACTGACTCCCAGAACATTTTTGCATGTGAGAGTATTGAGGGGACTTCAATAGCAATATTAGGCATAAATCAATAGCGATATTAGGCTTTCGACACCGCTGAACCACTGAAAACAGTTTCTGTAACCACTAATTTAAATTGATGAAGAGGTGTAAATGTTTCTAATGGTACTTCCCCATGCTACCTCAGGTTAATCTGAGTGTCCAAATGATAAGTGTTGAGTAAGGAGAAGATTGTGGTTTACAAACATGTATGATAAAAGCCAGAAGTTTGGGCTCATCCTCAGATAAAATAAATAAACAAACCAAATTTTATTACAAGAAATTGTAATACAAAATGTTGCCAATGTGACAACGGTCGTGAAAAGTTTCTTACGAGTTTCATCAAAATAACCAAAGAGAGAGAGAGAGACAGAAAAAGAGAGGGACAGATAGAAATAGAGAGAGGGAAAGAGAGAGAAAGAGACATAGAGAGAGACAGCCCTGGTTTGGGCTGTCTCTCTCCAGACAGGCCCCGAGTGTCCCAGAAATGCCCAGACCATCCATCAGGGCCCTTCCTGCTAAAGCAGGGCTGAGGCCTCCCTCCGGCCAACCCCCCCCACCCCCCAACCCCCCGAGGGGAGGCTGCTGTTCCCGACAAGATCTCACGTAACAGCCCAGGCCTGATCTTTTCCCTGAACTTTCCAGTGGGCCCCTCTTTGCAGACCGTGCTGCTCCTGTAGGTCCGGGGACAAAGGTGTAGGCCTACTGTTCCAATGGGCCAGCCTGGCAGCTACCCTGAGACAGTGACAACGGTCTCCCTACCCCCCAACACTGTTACATAAACATAGTTAATTATTGCAGTCCAATTGCGTTTAAATGCTGTCAGCTTGTTTTTCCTACAGGCAGACATGGAAACATGTTCTAATACTATGTTATTGAGTTATGTTTAAATTCTCTTTTGACTTCCAGTTCAGAAGTACATATTTTTAGCAATGGTTAGTACTGTAAGAAGTGTGTAAGATTTATTTGTGTCTATATTAATGTTACTGAGATCACCGAGCAGGCAAAGTGAGGGGGATGTGGAACTAGGTGTGTTGATAAGTCTTCACAAATCCTCTGCCAGAATTGACCGGTGCAGTGCCAGAAAGCATGCATATAATTATTCAGTGTGCTATTCTTGCAGGTTACACATATGTTACTTTTTTCTGCTACCCATCTGGCATATCATTTGTCCTGTGTAGTAGGTTCTGTGTAGGATTTTATACTGTATTAGCTACAGATTCAAATTTTGAGTCATTCTAAATGTGTTTAAGCATTCTAAATGTCTTCTGCATCCAGAAGTTGGTATTGGGGTTGATAAGTAAATCCTGTTCCCATTTGTGGGTAGGGAGTGATAGACTTGTCTCTGATTCAGCTAGATACCTATTGATTCTGGAGAGTAGTTTTTGGGATGGTAATTTTAGAAAGTTTGCTGCTGCTGATGGAAGCTCCAAGTCTATCTGCTTTATTTTCCATTTATTTATTTAGAATATTTATTTTTTCCTGTCATTTTGTACAAATTTGTCAAATGATATGGATGATATGTTCCAAGCGTCTGACTCCTTTATTATGTTATATATTATAGTAAGTTATAAAATGTATCACTTTTTTATTTTGTAGGATGTCGGGGTTGTTCCAGATGGGTGTCATTTTGCATGGGAAGATTTGTTAATTTTAAGAAATTCCCACCAGGCCATCAGAGATGTTGATGTTGCTGCTCTTAAAGCAGCCATTTCGTTTGCGGACGGGACTGATAAATGGCACGTCTTGTACTGGCTGGACATTGAACGTTGAGATCCAATTGTTTTTGTGTAATCCATTTTAGGATATATATTAATCTATTGGTCGTAAAGTAATTGTATACATTTTGAAGTTTCAGGCCACACTGATTTTTGGGTTTCTGTAAAGTCTTTAAACTTATTTATGGTGGTTTAGATTTCCAAAGAAATTTTGAGATGATAGAGTCCAGGGACATAGACCAAGTCTAGGGGGTTGATTTGGAATCGTTGAAAAGAGAGAGTTGATTTTTTCATACTTTTGATTGTTGCTACTCTCCCATTAAGTGATGTGGGCAGGATACCCCAGGGAGTGAGGTTGTCTTCAAAGTTGAACATTGTGATTTAGTCGTGTCAAGTCTGATATTTTGACAGAGATGTTAATACCTAGGTATCTAAAATTGTTTCCAGATTGCAGTGGGATAGTTGGGTTGAACTGAAAGTCACAAGATATTGGTAGGACAGTTGATTTGTTCCGCATAAAGGCTAATTTTATTTGTCAAGTTTGCTTTTTGAATGCCTTTACTATTACTATTTTTCGAATTGCAGCTGCCAGTGGCTCGATAAATATTGCAAATATTGATGGAGAAAGTGGGCAGCCATGCCTAGTGCCTCTTCTGAGATTAAAGCTTGGAGAAATTTGATCATTTGTTTTAACGCATGACTTAGGTGAGCTGTATAATATTTTGACCCATGACAAGAATTCCCTCCAAATCTGAATTTCTTTAGGGTTGCAAATAGAAATTCCCAATTCACCCTGTCAAAACTCTTTTCTGCATCAAAAGAGATAATTATGGCTTCCTTGTTCGGAATGTTACAGTAATCTATTAGGTCAATTAGTCTCCTTGTGTTAGTTAGATAATCCTGATGGCCCTGGTGTGCAGTATATAACATTTTGATTTGCAATGTTATACTGTGGAATCAGTAACAGGGCTTTTTGTGGCTATTGAGTACTAAATGAACATTGTTTGCAATGAGGTGGTATATATCCTCTAGGCAAAGCACTGTGAAAACTTTCCCATGCTCTTTGCAAGGAAATCCATCCAGGAGTGTGTGAAAACCTCTACTCTAACCTGGGAATTGCATGACAGGTGGACTTTTTCTGCTTTGCTTTACTATGTGTGAGTGAGACCACACAATATACAGTGGGAGAAAAAGGGCAGTGGGCTACGGGAATGAGTGTTGATTGTATTAAACACATAAACACAGACACACACAAACATCTCCTACAAGGTTCCCTGGGGCCTCTGTAAGCAATGCTGACAAGAATGAATCCTTATCTGAACAGCTGCCGCAGGAAAACCTCAGGATATGGCCTCTCCCTGGTCCGGTCGTCTACTCTAGTCACGCAACTGCTTGGCTTCTGCCTATTAGTTCTCTATTGTCTCATTTACTGTGCAAACACACACACACACACACACACACACACACACACACACACACACACACACATACACTGGCCTTAACTCGAAAACTAAACTTTTGTGGACCCATTCCTTTGTTTTCCATTGTGAACTTTCTTATGTGTCTTTTGTTCTCCCGTAGTGATTTGCATGGTGTTTTTCTTCACTCCTACTTTACTACCCAGTTTAACTGCATCATGCGGCTGTTGATTCATTGCTCTTGTAGGGAAAAAAAACACCTGTGTGAAAATGACCATGTTGATTGCCAGTCCAGATCCTTTAAAAACATGCCTTTTGCAACAGTCAGCTAATTCCCTAAAACCAGCCTAAGATTTTTCCCAGTCTTTGGTCTCTCTTTTAACATCTTACAAGTCTGAACCTGCCTTTTCCATCTCAGACAACATGCGGCTCCTTTGACATAAAACAAAAGCTTAGTTTACCACATGATCTGCTGTGTAGTCTACAGTGAGGCATAGTGGGGAGGTAATGGATGTTTTGTGGGCTGTTTTAGGAGCAGGGCAGATCTTTTGACTAAAATGGAAAATTGTTTACAAAGAAACCAATACAATTGTTCATTCTGCTTTATTAAACAAATAGCCTATTGTAGTAATTGAGCACATTTCAGGTCCGCTGGTTTGCAGTGCCCTAAAGTCTAAAATGGAAGAGATGGAGCTGCGTGTTCAGATAAAAAGCCCTGTTCTGTTCAAGAATCAGAATCAGAATTTGAAAACTTTATTGATCCTGGAGGAAATTGCTTATGTTGCAGCTGTAGACACAGAGACAATAACTTGTAAAATATAAGGTCTAAATTAAATCAAATAAAACTGTTCAGAAAACACTAAATATGAAATTCATTATGCCATATACACAAATGCTGTGTATTAATATTATAAATAAATAACTTGCAGTTAAGTGAATTATTAATAACACAGGAGTATGGCTAGGAGTATGTTATTGTATGAAATAGAAATTATTGGTAGACCAGAAATACTGACATAAGTAGTAATATTTCAAATAGTAATGCACATAATAATAATTAGATATTGCACATAGTGAAATGATTTAGCACCCAGTAAAACAAACTGCACAATCTTGTATATGATAAGATTATTATCATATACAATAATGCCTTTTACTTAAAAACAATCAAAGATTTGGGTGAGACAGGATTAACCCTGTCACATTCTGGCTCCAGCCGGCTCTAGGTGCACCCTGTTTTCTACTCCTCACAGCCAGTCTTCACCTCACCTCTTATTCCCCCTGCTTCGGCTCCATCTCTGTTCCGGATCATCAACGGTGGTCCTGCCTATACAGTCCAGCGAATCCTCACTTTGCGATGTCGTGGCACCCAGTTCCTTGTAGATTGGGAAGGCTATCTACCCTCTCGTCCATCTTCACCAAATTGGACTTAAGAAGTGCTTATCCACATCAGAGAGGGTGATGAGTGGAAGACAGTGTTTATAACTCCCACCGGACATTACAAGACTCTAGTTATGCTGTTTGGCCTCTGCAACTGTCAAGCGACCTTTCAACAGTTTGCTAACAACATTTTAAGGGACATCTTGGATCGTTGGTATTTTGCATACCTAGATGACCTCCTAATCTACTCCAGAACAATTGAGGATTACGCCCAGCATGTCTAGACAGTTCTGAAGAGGTTGCTGGCCCACCAACTGTTCTGCAAGTTGGATAAATGCGCTCTCCACCAGTGCTCCACCACATTATTGGGCTTTGTCATCTCCCACAAAGGTGTGGACCCCCAGAAGCTGGATGTTGTGAGTAATTGGCCCCTATCCAAGATGCTGAAACAGTTACAGGGGTTTCTGGGGTTTGCTCATTTCTACTGTTGCTTTATCCAGGGAATCAGATCAGTTGGGGCCCCTCTCACTGTCCTCACCAAACCTTCCAGGAATCCATTCACCCTCACCACTGAAGCCATTCAAGCCTTTCACCACCTCTGTTGACTCTTCAACACAGCACCCATCTTGCTACATACAGACCCATTGAGACCCATTGTTGTGAAGGTGGATGCCTCTGCTGTGGGAATACGAGCTGTCCTCTCTCAGTAAGGTTCTTCTCCAGAAAATTCAGTCTCACAAAGCAGTGATACGGGGTAGGGCACCACAAGCATCAAGTGGGCTCTGGAAGAATGGCATTACTGGCTCCAGGGTGGTGGTGATCCATTTACCACCAAAATATAATAACCATCCAGCAAGCCAAACAGCTAAACCCCAGGCTGGCGTGGTGGGCTCTTTTGTTCCAGCTATTTAATTTCACCCTATAATACCAGGAGGGGTTGAAGAACACCAAGTCTGACGACCTCTCTCATCAGCTCTCGGGTGGGTCCCGCACTTGTCCTGCCTCCACAGATCTTTCTGTTACCTCTCCGGTGGGAGTTTGGGAAGATTGAGTCCACCAGTGGCAGGCCTTGGAGCCCCTTCAACTAGGCACCCCGTCTGGACGTCTCTTTACATAGTTTGTTTGCAGGGGTTCATCGGGGACATCGTCTCGGACAGAGGGCCCCACTTCACAGCCAAGTTCTGGAAGGCCTTTCACCAGCGCTCCTGGGCCCGCTACTTCACAACCTCCTCACCTCCTCGGCCACCAGGCTCAGTGTATTTGAGGTACGCAATGGTTTACAACCTCTGATGTTTGAACATCAGAATCCAGAGGCTAATATACCGCCGGCCCAACAGTTGGTACACGAAACCAATACACACAGCAGCACCACTGTGTCGGTGACAGGGTACGGCTCTCCAACCGCAATCTACACCTCCACACCAAGTTCAACAAGCTCATCCCCTACGTCATTGGACCCTACAAGATCATCCACAGGATTAACCCTGTCACATTCTGGCTCCAGCTGGCTGCCTCCCTCCGGGTCCACGCTGTTTTCTACTCCTCACAGCTGAAGCCAGTCTTCACCTCACCTCTTATTCCCCCTGCTCCGGCTCCACCTCTGTCCCGGATCATCAACTTTGGTCCTGCCTATGCAGTCCAGCGGATCCTCGCTTCGCGATGTCGTGGTCGTGGAACCCAGTTCCTCGTAGATTGGGAAGGCTGTGGTCTGGAGGAACTGTCTTGGGTTACCGGGTCTGGGAGGGGGGGTACTGTCACACACACCAGTTACGCATGGGATCCCAGAAATGACGCGTGTCATGGAGTATATACGCAGGAAGAGAGGTAGGATCCAGCGCTCATTCATTGAGTCTTCATGCCCTCCTCGGCTCTACCGTCCTCCAGCTAGTAGCGTGAGTACTCCGTTCTTTCTACTTGCCTATTATACTCACTGTGTGTGAGAGTGTGGGATCCCTGTGAGTATCTCTACTCCTTAGCAAGCGCTCTGAGAGTAACGTGCATGGTCTACCAACTCTTTTCTGCCTATCCGCCATTGGGTTCATCTGCCATGCTACATTGGGCAATCAGTTTGACAGTGGTGCTGAGTGTTTGCACTTTGTACACAGTAAAACATTTGATCTATTTTTTTTTATCTCCCCATCATGCCAAAGGTAAGTTTGCCAAAGGACAGTTTCACAGGCATAAAGTATTTTTTCACCAAAAAGGTGATTCAAAGCAAAACAAACAAAATAAGGTGGGGACTAAGAAAGTACTATAGACAGTGAAAGTGACTTGTACCTATGAGAATGAGACCACAAGCCATATTGAAGGTCAAACTGAAGGTCCAGAAACTCGATGTGTATTGGAACAAGATTATCGTTAGGAGTCTGAATTGTATTACTGCCAAAATTGTTCAGAGAACCTTGAGCTGTGGATGTTGATCAATTTGATCTCAAACACAACATTTGGACAAGTAGTCCTTTCGCAGATAATCGTCCACAGCTGGGTCAGTGTCCAAACAGCTGCCCTGGGATCGCTCTTCATATCCCCTCCTGAGGAGTGTCATTTGGAACGAACTGACTCATTGTTCATTAATTGGCCACATTCCGTTTGCGTGCACATTGCAGGATATCCACAGGCCAGAGCTGTCAGTGTCCTTTCATTAATGAACCGAAACAAAGGTAACTGACATCAAACTTGAAGAATGTTATCAAATCATACATTCCTGCTACATGTATGTGTTGCACTGTCAGACATTTTAATAGATGTACTATAGGAAATATAGTATACAGTAGGAATATTCCTAATTTAAATTTCTAAATTCCGAAAAACAAATAAATAAAGATTTTTTTCAAGAAAATCTCAGCTGTATTGAAGCAAAAGAATCCAAATTAAAAAATCAATTAGCCGCCTTCTTATTTATGATCTCTGCAATCTTTTAATTGCGGTATTTAGCAATTAAATTTAATTTACAATTAAATTACATTTACTCATGAAAAAGAACCAGCAAAACATTAACCTGTTATATTGTGATTGTGAACAGTAAGATATTTGTTTTGGAAACAAAAGCTTGGTTAGGTTTCTCTGTTACATTTTTTTTTCAGTACAGTTGTTCTGAATGAGATACTCTAACAGTCAAAATTCTCTGCACACCACACGTTTTTTCCAGTTTTTCCAATGTTTTAATCTGCTGATTTTTATTCTTATTAAACACTAGAAAGTTGTTGAGTGAACAACCATAAATGAAAATAAAACAAGTTTCTTTTATAAGATGAAAGAATCTGTAACAGTGTATGTCTGACATTCTATTAACTGTTTTTTTGATGATATTTCATCACTTAATAGCTCATATCTAACCACATAATTATAAGTATATTAGGTATCTTTTTGTAGATCAATAGAGATGAATTAGAAAATAATTTTCTGTCTAATAAAGGAACTCAAATGATGAACATACTATAAATTTATTCATTAACAAAGAATATTGAGTGTGTTTTTAGTAAACATTAAGTGATTACCAGGCAAATGTCGAAAATCTCAGTGTTTTCCATTTTGCAGTACTATAGTCCATATATTTTCCTTGTACAGTTCATGGAAATCAGCTGCTGTGGCTACATTTTTATTTTTCAATTTTTTATTCTGAGACCCCATGGTGATGTAGTGGGAATCATTATTGCCTCACACCTCCAAGTTTGGGGGTTCAAATCCGGGTCCTGGGCTTGTGTGTGCAGAGTTTGCATGTTCTCCACGTGATGATGTGGGATTCCTCTGGGGGCTCTGGTTTCTCCCACAGTCCCACAGAATTGGGGATTCTAAAGTGAATAGTGTGTGTGTGTGTGCGCACTGTGGTGGGCTGCCCACCCTGCCCAGGGTGAGGCTCCGGGTCCCCTTGACCCTAGTAAGGATTAAGCAGTTACAGAAAATGAATGATATTTTCATTCTGATTATTTTTATTATTTCTCCCTATACAGCTGCCATGAAGAAAAACAGTTTTGAGTTTGCCCCAGGAAATGGTCCAGGCATCAACCACATTGATTCTACAAGCTTTTCAGAAAGTGACCTGCTTCTTCAGGTGAGTGACACAATTGGCTACTGAATTTAGGACGAGAAGTTATTTATCAAGAAGTCACAAAAGTGATTTTACTGTGGTTAAAGGGTACTGTTTGCCCTTTTTGTACCACTGAACTTTCATGTGTTTTCACAGGATGATAAAAGATACCATAACTATATGTGCAATAAATTCTTTTTTATTAATTATAATTTAATTAACTGTTCTAGAATCAAAGTCAGAAAACTTTATTTATCCTAGAGAAAACTGCTTATGTTACGACTTGACAGACAAGAACAATATTAAACAAAGAGTTTAAATTGAATCAAATAAAATCTCCTCAGAAATACTTAATATAAAATACGCTCTGCTGTATACACAAATGCCAGGTATAAATACTGTAGATTAATAACTAGATTAACAACCACCCCAGCAACGACTAAGGCTTTGCACGTGCGCACCACCAACAACAAAACAACTATAACAATAACAAAAAACAATAACAACAGTTTTGTTTACACCAGTATCTGGGATATGCTTTCATAAAAATAATAATTAAAAAACATTTGATTACAAATTCTGAATGTATATTAAGAGCATAATCAGGCAGATAGATTAGCAGACAGACAATGAGTAATAATAAGCCTCTTTAAAGCGCAGCCTCACAGACAGTCATTGTTCTGTGTTGTGCAACTCAGTCGCTAGACAGAGTTTATGTAGGGGGATCAAGGTAAGTCTGGTCATTACTTAAAAACAAGGAAGTTATGACAACGGAGACAGTTTGTTCTGGCCACGTTTGTGAAAATGTGGTCACGCTCAGCAACAGCAAACAATGCAGTGTAATCTTTCCGCCTCCGCTCAGCCTACGCCACGCTCACACTGGTGTGTCAAACGTCCTGCACTGAAAACCACCACCAGCTCACAGGCTTGTTCTAGAAAACTCATTAGCAAGCAGTGGATGTTGGTACCTCAGAAAATGCTGCCAAACAAATGTATAGGGACTTTTGCATAGTGTGCATACTGTAAACTAACTGTCAGAATTGTACACATTTGACACTGGGGTGAAGGGCTGTGTGATATTTCGTCTGTTAATCGTTATTGAGATGTCTGCCTCTGAAATCCTGGTACTGATTGGTAGGTTTTACTCTTCTGTGATATCAGTGTTGCAGTCTGTGATATTGGCCTCTGAAGTGGTGATATAGAATGCTGCAATATGCAAATGAGCCTCTAACCAATCACAGTGTTTTGGATATACTGACCAAACACAGAGAATTACTTGGTGTTCTGATGAGATCTTTGTGTAGTCCAGCAAAAGTCTATTTACTGTATTTAAAATTTTAACTGGTAATGCTGTTGGAAAATTGCTGCAGGAAACTGCTATAGCCAGAAGTAAACCATGATGACAACTGGCTATTTTTGTATGAATCTAGTGTACCTTTAAATCTCATTTTGGTCCAATAAAGGATAATTAACACTTGGCTGTAAACAATATTGCTATAGTTCACATTATAACCCATATTGCCATCACCTAAAAACCTCCAAATCTCAATTTTTGCTGATTTTCCACTGTTCAAATTGCTTTTGATGATGAATGAACCATACTTGAAATAAAAATGCTTTATATTTACTTTACTTTTCAATACTTGCACATTTGCAATATACAAAGAACAGCAAAAAACTAAGGCTAAAGGTGATTGTTGCTATATCCAATGCTGTGCAAAAGTCTTGAGCCACCCATCTTTTCTTTCATTTTGCCATAAATCACCTTGTTGGTGCCATCATCGCTAAGGCACTGATCACGATTCAAAACTAGACCAACAATGATAGTTAGGTTTGTCATTTAAAGTTGAGTATTAAACTACCAGTCAAAGGTGGTTCTGAGATTTTCTCAATCAGCATATTACTCACTAAACATTTATTGAAGCTACACTCTTTCCTAACAAATAAGGCCATGTCCGCACGGACACAGATATTTCTGAAAACAGAGATTTTCCGTTTTCGTTTTTTTTTTTAAATCGCACATATTCAAAAAATATCTCCGTCCACATGCAGTCGCAGAAAAAAAATGCTGTCAAAGCATACCAAGGCAGCAGGTGGCGATATAACCTTAGACTGTTTAGCACTGGTGACCAGTCAGAAGCCTAGGAAGGGGGTCGGGGCGTCATTACCAGACAGTGGGCACAGTGTCTATGTTGCCTTGTCAAAAAACGCTACCATTAAGATTAAAACACGTCGCAACATACACTCATATTAAAAGAGCTTTTAAGATATCCAAACACAAGGTAGCACAGATGAACCAGCTTCCCTAATGCTAAGTAGCACAGAATCCCAAGATTGCAGAAGGACACGGTAGCACGGGCAGCATGTTTGGACACAGCGCTTGATTTTTTTTCTGTGAATAATTGATCGAATTAACTCCTAACGAGGTTGAGAGCAGTAGTACTTCGTAAACATTGGGTATAGTAGATAGTAGAAAACCTAATGTATACACTGCACATACTGTGATGTCATATGAGTGGCGCACAGTATGGCGCGAAATTGTTTTTTCAAAGTCTTCATTTTTCTTGTCTACAGAAACTTTCAAAAATCACCACTTTGAGTTTTCAAAAACCTCAGTTTTCACTGACACAAAACACCATTTACATGTGGACGAATAGCCAAAACCGCATAAAAAACCTCTATTTTAAAAAATACCTGTGGACGTATGGACATGGCCTAAGTCGGCAATGTGTTCACCATTTGAGTTCATTCATTATCCATAAAATGTCTAATTCAGTATTATTAGGAATCGCCAGACAAGTTGATACTTATTGAACTATTACAGTTAACTGGTGTCAGAAGTGCACTGTTACATAACTTTACCAACTAAAAAGGACTTAATTTACAGTTTTTAACTTTCTGATATAGAGTGCAATCTATGAAACTTCTGTAATATCATACCATTATTTTGCTTACATACAGTATTGTGCTGTTTGTCTTGCCAGGCTCTCAATGGTTTTGTATTAGTGGTGACTGCAGAGGGATACGTCTTTTACACATCACCTACCATTCAGGATTACCTGGGCTTCCATCAGGTGAGTCGCACTGAAATATTGAGTGTGTATATTCAAGTAAATGGGTTATAGGCAAAAGCATTTTAATTTAATTTTTTTCTTCCCAAATAATTCAGAATGATCAACTGCAGATTAATAAAATAAGTAAATAATGAATAGTGATAATGTTACAGATACTGGACTGGAGTTCGGCAGCCAGATTAAAGAGTGCCCATTGCAAACCAAAGGCAAAAAATAGTTTTTCAATATTTTATTTCATAGTCTATAGTAACATTATTTAACCACAATGACTGAAACTATTGGTTTTAAAGAGACATACCAGACTGATCATGAAAAAAGAAGTGTCACTCAGTTCATCACACAATTCCTTCTGGTTTGTAGATCAAACGTATAATTCTTAAATGGGATAATGATGGCAAACATTCTTCAAAAGTATTATATCCAGTCCAAACAAAAGCAGAAAGTTTATAGAATGATGTCTAGGCTTCCACAGACTCCTGATCTTTCTCTTATTGCAGGGTTATCATAATGAAACGGTCATGTCAGGTCAGGGGTGACTTTCAGCAGGAGACAGCTTAGAAGTTTGTAGAAGTTTAATCATGGAAGTTCAAGTTATATACAAAGTTCAGGACGACTTTTTCTCCATGCAGACACACAACAAGCACTCGAAGTAGGGCATTAATGACGCCTTTCTTTTTTCAAGTTGACTTATCTGTCAACAAAGTCAAAGTCGAGTCAACTAGTCGACTGGAACACAGGTGTCCAACACTGAGCAACTTTTATTAAAGTTCTCTGTAACAGTAACAGTCAGCGTGACAATTAAACAAAACAAACAAAGGCTAATGCCTTGAATTTTCTGGTAAATTTAAGTGCACAACAGAAAGTGGGACCTGCTTAAGCCGCGACGCCACTCTGCATCCTCTGGACTGGACGAATCTCTGTAGTGCAAGCGTTTGCCATGTTAGCTATTGGATGCCATCTCAGATGCAGTCTTTTACACACTGAGCTCATCCATTTATTGTACTTCATGTGTCTAGAGTGTGATGTGTGTCTGTCTTCTCTGCTGCCATGCCTCATCTTATTGTGATCTTGTCTTTAGATTCCCCTTGTGCCAACGGTACCATCCTTTTTATGAAGGGACAATAATAATTAGTTAAATCAAGGAACGTGTGTCAGCGTAGGCAAATCATGTACACTAGTCAACTTCTGTCAGGGAGCGTTGACTTGTGCCTCTGATGTCAACTAGTCGACTAGTTGCTAACAGGAAGGGGGACTCTGCTACAGAGTCGATTCTTCTCTTGACGTTCTAGCAAGCTCTCTGTCCTACAGAGGCCAGTACCAATAGCTCCACGCTTCGCAGAGCTCTAGGAACAGCTGGCATTTAAAACCCACAAACGCACACACACACACACACACACACACACACACACACACACACACACAAGCCTTAGACATTAACAGCCATTAAACTACACTTACAGTGTTTATTGTTACACATCAAGAGCAGTCAGTTGCACTTGTTTTAAATATTTTTTAATGTTTTCTCATAATGAAATTTGAAAGAGTAATGTATTGTTTATTTAAATATAAATATCCAAGGGTGGGAGTATGTCCCACTAACAAAGGTAGACTTCTGCTTACCAGTGCACCTATAGACACTGGCAATTTTATCAGATACACTTACCATAGGTACTACCATATTGTGCTTTTATAGCATCAGCTTTCTTTGGTGTGATGTTTTGGAAACTCAGTGAATCAAATTTCATAAAGGGTTGAGCAGAGTAACAGGTGAGCCACAATTTAACCTACCATGCCAGCATGCCCATCTTTTACACAATGAGTTACAGCTTCTTCAAATAGCAGAATAAAGGAGGCTCAAAGACTGCTTTGTTCCGGCAGCAGTCACTTTATAATTTTGCATTGGATAAAATAGTGTTTACTTTCTCTTAAATATTTTGTTTTACAAATATTATTTTATTATTGTTTGAAACGCTTGATCCAGTTCATAGTACCTCTTATGACTTGTGTGTTTTTCATTCATTTATTTATTTGTTTGCATGGGTGTATGTATGTTTGATCTGTGTTGTGGTTGCTGACTCATATCCTTTGAACTTAATTCACCTCCAGGTACAAATAAATATTCTGAACCTAAACCTTACCTAATAGGTAGATTTGTTTCTGCCCAGTTTGTCAGTCTATTCCCCTCCATCCATCAGTTCTCAGCTATTCAGAATGTATGAAATAATAACGTGGAATTATGCTAGCCTTATAACATTTTTAATATTTAAACTAAATATTCCAGGTTGCAACCTTTAACACCATTTGTATATTGAAAATCTGACATCGCGACATCCCTACAATTAAATACTTTTAAACACACACACACACAAACACACTCACACAAACTAATACATAAACACATCCAATTTAAGTGTGTATCTTGTAGGACTGTATTATTCTTTATAGATTATCGGGCAAGTTAGTTTCTCTTTAATCTGGTTTACAAAGATTTGCTTATTTATTTTTGTTTAGTTGTATTTCTAATTTTATAAAGCAATGCATTAATAGATTTCTTTGTTTGTAATAGCACTTTTTATGTTGATATCTGAGCTGCCATTATACATGTTGCAAGTTTTAGAATTAATACATGTTATTTTTTGTAAAATTATTTGGTTGCCCCAAATAAGAATTATGATTCCCATGCAACCCTGGAAAACAAGGAATATTTGGAACAGATGATTCAATATTCAACTCTGAATGTAAGGCATCAAAATCAGAAAATTGTATTGTTCCTGGAGGCCACACAACTTTTAGGGGCTTAAGACTAATTTTTACTGAGATTAAGCCACATCTACTTTTTATGATTTTTTGTGGTCCTAAAAGTTACCCAGATTTATTCCACTCATTAACATTACAGTTGGCTAAAATTTATAAAGACTCAACATATGTTTCCTGATCAGATGCTTGATGGAATTTTATTACAGAAAAACTTCAACTGTACCGTATTTGCAATTCAAATTGCACTGAAGTCAAATAATGTTGTTAGCAAAAATTCTCCACACCGTAAGCGAAAAGATACAACATACAAACTATGGTAGTTTTTGAATGCTGGTTTTCGGAAGGCTTCAGTCTCACTCTTGGTTTTAGTCCAAGATTATATATCAAATCTGTGAAAATAAAACAGAAACTGCTCAAAGAAGGGATTATACAGAAACACGGATGTATCGGTTGCTACAGGTGCTCAGAATAATCATAAATTATGATTGTTATGGTTTGGGAACACCCAAGGAACTTCCCAAGAGCACTAAAAACGTTATCTTTTCATAACATCATCAAAAATGTTCTAAAACAGAAACGCTGTGCAACAAATGTTCTTTTTACATGCTCATACTTTTCCACACTCTGTGTGCCAATATTTACTCACTGTTACTCAAGCTTTTGGCAAGGATTCCTGCTGTTCAAAGAACAGTGAAAAAAAAGGCTAAATAAATAACCATCCCTGAACTGGCTTTTCTTAATGCTCCTTTCAAACTCATGCAAACTTGCATGTTTCTGTAAGGAGGCATTAAAGAACATGTTGCAAGGATTGTTATTAAAAGTGCCAGTGAAACACACTGCAGTAATATCTCTGCCTTCTTTAGGGAAAAAACAGTAACCTTAAAGACACAGTATCTGATTTTTGAAAGGATTGTTTTCTGCTCTGGCATATGAAAGTTAACTTGTGTTTAAAGATGTTTCCTCATCAGTGTGTTAGGGGCTTTTTATTTAACCTAACACAAGAAGTTGCCTGACAATTTAAAAACACATTGGAAGACAGTGCTGGTCCTGGAGTGAAGAAATCAAAGTATTATTGAGTAATCAAATCAAAATTCCTCAATCATTCAATTGTAAAAAAGACATGGAGACGCAACTAAACAATAAAGCCAATATATGAGGCAACATATTGAATATACTCATCAAATATGTATTGTTTTGGAAAAGGAATTCCGAAAAATATGTTATACATGAACAGCACAAAATTCTTCCTCCGCATTTAACCCATTCATCAAGTGAAGCAGCAGGTAGCCAGCGCCCGGGGAGCAGTGTGTGGGGATGGTACCTTGCTCAAGGGTACCTCAGTGGTGATTATCAGTCTTGGGAATCAAACTCACAACTTTCTGAGGACATATATATGTATATCTATCTATAAATAAATAAATATAAATATATATATTCATATACAGAAGCGCCCTGCTTTTTGTGGGGGTTATGTTCTAAGAGCACTCACCTGTAGTGAAAAAACATGTGTTTTGGTTTCAAAAAAAGCCTAAAAATGCCCTTTTTTATGGATTAATCCCTAAATGTGCCCCCACATATGCTCCCAGAAGAAAGAAAAGGTAAACCCGCATGTGCCTCTTTTAATTTAATTTAAAGTAATAAAAATGTAGGGCTTTAAGAAGGACAAAGCGAAAAACAAGAGAAACACTGAGATGATCCATGGGGGGATTTCTGGTCTGCAGCTTCCACAGACACTGCAAACATGTAAAGCCTGGTATAGGAGATGAGCGGGAGTGGTAAGCTGACACAACTGCACAATCCAATCCAGAACAGCACTCCGGGGTTTCCACCAGACCAATTAGGCCTAGATCATTATCACCTGAGTACTAGGGCAGGACATATACTGTATATAAACTGTGCTAACTAAGCTTCAGTGCGAAGTATACTTGCCTAGTCTAGTTACCAAGTCTTTTGTTTTTCATTCCTGTTCTGGTTTTCAACCCTGTTTCTGCCCCTGTGACTTCTCTCTTCTCGCGCCGGACTCTTGTTGGATTTTCTGTTTATTTTTACTTTGGATATGGACTTGGTTTTCCCTTTAAAAGTAATAAATCTATTAATCTGCTCTGCATCTGGATTCCTTTCCATCAGATCTTTACATAAACATATGTTTCCAATAAACAATAAATATTAGTTCTGTGCAAACGAGAGTTTAATTGCATTTAGAAAAAAGCTGAAACAAAAATGACTATGACTTATATGTAATGAAAATTGAAGAAAATTAATATCATTACTATCATTACTTCAAAAGTAGTTACTCATATCATCTACAACATCTGAAACTGCTTTTTGTTGGGAGTGTTTGAATATGAAGCTGCAATTTTATGTAAAATAACAAGGAATATTAACAAACGTGATTTCAAACTTTGGAACACTACAGTGCATTAATATTTAAGAAGTATAGGATATGCCTTATAGTGTACAGACAAAAAGCTGAATTGGACTAATTATGGTAAATTATCAGTTTCACATGACAGTATACTTCGGGTTCTGTTACTCAGTTAAATGTTTAATGCAAATTTTCCACTTGTGGGACTAATAAAGGTTTATCTTATCTTCTCTTATCTTCATTCTGTTTCGAAAAGATGATTACACTGATAGATTACACAAATGGCAGCATTTGGCAGCTTTCTTCTATTTGACTTTGATAAGGTGTATTCTGTAAACAAAGCAAGAGTTTGATAGTGAACATGTTTACAATTGCAGTGCATTTCAAAGAGGTTTGTTTTTCATAAAAAACCTCCTGCCTAAGGACCCCTTTAAAGGAGGGACAATGAGTACAGATTCCAGGCAATAAGCAAGAAGACACAGATCCTGATCAATTTCCAATTAACATGCCTCCAACTGTTTCCTTTCTGTTCTTCTCTTGTTTCTGTGCTTCTAAACAAATGCTTGTTTGTCTGAGTGCAGGAGTCAATTAAATTCAGAGGGAGATAATTACCGGTTCCTGTTTTCTTGAGGGACTTGTTTTTTTTTTTACAAAGAGTATAAATGACATTAATTGTATGTGAATGAAAACACACAATGTTTTGTCAGAATGTGTGTTCAAATCTGGCCAAGAATGACTGACCATTGCGATTTATCACATTTTTGTTTCACATTATAGAAGGTTTTGGAATCAAACAGCATCATCATTTTACTGATCTTCTATTTTTTCCCCGTTTTGCATGATTTGAACCAGCTGCTCTTTACATTGTGTTAATATCATGAACAGGCCCACAGTGAAAATGTGTAATACGTTTAAAAAATAGGTTCTGATTAAGACAACATGCATTACCAGCCTAATGAAAGTGTTTTAAGATCAAATGCCCTTAATTTAGTCCTGTCACTTCAGGGTCATTTATATCACCAGAGCCTGTGGAGAAAATGCTTCACTACTGCAATACAGAACTGGTGTGAAGGCGTATGGGAGGAGCATGAGGTCTTATAAAATATGAATAGACATGTTACACAGATTAGGCAAATGAAGTGGGGCTATAAGACAACAAAGTAAAAACATGTTCAGTCTATGAAAGCTCTTCTTGGATAACACAGCGGAACACATCATGGAGAATCTTTTCCATTGAAAACAGAGTGATGTGCATGTTCAAGCATGAAATATTGATCATGTTCTGAGGCCAGGTAACTTCACATTGCTTTGAAATGCCAGGGCAGATCATCTATTTCAGAAATGAGGCTATTAATACCACTATTTTTAATTACTGAGCTAAGACTCTCCATAGTTAATGTGGATTACTACCAAGATTCACACATTTAGTTAGAAGTCTTTTTAGGTATATTTATTGATTGTATGATTATATATTGTATGTTTAAAACTAATATTTGTAAGCAAAATTGCTATTTATAGAGTGTAGAGGTTTTTCTTTGGGTAAAATATTGTGATTCCAAAAATGTATGTCTATAATACTGATATGTAGCATGAAATCAGGATAAATGAAATACTAACTCATCAAGTAATTTAATAGAACTGTTATGTGGTTTAAAACTCAGGGGCCTTGTGTGAGTGTGTGTGTGTGTGTGTGTGTGTGTGTGTGTGTGTGTGTGTGTGTGTGTGTGTGTGTGTGTGTTGGTTTATGTGGTTTACAAGGACTTTTGACCTGAATACGCACCAGCACTACAGGGACATTTGGGTTTATGAGGACAGAGGCCATGTCCTTATAATTCCGGCGCCGTAGAAGCTATTTTCTACGTCCCAGAAACTCCCTCTCAAAATTTGGCGGCATGTCTTTATATACCACAAACACCTGACTTTTAACACATACACTGTGTATCCCTGAACTCGGGAGTGCGCCCCTGTAGCCCGGACCCGGTACAACACCTACGTCATCAAAAATTTGCATTTTACACACAAGTGTAAGTTTTGAGGCCGCTGATTGGCTAACTCGAGTCACGTGGGCGGCAAATCGCTATAACAAGATGGCGTCGGTGGGCGTGACTTCAGTCCGCTTCAGTGCACAGTATCTTATGACCAGTTAATGCCATTCACAGCTTTATTTCAGCATTAACTTTAATGTCGAGTGGCACGGACAAGGAACTCTTCTTCTCATCTCTCTCTCTCTGTCTGTCTCTCTCACTCGTTCGCTCTCTGTCTGTCTCTCTCGCTCGCTCGCTCTCTGTCTCTCTCGCTCACTCGGTCTCTGTCTGTCTCTCTCGCTCGGTCTCTGTCTGTCTCTCTCGCTCGCTCGGTCTCTGTCTGTCTCTCTCTCGCTCGCTCGGTCCCTCTGTCTCTCTCGCTCGGTCGGTCTCTGTCTCTCGCTCGCTCGGTCCCTCTGTCTCTCGCTCGCTCGGTCTCTGTCTGTCTCTCTCGCTCGGTCTCTGTCTGTCTCTCTCGCTCAGTCTCTGTCTGTCTCTCTATCTCGCTCGCGCGCTTCTCTGTCTGTCATTCTTTCTCTCTGTCACTCGCTCGCTCTCTCTCTCTCTCGCGCGCGCGCGCGGTCTCTGTGTGTCTCTCGCTCGGTCTCTGTCTGTCTTTCTTTCTCTGTCTCTCTCTCTCGCGCGCGCGCACTCTCTCTCGTTCTCCCCCCCCCCCTCTCTCTCGCGCGCTCTCTTTCTCTCTCTGCCTCGCTATCTCTGTCTCGCGCGCGCGCACACTATCTCTTGTTCTCCTTCCCTCTCTTTCTCTCTCGGCCCCTCTCTCTCGGGCGCTCTCTCTCTCTCTCTCTCTCTCTCTCTCTCTCTCTCTCTCTCTCTCTCTCTCTCTCTCTCTCTCTCTCTCTCT
>JBBPDB010000002.1:4557496-4568346 GCA_037974465.1 Brachypetersius altus | reverse complement strand
GTGCGCACTGAGCACATCCCTCTGTAGTGCGCACTGAGCACATCCCTCTGTAGTGCGCACTGAGCACATCCCTCTGTTGTGCGCACTGAGCACTTCCCTCTGTAGTGCGCACTGAGCACTTCCCTCTGTAGTGCGCACTGAGCACATCCCTCTATAGTGCACACTGAACACTTCCCTCTGTAGTGCACACTGCTGTGGGTCAGTGCTGTCCTAAATGGAACACTAACGTTTTGCACCTAGTGGACGGACTCACATTTGCTGGCGATTCTCCAGCCAGCAAAATATCTGTCGGTTTTACCGCAGATATTTATCTAGTTTTGACATAAGGCAAAGTTATTTGAATTTTTTCACTAGTTGTCATGGATAGTTTGCATATAAAAGAAAGCGATAACTATGTATGCATATAACTGACACTACCTTTGCTCTCTTATTCTGGGGCTAAAAAAGAATAATGCAAATGAGTTGAAAAGTGTCATGTCCATAAACACTAAATATGTACAAAATCCGAAATATTTTTAGTTCAGTTATCAGGCTCCTTTGTATAGGGTGCCATTTGTTCATCATTTAGTGCATTTTCACACATTTAGAGCTAAATGTGTTTTAAAAAAACAGTGTTACATTTTAGTAAATGTTCTTGCTGTGTGAATGTTATATCTTAAATATTAATTTTAAACATATAATCTAAATGTTAAATCGTAAATCTAAATTTTAAACATATAATCTAAATGTTAAATCTATATCTAGATGTTGTGCTCTAAATGTGGGATTTAAATCTAGCACTTTTACAAACGGTGACTCTAAATGTGAGATGTTTGAGCTGTAAATGTTTAGAAGATGCTATTTGGCCATGCCCCATGATTCCAATTGGCTGTTCCTTAGCAGGGGGCGGGACTGCGTACTGTGATATGCCCTCACCAGCATGGAGGATTTGAAAAATATATCTCTCACTCTAAATGTGAAACTCCACAGTTAGATGGGTCTCGGTGACCCCTTTCCAATGACCCCTCGTTCGCCATAATAGCCCCCGGAGATCCAGAGTTATTAGCCAAAAACCGCTCACCTCACCTGTCCCATTACTTTTGACCCCCATGGAACATGCGTCTGCATTTCTCTGCTGTGCAACCACCAATCTCTGTCAAAACTTCACAGTTAGATTTGGGCTCAGTTAGAATTTTCCAACAAGCCCTTGAATGCCATAACAGCCCCTGGCAATCGAGGATAAGCATAGCACCATGAAATGTTACCAGGACCCTCTGCTTCCCAGACTTATTGAATGTTACCAGTGGCGAAGCTCCCCTCCCTGGAAAGGGTGAGAGATATATTTTCCTATTTAACATTTAGATTTAAGATCATTTAAGGCAAATCCTCCATTTTGGTGAGGGCATATCCAGCCCCCTTCTAAGTAACAGCCAATTATAATCATGGGGCGTGTCCAATTAGCATATCTTTTAAACATTTAAAAGGCTAGATTTAAATCTCACATTTAGAGCATTTAGATTTTTAGATTCAAAATTGAACATTTAGATATATGTTTAACATATATATGTAACATTTAAAATTTACACAGCAAGAAAATGTAGCTGTAAATGTTTGAAACTTGCGCTAAATTCTAGACTGCCCTTTAACTTTTAATGCAGTTGAAATGCTGTTCTGTTTCCTGGTCCCACCTGTTTTGCATTTGTTCCCTGATTTTTGTGGGTATTTAGTTTCTGTTTGTGTAACACCCAGTGTCTGTCCGTCACCTCATTTTGCACCTCATGTTCTCCGTGTTTTTGCCATGTTCATGTTCATGTTTAGTAGCGGCCATTGAGCCAGGTTTGATTTCAGTTTTTTTTTTCTGTTTAATAAAGACTCCTAGTATGGATCCTCGTTTTCCTGCTTCATCTGTGCTCCGAGGTAAATCACGGGAGCCGGCTAGACCCGGCCCCTGTGACAGCAGTGATGAATAAAAAATATGACTGACTAACAAAACAACATTGAGTTTATTATTAGTATATAATATGTGAGTAACATGCAAATGTAAAAAAATTGTGTGAAAACATTTTACTGCTAGAAGGTGTTTAAAAAAATATAATTGTAAGCAACTTCAGAAAAAAAAGTCATTTGTGTGTGTGTGCATAGTACAACCTAGACCTGTATGTGTCACAAAATAATAAAACCAATCCCATGTGGCGTGGAAGATAGACCCAAACATAGAGTCACTCCAGAGAGCAGGCAATCTACACGCTGTGATCTGAAAGTGCTCTTGAGTCAAGATTCCCATTGGAACCAGTGATTCACAGACGAGAAGTGCTATGAAACGTGAATACTCACGGTCCTGAAGAAACGCGGATCAAAGACTGAACAATGTTTACCTTGATTTTAACCCCATCTCACGACTTTTCGTGCAACTTCACGAGATAAAATGTAATCAAAATCCGCACAGTGATCGCGCTTTAGTGTGAGGACAATGCTTCACTTTTTCGTGATATGACGACTCTTCACACTACCTTATGTATTTTAATGCACAGTGCGTAACACCACCAGTATCTGTGCTGACTGCTGACTGTTAGGGTTAAGGTTAAGGTTAGGCTAACCCTAACATTAACCTTAACCCTAACCTTAACCCTAAAGTGAAGCATTGTCCTAAAAAAGGGTCAGGGTTTTTCCCCGTCTCACGATATTTTCACCTGTTTCAACTGATTTGCAAAAAAAACACTAAGAAATCACCTCACTATTTCTCTCCTGCTGTCCCTCAGTCACCAGGGGTTCTGCATTGGCCCAGATTTACCATCGGCCAATGCCCGGTATCCCCGATGGCCAGTCCAGCCCTGGAGAGGGCCCAAATAATCCGACTGGAAAAAGGGTAAGTCCAGTTTCTTATGAACACTCATTTTTGGTTTTGTATAACACTTATAATCTCTCTGAGCAGTAAAGAAAAAGATTATGATGCTTTATACAATGGTTTTTTCATGTGAAAGACATGAAATTGCTTTCGCCACAGCTGCTGCTCTCCAGCATCCCGCTGTGCTGTTGGACAGTCATTTAATGCTTTGTGTCTTCAGTTCAGTGCTTGTCACGCCGGGCGGCAGACTGCATTTGGGTTAACTGATTTGACACTTGCTGGAGATGTTCAAAAGTCCCACCCAGTGGCAGTTTCCTACCATCTGATGGTCAAAGAAAATATTGTTGGATGGAAACCAGTAGGTTTACAGGCTCATATAGCCTCAGCCGGGTGAAAGGGGATCAGGCAGAGCTGTGGAATTGTCCATCTGCCCTAGCTGCAGCTAGTCAACCATGGCTTCAGATTCAGGTACTAAAAGGGTATTTGGGGGTTTATCATATGAAATATTCCTTCTTGTTCTCATCCATGGCATCCTGCAGGGCCGGGTCACTCCGGAGGGCAGCGTCGGCTGTCTCGGCGAACTCTGTGCCATTGGCCTCATGTGTGTGGTAGGTGCCCTTGTGTAGGTACATGTAGCGGAGGATGACCAGAATCAGGCAGAGGAAGACCAGGACCACCACGGCAATAACAGCTGACATGGAAACAGAACCAAATTCCTTATAATTAAAAAAATAATGTTATAATAATAATAATAACTGCTACTGGGATTTAAAAAAAGATCATCGAACCCAGGAGAACTTTCAGAACTTTCAGTTTCAGTCAAGCAAGATCCTGATTTACACTGTTTTTATTTGTTGAAATTAGATTTTACTAAAACACTCTAAGGGTTAATGACACTAAGTTTCTATGGTTGTGTGTTTTAGAAATTGTTTCATATTTGTGTTTAATTTAAAATTACACTTTTTTTAAATAATGTTTGTACAGTCATAAAAGGAGAAGTTCAGGATACATTGCACTGCGTGTTGTACTTGTATAACTACGCATGTGCCAAAAAAAAATCTTGAATTTTGAATCTTTTAAAAAGTGCATCGAAACAATATACTATCAATCAAATGTTTTGGCACACACTGAGATTTTCTACAATTCCAATTTACTCACAGAATATTTACTAAACATGCACTCACTGTTCTTTGCTAACAAGTAATTGTACAGTATGTTCCCCATTTTTGGCAGCTGGTGGACTCGTGGTTAGGGCGTCAGAAAGTTGTGGGCTCAAATACCCACACACTGCTCCCCAGGCACTGTGTTCCTGGCTGCCCCCTGCTTCACTTTGGTTAAAGCCTCATAATATAATCATAATTATAATGTGGGTCACCAGACTAGTGTTAGATATTTAACAAGCAGTTAACTAGCGCATGTTTACATTTACGGCATTTAGCAGACGCTCTTATCCAGACTGATGTTTATTAGTGCATTTAAAATTAAAGGACAGTCTAGAATTTGACTGCATCATCACACAACCAGGTAATAGGAGTCAGACCTGCACTGTGACAGATTCTTTCATCTTATAAAGGAAACTCTTTTTATTTTTATTTAGAGTTCTTTGCTGTTTAACAAAAGTAAAAATCTGCGATTTTTGAAATAAATGGAGCAGTAGAAACCCTTGGTGAGCAGAAACTTTTGACTGGTTTCCCAAAGACCTCCTTACATCTCCTTTCTTTCTACTGTCGTGTAGACTGGGGTAAGTGGGGAGTCTCCTAGCACTGATACTAAGCTTTTACCTCCAGTGACCTTTGGCCTGCCTAGAACTTTCCAGAGGAATCTTGTGCAAAAGATAAATAACAAAAAAAATAATAACAATAATATTATATGAACTATTACATCCATTCACATATGTTCTGTCCCATATGTTCAGTAAATTATTTTTCATCAACTTTTAACTGATAAATAATGTATAACTTACCACCAATTATGGCCATAATGAATCCATCATATGCATTGTCTATAGATTAAAAAAGAGAAAATATCTGATTAGTAAATCTTTTTTAATAAATGAATCACAAACATAAGTGCATCATATTCCCAGCTTTAATAGGTCAAATTGGCAAAACAGGTGAAGTTTTTTTTTAACAGTAGTGTAATATTCTCTCATACATTAAAGACATTATTAATGCTTAATAATAATAATAATAATAATAATGATGATGATAATAATAATAATAATAATAATAATACATTTTATTTGTAATGCACTTTATATTTCAGTAATCTCAAAGACCTACAGAGTAAAAAAAACAAACAAAAACAAAACAGGAAATCTATAAAAGTACTTAGCAAAATGCTTTTCTAAAAAGATGTTTTAAACGAACTTTAAAAACATCAATAGATTGTGGGGCTCTCAGGTGGTCAGGGAATTTCAGGATAGGGGTGATGTGGTCATGCTTCCGAAACCTCATCAGGATCCTGGCAGCGCTGTTCTGAATATACTGCAGTCTCTAAATGCTCTTACTAGGGATCCCGATGAGGAGTGCATTACAGTAATCCAGCCTGGAAGAGACGAAAGCGTGGACAAGCTTCTCTGCATCTGACAGGGTGAGCGTTGGGCGGAGTTTGGCGATATTGTTTAGGTGGAAGAATGATGTCTTACAGAGGTGTTTGATGTGGGTGTCAAAAGTGAGTTGCGGATCCATTTTAACACCCAATTGGTGACGGATGTGGACAGGGGGATGGTTTGGCCGGAGAAAGTGATGCTGGTGATGGTGGAAGAGCGGAGATGATGTGGTGTGCCAATTAAGATGGCTTCTGTTTTTGCTCCGTTCAGCTGAAGGAAATTTAGCTTGATCCATGCCTCTATCTCCTCCAGGCAAGTAGTCAGTGTGGATGTTGCCAGAGGAGTAGTAGAAGAGGTGGGAGTAGTCCTAAGGTACAGCTGAGTGTCATCAGCATAACAATGAAGGGATATACCATGTCTGCTAATGATATTGCCTAGGGGGAGCATATAGATGGAAAAAAGGGTAGGACCTAGCATAGAGCCCTGAGGAACTCCACAGGTGACATTGTGGGTATGGGATTTTACGCTGCCCAGGGCAACATGCTCAGTTCTGCTGGTCAAATATGAAGTGAACCAATCATGGACTTTTCCTGAGAGACCAATAGTGTATTGCAAACGGTGAAGGAGTATGTTGTGGTCTATTGTGTCAAAAGCAGCTGTCATGTTCAGGAGGATGAGTAGTGAAGGGGAACCAGTGTCTGCTGCCATCAGAAGGTCGTTTGTGACCTTGACGAAAGGCTGTTTCAGTGCTATGGCCAGGGCGAAAACCAGACTGAAACTTTTCAAACAGATTATTCAGTTTGAGGTGATCATGAAGTTGGGCAGCGACTGTTCTTTCCAGAACTTTGGAAAGAAATGGAAGATTGGTGATGGGCCTGTAGTTGAAGAAAACTGCTGGATCCAGGGTGGATTTTTTCAGTAGAGGTCTGATGACAGCAGATTTTAATGCAGATGGAATATGACCAGCCAGGAGGGAGTGGTTTATGATCTTGGTGATGAGTGGAGAGATGTTAGCCTTCAGTAGGGCTGAGGGGAAAAGGTCAAGGGCACTGGTAGATGATTTCATTTGTCTGATGACATCCTCCACTTCTTTCTGTGTGAGAGCAGAGAAAGAGCAGAGGGGATGGACAGTCTCTGATGTTGGGTCAACAGTTGAGGGGGCAGGATAACTGTAGTGGAGAGGTGTGAATGGATATAATCAACTTTTTGTTTGAAAAAGTTCATGTGCATGTTGCACCTCTCCTCTGTGGCCTCAGAGCAAGAGGGTGAGAAGTTGATTTATGGTTGAAAAAAGTTTTTTGGAGTTCCTGGGGCTATTATTGATGATGGTGGAATAAAATCTGGACCGTGCAACCCTGCATACACCCTCTTGTGTTCCCTGTAAGCCTGTTTGTGAACAGTCAGCCCAGAAGCCTTCAGCCGCCACTCAAGGACACGCCTAGCTGCCTTCATTTTTTCGCAGCTCGCCGGTGTACCAGGGTACTGAGTGCGAGAAAGAGACGAGCCTGGATGTTAAGGGGGCATGGAAGTCCAGGAGACTGATTAGGGACTGGTTGTAGAAATCCACAAGGTCAGTAACAGAGAGGGAGTTTGTAAGGTCAGAGGAGAGAAGTTGAAGGTCTAAGGCCAGGGCATCCACATCATATAGCTGTAGGCTACTGATGGGGACAAAGTTTGAGATGACCAGGTCGAGTGTCTGACCCCTATAAAGTGTGGGGACATCGACATGTTTGAAGTTGAGGCAGTCTAGCAGCTGAAGAAAGTCAGCAGCGAGATAAGATGTGGGAGTGTCAACATGAATATTTATATCTTCAAGGATTATAATATTGGCAGAAGTAGTGCAAAGTGTTGTGAGGAGATCAAACATCTCTGGGATGAAGGCAGAATTGGGTTTTGGGGGTCGATAGATAAGGAGAACAGTTATGGGAAAGGGGGCCTGGCATTTAAATGCTAGGCACTCGCAGGAAGATGTTGCAGGTAGCGAGATAGGAGAGAACCCCAGGTCCTGAGTAACCCACCCCCACGCCCAGTGGTGCAAGCTGCTTCCAAATAACTGTAACCAGGTGGACAGGCTTCGTTTAGGGCAGAATAAACTTCTGGTTGGTGCCAGGTTTCTGTCAAACACATGAAGTCAAGTCTTTTCTCCCTGATGTGTTCCTCAATCAGTGTAGATTTATTGTTGATGGATTGAGTGTTGAACAGTTCAAATTTGACCAGTGACTATGGGATAGATCTCTGTACTGCTCGTAAAACACTGAAATCCACTCTACACCGCCTAGAGTCCACTCCATTAAATATATCCAGCCGTGGATGCTGGGATCTCGCAACGTTTCTCTCGATGATACCCATTCTGGAGTGCAGAGGTCTCGTGATACTTCCGGTGTTGATGGTAGCTGGAGCGACGGCGCTCTGATGACGCGTCAGGCGTTCGGTGGATGACCAAAGAGATGGAATATTGGTAGCAGAGTAGCTTGGCTGCTTATGGAAAATGAGCTTTCAACCGGAGCCTCTACGAATGTAACGAGGACGGTGAAGGAGTCCAAGTTCTTTAATGATGGGGAGGTTCATTCCAAGACAGGTTGTGAGATTAAGCAAGCGGAGTTGAGCACTGGAATAGCTGAACGCCATACTGACTGAGGAGGAACGCTAGCCAGACAGCATCAAATACCAGTCATGGTGGTGAAACAGCTGTGAAATAAAAACTGTCAATGCGATCTAGAGAATCCTTTTCCTGGTGGAAGAAGTCTGACAGCTGGAGCTCTTTTCCAGGTGGAGCAAGATTTGAAGTTGTCTGTAACAGGTAGGTTGCCTAGCTACCTTGTTCCTTGGGAAAAAAGTTGTCAAAAACACAGTATCCAAAGTCCAGAATCAGGTGGGTGCTTAGCTACCTTAGCTTTCCCACCTGTGTAAAAAGTCAATAAAAAAAAACACAGAATCGAAGTAACGCCAGCGTCCTCTTTGTCTCTCGGAGTCAGAGACATACCCTCAGATGAACAGGCAGTTCTCAGTGCTTAACTGGGTTTGCACTGTACTCTATTGTAACTGGAATGGGGACCTTTCAGCCGACTGCTTTATTGAACACTTTGCCAAAATGCAGAAAACTGTGTCATAGCAAAAGTGCAGCCCACGGGATTCTGTGTAAATTAGCAGTAAATTAGCTGCCAATTGATTCACATCATTCACAGCTTCTTAAATCAATACAGTGGATGGTAAGAATAAAATGTAACTGCAAATTATATACATCTGTTACCTTCCATTATTTTATGTTTATTTGATTAAGATTGATAATCCAGAAAAACATTTTGAATAAAATGTTCTTAGAGCTTGCTGGATTAATATTAAGTCTTTTTATGCATAAGTAAGCCCCCAGTTTTACGTGGATTCAATCCCCACAATGACGCAGAAACAAAAATTTATTTATTTTTTGCTTTTTTGTGGCAATAAATATATTTTTTCTGGATGCTTGCACACATGGGGACACATTCACCTCACCGTGGAGTCCCAATATTTTGGTCCCGCAACCTTACGAGTTGCATATCTCGGCGTGGAAAAGAAATTCGAATATGGGTTTACCTTTCCATTTTCTTTAACGGTAATGCATTAAACTGAGTTTAAAATGAAATTAAAGTGTTCTGGGAGCAGATTTAGGGTTTACACTATAAAAATAGATGAGTTTTTTACTAAAACACAACAATGCGGTTTTTCACTACATGCAGTTGCTCTTGGAATGTAACCCCAGCAAAAAGCGGGAGATTACTGTACTAAATATGATTTTGCCTGCTGTAATGTATACATGATTAAATGCACTTGTTTACTTCTAAGCCTTTGAATACAGTCATGGGCTCAATCTGAAAATATGCATAACGATGAAACAGCATTCCAGCTGTGGTTTTCTTCACCCCCCACCAAACTGAAAACGCATATTCGCCATGTCCTCGACCCTAATAAATATTTACCTTCCCCCTGCTTTGTTGTTGTAACATGGACAAAAGGCTTTTATAAGGCTTTTGTTTTTACAGACAGCTGTCTCCACGGCGCCGTGCCTCATTGTCTCCATCACCGTGGGGACAAAAACCTCATTAAAGGAGGCGATTGAAGATAATCATGAATTATTGGGCAGAGAACATCTGCACGTCTCCACTTGACTTTCGTTGAAGGACGACATGGAGTGGAAGGCTATTGCTCTCTGAAACAGGACTAATGCTTATAAAACTGAGTATAAGTTTTGGCCAAATATAAAGATTTCGGTTGCTCGTCTTAAACACTGAGGTTCTATGAAAGGCTTGTACTTTTTGTAAAATTCAAACCCTTACAATTACATACTCTTAGAAATTAGTTATTTTAATGTAGTTTTATTATAGTGTATTTAGAATTCAGCACTTGCTAAATAATACATAGTACATAATACATAATACTGAATAATCCATATTAACTGAATCATTTATGGCAGTTACTGAATAATAAATAGTTCAGTGGTATTTGAGTTTAAGGAATAAACTCCTTCACCTGAGTAAATAGTGGAATAGTAAACTTGGGGTTTAAGGTGTGACCCCAACATGGCCAGAAACAAGTAAAGCTGCCTCATAAATGGCTAATCATGCTGTCGTTAACTCGACAGATGTGAAGACTCATGCTTCTACACCTCTACTATCCACCTCTAACCTTCCATTTCTATCTAAGATTTTGGAGAAAGTTGTGGCCCACCAGTTTTGTTCACTACTACACAAAAACCGTATATATTTCAATCTGGGTTCCGGCCTCATCACAGTACGGAAACAGCCTTAGTAAAGATAGTAAATGATCTCTTACTATCCTGGTTTAGATCATACCTGACCGACCGCTATCAATTTGTAAGAGTAAATGAGTCCTCAGCACCCACAAGGTTCGGTATCCCACAAGGTTCTGTTTTAGGAACCCTACTATTCAGTCTGTACATGCTGCCACTAGAGATGATTATTCGGAAACATGGAATTAGCTTCCACTGTTACACAGGCGATACACAGCTTTATATCTCTGCAAATCCCGATGATAAATCTAGATTAAATAAGATTGCGGACTGCATTAAAGATATAAAAGACTGGATGTCACATAACTTCCTCTTATTCAATGCAGATAAAACTGAGGTCCTTCTTCTAGGCCCAAAAGCTGATAGAAACAAACTGTCAGGTCTAATGCTTGATCTTGCTGGTTCCTCAGCCTCTCCAGCATTATCTGTAGAGAATCTCGGTGTCACTTTTGATCCTGATCCTTCATTCGACACTCATATAAGTACCGTTACTAAATTAGCTTTCCTTCATCTACGAAACATTGCTAAGTTACCCTTTTGCGCAGATAGGAAATCCAGCTTCATTTGGAATGATTTGTACTTGCATCATTTAAGAATCATTATCTACTGTTTTACATGCAGCACATTGGTCATTGAGGGCTTAAATTGAAGAAGACAAATGGGCCAAGACATCCATTCACCTCCAGCCC
>JBBPDB010000002.1:4475882-4510559 GCA_037974465.1 Brachypetersius altus | reverse complement strand
GAAGTTTATTGTCATATGTACAGAGTACAGTGTACAGAGTACAATGAAATTCTTACTTGAACACCCTCTTCACAGATGGAACATAGACATGAAAGACAACACAGTGCAACAACAGTAACTAGCAGCAGTAGTCTTGAGTTGTATAAAGTACAGTAAAATGTTGTTGGGCATTATTAAGAAAACAGACATTTTTAACATAAATAGTAGGGATGCACTGAAATTATTTTTCTTGGCCAAAAACCAAAACCAAAACACAGAAAGAAATTATCAACATATTTAAAGAATAAATCTGTAACAAAACAATGAAAATAGTTACTTGGCATTCAAACAATGCACAATCTAAAATTAATTTGAAATAAAATATTTTACTTTTTTTTAAATCTAACTGTACGTGATATAACTGATTCTTTTTTTTTCCTCTCCCTGTTCTAGATCATCTCTCCAACCACATTATTCCTTGCTGCGAAAGTTGAGGAACAGCCACGGAAACTTGAACATGTCATTAAAGTTTCGCATGCCTGTTTAAACCCTCAAGAGCCTCCATTAGATACAAAGAGTAATGTAAGTCGGGGTAATTCTGGGTATTGTATTTTTTTATTTCCCTCATTATGTATTTCAGCATGTTTCTCCAGCCCTGCATGTGAAAGCTCAGGTTGTGTGAGGCTAACTTGTTTGGCAACTCAAATTTCAGGGTGATGTATAATGGACTGATAACATCATTGATAGTCACTGGGGTCTGAATAAATGAACAGGCACCGCTTCAGCCATAGTTAGTTTATAGAAGTCATACATAAGCTGCCTCAAAGTGTCAGCCCATGAACAAGAGGTTGATACTGTGGGTTCTAGTTTATGAGGAAAGACACATTACAAGCACCATGTAATGATTGTCTATTGAAATTCAGGCATACCTCCAGCAAGCGCAAGAACTGGTGATACTTGAAACCATAGTTCTGCAGACTTTAGGTAAGTGTCTAAGGGTATGAAGTATGTTGAAAATGTCCATTACTGTCAAAAGAGCAGCAGCTTTTGTGAGCACCCACATAATGGTAGCCCTGTTAGTGTCCATTTGAATGAACTATGTATGTTCTGACTCATATACTCATTTACTTAAATGATCTGAAATGGTTTGAAGTGATTGTTGATTCATTATCCCTAGTTTTCATAGCTTTTCTTGGATGTTGCATTCATTGATTGAGAAGCTTTAGCCAGTGAATTTAGCCATATGTTCTTGATTCTAATGTGTTTTCTGTTGCAGGGTTTGAAATAACTATTGAACATCCTCATACTGATGTTGTGAAATGTTCCCAGCTAGTGCGAGGTAGAGACTTTATTCATTACTTTTTGTCCGTCTCCCAATAGATGATAGGTTTAAGAATGTTTTTTTTTAATGTGTGACAAACAATTGACCTTTAAGCTATGGCTAAGCATGAAGTACAATACCAGGAGAGGTAATATATGTATCAATCATTAAGTATTAAGTATTTGCATCATTGTTATTTTATTTATTTATTTTTTAGCCTAATTACTTTCTCGCTCTTTGTTTTTTCTTCCCATCCACAGCAAGCAAGGATCTGGCACAGACTTCCTATTTCATGGCTACCAACAGGTTGTTATCCTGTACCTCATTTGTTGCACTGTGACTGCACACTATAGCTTCCTTTACTGCAGGTTCCCCTTGCAGTGTCCAGCACCCTCTTTGCGCCGGCGGTTACTGGGACGCCTCTCCCTCTCCAAAAGCCCTCACTCGGGGCCAGGGGAGGGAGCCCTGGGCGGTACCGGCCCCGGGCGCAGTGCGGTGTATTGTACGAGGGATCACTGTTGGCACAGAGGGGTCGAATGCACAATGTGAAGTGTAGTGGTGCTCTTGAACCTCACTTTTGCTCGGTTACAGAAGTGCATTTGTCTAAAAAAGACACTTTGGTAGCCTGAATAGCAGCTAAAGATTACACAGATGTAAACATTACATAGAAGTCCTCAAGGTAAGTTCCTAGACCCCCTTGATTTTTTTTTTCTTTCTTACTTTTTTCCTTTTTCATAAGAAATTGAACTTGCCTGATATTTTGCCTGATTTTTATCCACTCCCAATATTTTTTTAATGATTTTTACCTCATGTATTTATTTATTTATTTATTTATTTATTTATGTTTTTGAGAGCCCATTAAGGACCTGTATTTAACCACTCTGCTAAACAGTCAATCTGAATATTGGTGTGTTGTGATTAGATTTTTATTACTGCAAACCTTTTGAAAGAGTGAAAAGGTCCTCAAAGGGTTGGTTGTAGTGCTGTCTTTGTTTGGATGTTTGCAGAGGTCAAGGCTTTTGTCTCTTTGGGTTATTTTGGTCTTATTTTTTATTTTATTAAAGTTAAATTGAAATGGCTGCATTACTTAGGGACTGGATTAACAATGTTTGGATGCGGGACTGAAAGCACTTTCAGTTTGTCTAGTTTTATTCCAAAATTAGTTTTGTAAGAAGAAATGTCTTGATTTTTGTAGTGTGAAACGGAATGTTTCCAGATCAAAATTAAAGCAGGTTTGCGAAGACGGGTATTGATGTAAAATTATGTAAAAAAAAAATTCAGTCCACCGTTTTCCATTTCACATTTATTGTGGTCACTTTTGAAGAGCAAATTTCCAAAACTCGCTCCAAAGCGCTTTTTTTCCCCCAGAAAATTGCATTTTACTTGTTTTGGAAAGCAGTGCTTACAGAAAATACCTTTTTTTGAAATTTTATGTCATTTTTTCACTGACTGTTTCTGCACGTTTTAGTATGGGCAAATTAGTTTAAAAATATACTGAAAACTATTAAGTAAATCGATATTCAGTGTCGCATATCCTACTACATGATGTTATATCCTACTACATGATACAGCACAGAGTGAATGGCGGCTAACTGCATACAAATTATGAACATACATAGACTGTGCAAGTGGAGTTTTGGAAATTCACCTAATCTTGTACAGTGAATTGTGCAAGGACTGAGTAAGTTTTGTTTGGTTATACTATTGTACATAAAGAGGTGATATAAAAATATGCCAATAGTAGTGTTGCCTAAAAAATCACAACAAATGGAAATTTTGGAAATTTGCTTTTCATTTGAAAATCAAATTTGCAGCTGCAGTTTTTACCTCAGTTACTACAGTATTCCCTGAGTGTTGTTACAATTAAGGGAAAATCCAATTATTGGGAAGCATGTAAGGGTTTAAGTGCATATTCGTCTGAGATGCTCTAGTCCCTGTTCCAAACATTGAACTTGCTTCATGGCAGAAGGTTACCATCCAACTTTTACCATTATTTTCTCTCTTAAAATTTTGATTCGTTTTGTTGTGTGGACTACAGTTAATAACCCTAATTGTTTCTGAATGATCAGTGAAATAGTTACAATATCCAGTATATATGTTGATTTAGAGCTCAAATTGTCCTTTGTGTCTCTGCATTAACATTGAGAGGCCGAGTTTCATATGTTTTCATTGTACACTACAGGCCAGAAGTTTGGGCCCAACCCCGAAATTTAAATTTTTGCTGCTCTTTCAAAATTTTATTACAGGAAAACATTAATTAAATGTAACTGAGTGGTTTTGAAGTTTAACACAATATGCTGTAAGTGTAGTTTAGTGGATGTGAAAGTTTGACTTCCTCAAAATACCCCCCGACCCCATCATCTGGCCTGTGTGTGCCAAGTTCTGCTGTTTTAGGAAATGATTGAGCGACCTTTTGATAAAGGTAAATAATGGGTGGTAACCATGTGCTCCCACACCATCTCCTGTGTTAACCTGTCAACACTTTGTCCCATTCAGGTTTAGTAATTGCATGGCAGTGGAAAGACTGTATTTTATTTAATTATTTAATGCCATCATTTCATGTTTGCACTTGATTTAATGTGGCAAGTCCAGTATGTTGCCAAACTTGCCAAATCATCCTAGATAATGCTTTTCCATTGTGTGATCAGATGGAAGTTATAAACTTTCTCATGGCACTCAGTAACTGTATTGAATTGTACAGAGAATGTCGTGTGGAGTCCCATAGTTAAATGCATCTGTGGCGTTTCCGCCATTACATTTTAAACTTGGCCTTGCAGATTTGTAAATGTGTAAAAGTGCATTTGTGTCCACTAGGCTGATGAATGTCTGCCTTCTTTTTTGTCCATCTACTTTCCATGCAGCCTCCACCTCACCACCTTCTGTCTGCAATACAAGCCCACAGTCATTGCCTGTGTCTGCATTCACCTGGCATGCAAGTGGTCGAACTGGGAGATCCCTGTGTCCACTGATAGCAAACATTGGTGGGAGTATGTGGACAGCTCAGTCACACTTGAGTTATTAGATGGTGAGTACTTGCTCAGTAATAACACACTCAGTATTCTTTCCTAACAAATTTACAGTGTGTAACATTGGAGTTCCAGGGTGTCAAACAGCACCTTTTCTGATTCATTCAGCGTGTCATATTTTACTACAGGACCACGGAGAGGACATTAACCTTAGTGGTTAAGATCGACTGAAAACGAGTGGGGCGGGGGGGCATGTAGCAGCATTCACAGACTGATTAATTTGAATTAAACCACAACATGCAGTGGCGTATCTTTAATAATTGACCTTAGCATTAGTGTCTTGGTGCGCGTTTGAGTCTGCTCTGTTTTTAGCTCTACATTTTGTCTCCCTGTTTTGTCACTTTAAGGCCATTCAACACACTGTTAGACAAGAAGTGGCAAAAGTCCAGTACTAAAATTTAAGAACAGCAGTGCGCTTGTGTTAGGAATTAAAATAAGTGGTAAAAGCTTGTAGTGTGCAGAAACTTTTGACTGACTGTGTATCTTGGGAACTTCTTCAGGGATGATGATGTCTATCACAGAATAAAATCTTCGTCCTGTA
Organism: Brachypetersius altus; assembly: GCA_037974465.1. Lineage (NCBI taxonomy): Eukaryota > Metazoa > Chordata > Actinopteri > Characiformes > Alestidae > Brachypetersius > Brachypetersius altus. The sequence continues at coordinate 4,505,692 of JBBPDB010000002.1, read as the reverse complement.
ATACGTTTGTTTTTGTTTTGGTTTTCAAAATTGAGATGTTATATTCACTCTTGCAGAGTTGACACATGAGTTTCTTCAGATTTTGGAGAAGACTCCTAGTAGGTTGAAGAGGATTCGGAACTGGAGGGTAAAGAAAATGAATAACAAAATTCATGCTTTTCAGTTGTGCCCTGTGTAATGTATTGATTTATTTAATCAGCATTTAAAACCTCACGCTCTGGTTGTCTACAGGCAACGCAAGCTGCCAAGAAACCTAAAACGGAGGGCCAGCCTTCAGAGAGCAGCTCCTATCCGGTTCCTTCCTTATCCCAAGACCAGCCTGTGGTGGATGCCATTCCAGGGGTGTCTGCAAACGCTGCTTTCTCCAAAGCCTCCGCATCATTCCCTGTTTCTCTGCCTGCTAATCCAGGCAGTTCTCTTACCTTGGAGTCTGTTGCCAGCATGCAGGGCGCTTCTTACACTTTCACTGCCCCCACTGACTGGCCCCAGGACCAAGGGCGCTCAGACTCGTATAAACAGCTTCCCTCCCACTCCTCACTCTTGGGTCACCCGCACCGGCCTGAAAAGAGCATGGAGTTCAATCCAGTCAAACACGAACACAAAGCCAACAGCGGTGGGAAGCACCAAGCTCCTGTTTTCCCCCCGCCTGCACCTCAGACACAGAAAATGTCTCTGGAGAAGTACAAGGAGAAGCACGCAGCTGAGCTGGCGGCACAAAAACGCAGGCAAGAGCAGCAGCAGAGCACAGAGGTCGAGGGCAGGGATTCATTCACGGGCCCCAGCCAGACCGAGCCCCGCAAACACCCTCAGAGCCACCACGTTCAAGGCTGCAGCAGCACTTCCTCAACTTCTTCCCCCCTTAAGATGAAAATGCCCTTGCCAGCCCAGGATAAGGCCCAAGGTGACAAGCGGGAGAAAGGAAGCTCGTTAAAGCTCCGCCTCCCTGTCCCTGCTCCTCTAGCCGAGAAAGGGGTAACGAGCAAGGAGGAGCTGAAGATGAAGATTAAAGTTTCCTCCGACCGCCACAGCTCCTCGGACGAGGGTGGTGGCAAGAGCAAACATTCCAGTCCTCTGGTGAGTAAGGAGAAGCACCGGGAGCACTCAGGCCACCGGCACCACAAGCAGGGGCACTCTCACAGTGGCAACGGCCGGAGCCCCCTGGCAGGTGACGGATCGAGCTCAGGCTCTTCGCGTAAGCGGACGCATGCTGACCCAAGCCATAACCACCATTCGTCCAAAAAGAGCAAAAGCTCCAAGAGCGGCGCAGGTAGTTCCTCTCATTGTTCCTCTGTACAGCAGTGTGTGTCGTCTCACAGCTCTGTTCTTAACTATCCCTTCCCCCCTCCTCCTCCTCCCCCTCCTGTCACACACCAGGTGGGCTTCGGACATCTCAGCACCCTAGCGAAACTGGACAAGAAGCCAGTGGAGAGCCAAGGCCATGAGGGTGCCATGAGGGCTCCTAGCACTAATGGCATACACACAGACTATATAGACTCTTTCGATATGCTTGATTCACTGTTAAGTGCCCAAGGAATGAACTTGTGAAACTATAGAGAAATAAATGGTGATGAGGCAAAAATAAGACAGAATCTTCTTAGGTATCGTTCATAAGAGAAAGGAAAAAAATCTGAATGTGATTTAGAGTAAAAGGGGCAAAATAATAAAATGCTTCATGATCCTCTGATCTCTTGGCAGTTGGGTTCAGCCTGCCTGTTGATGTCTATGTAACTGCTGCTTTGTCCTCCATATTTTCAAGTGTGAGTGTGAGAAAGATCATGGGGCCATCCTATTGCAAATAAGTATTCCATTTAACTCTCCACAGGATAAAAGTATTACGAATGCTCGGAAGCATGAAAGGTGCAATTTTTCTTCTTCCCTCTTAATATATAATTTAAGTGATATTTACTTTAAGACACTGAAGAAACGTTATCTCGTTTTTACCCAGCACACGCCCTGCTTTTTGTTTAGACTGAGTGAGGCGAGGAGGCACAGACATGGGCAATAGTTTTTTCAAACATTTTTGGGTAATATTCCGTAGTTCAGAACTTTTTTTTTTTATTATAACTTCTGTTGTATGTATGATGTGCATGTTTCTACCATCAAAGGGACGAAGTAGAATGCTGTTTACACAACGTGGAGAAAAATGTACATACGTTTTTGTATGTTAAAAGCTATACCATAAATACTCAGGTTTGGAGCTGCTTGTATTACTCATATATGGGGGGGGCGGGTAACATTAGCGAATCGCTAACAGAATCAGACATTGGTGATTCTAACTGCAGCATTCCAGTGATGTTTGAAAGCCTGTATTCTGCATGGCTGCCAGGAGGGGGCGCAGTTCCGTTCTGGCCAATTCAGACCCAAGCAATCACCTGGCATGTTGTCAGAGGCCATGCAGTTTGTATAATTTTGTTTTGGTTTTTTTTTTTTTGTTTGTTTTTGACCTCCGAGATGACCTTAAGCTGGACGCCAAAGGCTGTGCCTCAATTAAAAAAGACAAGTGTAGTACTATGAAGTTTACATAACTTATGCTGTGAAGTGCATTTATAATATTTTCTTGGCTTGATGCTGTAGCCTACATGTACAAACTTGTAAATCGATAATGGACGTGTTCATAAATCATATGTTGGATAAGAGACTAGATTTATTCCATCAGTGTTGCAACTGTAGGTCTCATGTGTCTCAATCACAGGTCAGTTTCTTATTTTTTTTTCTACGTGGGAGGTTTTTTTCTTTATTCTTTTCTCCTGTGCAAAGTGTGTGATACGGAAGGCCAACAATCTATAGGAGGAGTTATTTTACTCTTGGGCACAGAATTACAGTTGTTTAGGCAAAACATCTAGTTTCTTCTGATCTCATGCTCCTCGTTTCATTTAGAGTCTAACAATAAACCCCAAGGTTTCCGTTACTTTACCTTTAACCTGTCTGTGTTTTTACTGGCTGGGCAAAGGTTTGTTGTTTCTGGTTAGTAATTAGGTGTCAGACTTCGGTTCCAGTAGGCAGTGCTGAACATTTAGAAAATGACATGCATCTGATGTTTTCAGGTTTGAGGTTTATTGTAGTAGCTACGAGCAGATCATTTGGTCTTTGATGGTACATCTGAAGCTGCCCTAGGGGCTACTTTTGTTGCATCGTATCCCAACTGGAAATGTAACTTTCGCTTAAGATCCTATGGCTGGTTTAAAGGAAAAACGTATTGGCACACCACTTTAAAATATTCTTTAGGGGCTTTAGGAGCAGTTGATTAGAGGAGAGGAACGGGATGGATTTGTACAGGCTTTGCTGCTCGAAAGATGCTTGCGGTGAAAGATGAATGGATGCCTCAATAGGTCTGCTGCTGATGGTCTTTGGTTCTGATTGCTGTAAAGGAGAGACAAAAAGTATTAACTTTATACCAAATCTGGCTTAAGAGGACTTATTCCTGTTGTCAGGTTTACACTGATCAGCCCTAACATTAAAACTGCCTAATATTGTGTAGGTTCACCTTATGTCTCTAAAACAGCTCTGGCCCCATTGAGGCATACCTTTAAAGGATTTTTTTGAAGGTATGCTGTCGTTCTGCATCAGCAGCTTTTCTTTGAGGTCTGACCCTCCTTCCCTCCCCACATGCTTCAGTGAGCCTCGGTCAGCCATGACCCTGTTTGTTTGCTGGTTGTTCTCTCTTGGATCACTTTTGGTAGGTACTGACCACTGCATGCTAGGAACCCCCTACAAGACCTGTTTTGGGGATTTTCAGATATAGTCATCTAAATATCACAGCTTGGCACTTGTCATCGTTCAGATTTTGTGTTTTCCTATTTTACATCAAATTTAACTGACCGTTCATTTCTTCAAGGTGGCTCAGCGGATGGCAGCTTTGGTACTGCGCTCAAACTGGGAATGTTTTTGTTGGAGGAGCAGCAGCTGTCTGTGGGGCTTGGCGGAGACGCAGATGAGGGAAGCGTGCTGGTGAAATTACATCAGCCTGCACTCCATTCACCCGGTGATTCTCAAACAAGGATTTTGCAGATTCTGCTGCCCTTCGCTTCACCCAAACTTGGCTCAGTGAACGCACCCCCAACCCTGCATTAAACCTGCCAGCCTTCCAACACCATCATGCGGACTGCGTAAGGGTGGTGGAATCTGGCTGTTCAGCTGGCTCCCATTTTTACCCACATCAGACCCACGTCTGAAGTTCCCTCCTGCTTCAAACGCACCACTATCATCCTGTTCCCCAAGAAACCCACCGTCACAAGACTGATTGACAACAGATCTGTCACCTTGATGTCTGTGGTCATGAAATCCTTTTAAGACCTGGTTTTAGCCCACCTGAAGGACATTGCACGGTAGGCAAACTGCAGGTGGTCCTGCTGGTGTCCTGTAAACAGGTTGGTGGATGCAGTGAAAATAGATTACATCCTGCAACATGACCGTCCAGGAACTTCGGCCAGGATCCTGTTCGTGGACGTCAGTTCGATGTTCAACACCATTGTGCCTAAACTCTCCGAGCTCAACGTGTCATTGGCTTCCTGTCGGTGGATCACTTGTTCCTGACAGGAAGCAGCAAGTGAGGCTCAGGGAGATCACTTCTGAAACACAAACCTTTAGCATTGGTGCCCCTCAAAGATGTGTCCTCTCCCCACTGCTCTTCTCCCTTTATACCAATGACTGCACCTTCAAGGATTTAAAACACCAGATGTTCTCAGACGACACCTCCGTCATTGGATTTATTCAGGATGGTAGAGCGTCTGCACACTGACAGTTGAGTGGCTGGTACTCCGGTGCCGTCAGCACAACCTGGAGCTGAACACACTAAAGACTAGAGATGACAGTGGACTTTAGTAGACCTCCCTCAACACTACTACCCCTCACCGTATTAGACCGCAAGGTGTCTACTGTGGAGACCTTCAAATTCCTGGTTACCACCATTTCGCAGGACTTGAAGTGGGAGACCAACATCATCTCAAAAAGACCCAGCAGAGGATGTATGTCCTGAGATAACTGAGGAAGTACATTCTTCTGCAGGAGCTTCTGATCTAGTCCTACACAGCAGTCATTGACTCTGTCCTGTGCTTCTTGATCACAATCAGGTATGGAGCAGCCACTGTACAGGACAGGAACAGACTGCGGCGGACTGTGCAGACAGTAGAAAAGATCATCGTGCCCCCAGCCCCCCAGCCCCCCATCCAGGACCTATACTTCTCAAGGGTGAGAAAACAAGCAGGGAAAGTCCTCACACCATGGACCATTGGCAGCCGATATAGAAGTCTACAGACTAGCACCCAGCCGACACAGGAACAATTTCTTTCCCCTTGCCATCGCTCTCCTAAACATCTGTCCCTCTGCTTTACACATCAGTACTACAATTGCTCTTTATGTACTCTTTGTTGTATATAATCTGTATTCTTTTTGTATTTTCTGAACATGAGCTCTAGCTTGTATATCATATTGTTTTCATTTATATGCTTACACACAAACATATACACAGTATGCCCCCACATATCATGGGGGTTACGCTCCAAGAGCACCCGCGTATAGAGAGAAATGTGATGTGGTAAAAAAGAAAAAGCCTTAAAATATAAACCCTAAATATGCCCCCAAAACACTAATTTCATTTTAAACTCCGCTTAATACTTTACCCTTAAAGTAAATGTAAACTCGTCCATACTGTACAGTTTAGACTGCTGTCGCCGTGCATTGAATATAAAATACAGATCTTACAGCTATATAGACTGCAGTAATTCATGCACATGTTTTGTTCGGTATGCACTGTCCTTACATTGGAAATATATACACATTTCTCAGATTTTATCAGTAACAAGGACATTTCCAAATGACTCACCTGACCAAGCATGCTTGCACAAAGCCCTTTGCCTCTTCAGAGAATTCAGCAGGCAGTGAGGGCATCAAACCCTTGCGAACTCCTATGTAGAAAAGAGCTGCTATCTTTCCCATGTGTGCCAGCGGTGGCTTCCCAGTGGCCATCTCAAACACAGTACACCCAATGCTCCATATGTCCGATTTCCTGCCATGGCCTGTTTCGGTAATCACTTCCGGAGCCATCCAGTGTGGGGTACCATGCACAGACTTCAAGAGATCACTATTGCCCCCACTGTGCATCAAGTGATTAAGACAACATGCGCAGCCAAAGTCGATTAGCTTAATGATCCCTGTGGGTAAAAGCATGATGTTGCTGCCTTTCAAGTCCCTGTGGATGACTCTGTTTTCATGAAGATAAGCAACACCTTCCAAGATCTGTCTGGTGTAGAGGGCAAACACCTTCTCTGGCAAGGGTCCGAAGCGATTGAGGATGCTGTAGATGGAGCCCCCTGGGACGTATTCCATGAAGATGCTTATTACGTCATCAGCAAGCACTGTCCCAAGGTAGCCCACTATATTTGGGTGATTGAGGTTTTTTAGAAGATCTATCTCTCTCTGCAGCTGATTATGCTCCTTTTCTGCTGTTTCTGAAGTTGAGACATCCAGCATCACTTGTTTAACTGCTATTAACTGTCCTTGGCTAGTGAGTCCACAGTACACCTGCAGTTTGAAAATATTTGGGTGAAACAGGGCTGGGAGTGTATACAGTATAGTGTATATCTAACTTTAGGATCACAGTAAGATTTACTTCTTGTCAATGTGATACATTCAGTACTATTTCCTCCCTTCAGCCAGACTGTGAGGGGTGGGATACTTACAGTTCCGTATGCTCCTCTGCCCAGAACCTCTCCTTTGGTCCATGTGATGGTGGGGTCATCCACACTGGACTTTTCAGTGCAAGGAAGTTTGTTAGATAAAGTACCCTGTTAAAAAATAACCACCATTGTGTGTATTTAGACCTTTTTGTTGAACCTATTATTGTCTAGTAATCCTGAAATACTTGGTGTTTTACCTCTCGCAGACTTTTCTTGAATTCCGACTGGCCATTTTTGATATCTTTGCTCCTTTTGTGTTCAGGCTTTAGTGTTTCCACCTCTTTCTCTTCCAGTGAAATGAGTTCTTCAGCTAAACATCTCAGTAGGTCATCTGTAACAGGTCCTTCTTCCACGTCATCCAGAAACTTCTGGTACACAGGAGACGTTGTCCGGTCACTTTTGTCAATCGTGGGCAACTTTTCTGCAACTGGATTCTCATTCTGAGTGTCTGGTGTTGGTTGAGCGATTTGCCCTCTGAGAAAAGGTGAAATGGGTAAATCCCTTTGCTCAAGATTGCAGAACATCCCTGTTGCAGAATTTGAGAGAAGTTCTTTGAAGACTGACAGCGCATGACTACACCCATTCTCTACTCCTGCGTCACAAACACCCCCCTGGTCATCCTCAGTGGTCAGTGTTACACGCTTCAAGTGGCAGTGCCCATCAAGACCAGAGATTACAACCGCTTTTTCTTTACGTCTGTTTTGCGTTCTTGTTGGTTGGACATCCTTTCTCTTACGTGGTTTGCCCTTACATCTCTGAGGCTGTTTCCTTCTGATACCTTCCGCAGCTTTTTGAGCTCTTTGTTCATTTATGGATCTCTTAACTTGTGGAACTGGCTGTACTTGTTTGGCCCTCTCAGCAGAACTGCTTACTCTAAGATTTTCATATATTGGTGTGGCAAGCGTCTCAAAGATTGCTGGTCCTTTATCTCCCTGGTGGATTTGCAAAAACATGCCACTGTAACCGACAGAGTCCAGGGCTGATTCTGGCCGTGGCAAGCTTAAATTTCCAGGCTTTTTATGCTGTCTTGCGGTCTTCAGTTCCCGACTGAGAGGTTGCTTTTGACATTTGTTCAAGGTCTTATTGTCAGCCACTTTTACTTCATGTGGTACCTGAGCCAAGTGAGCATCTTTGTGTTTTGGACTTTGTTTTGAAGGAGCCGTTCTTGGCCAATCAAGTTTGTAGGTCGCCTCGCCCTTAACGACATGATCTGTGAGGTCCATGTCTTTGCTTTTCCCTTGAGAAGAATTGGATGAATTGTTTCTATTCATTTTGGAGTCATCACTGCCCCAGGTTGTATTTCTGTAGGCCAATAAAGGTCTGCATTTTCTTACCTTGCTTTTGGTCAACGTCGAAGGTTTGCTTTTTTCTTCCGATGTGGAATGCAACACTTTGACATTCTCAGGAGAACGATCAACGAAACGGCGGGACTGTCGATTTTCAGCTGCAGGACTGGTGCCTGTGCCTGCACCCTCGTGTCCTTCAAGGCCATCTGATTTAATGGTTTTGTCAATTTTGAAAAATTCTGTTGAATTTTCTTCCCTATTCTGCTCACAGTTAATTTCAGGGTCATGGTTGATCTCTGACTCATCAGCCCTGTTGGATCGAGATATAAGTATATCTTTAGAATTTGAACGCACATGCTGAGTAGTATCTGTTTTTCCCACATTCACCAAATGTTTGGAAGATGCACAGGACCCCAGGGATCTCTGCAAAGAGCTAAACATCTGCTCCTTAAGGGGGACATTTTCTTCTCTTTCCACCTCTTCCTCATTCAAGTCCAGAGAGCTTTCACTGCTGCAGCTGCTCAAAGCACTTTCTTCGCTTCCTCTTTGTGGACCTCTAGCCCCTTCTAAACTCCGTCTTGAAAACCTTTCTCTTCGTTGCTTACAAACTGAGCGAGCAGGTAAGTTGCTGATTGGCTGAGGCAACAGTGGATGCTGGAGCCTCGAAAGCACTGAGCGGTCCCTGTATCCGCCATCAAGTGGAGCCAAGTGTTTTGAAGTCCTTGGACAAAGAACAGGTGGTGCATCCTGATGATTCACGTATAAAAGGTAAGCTTTTATCATAAAAGCATTAGCAAAAGTAACTGATACAGTTCAAGTTTGATATAGCACATCATACACAAAAGGTCATTCAATGTGCTTTACAGAAATAGAAAATAATATAAGAATAAACATATTAATGGCCAATAGGCAACATGTTTACCTTTTGTCCATTCATGTCACTCTCTCGTTCACCACTACTGAGCCCTGAAATGAGAAGTTAAACAATGATTATTTAACCAACAATCAGTTTTATGTATAAATTGTAGTTTGTACACTTCTAGGACTTCATACGTACTGTTGTATATGTTGGTCCGTATTTGTAGTAGGACGCTTGCATCAAGGAGAGCCAAACTTGGAGCAGACTGGCTAAGGTGAGAAAGCTGTGGGACTTGGGGGCTCTCTTGCGAGACAGACGTTTTAATGGTGCAGCGAGGAGTCGCAAGTGTGTCCCAGCCTTTATTCCTGTCCCACAGGTTCGGCAACAAAGATGTCCTACTGGGGAAACAAGCTTACTTCTTTACATTCTAAATCCAGACATTTTGAAATTGGTAATTTATCCTAAAATGTTCTGTAATAAGAGTTCAACATGGACAAAGCCCTCAGCCTTTCCATTCTCTCAATTTCCCTGTCTACCCTTTCAGGGATAATGGCATACCTTGGAAGCATGGTGTTGTGCTGACAGCTGGTTTATCCTATTACAGTATTCATCTAAGCAGTCTTTGTCTGAAAGTGAGCGCGAGGGACTGAATGTACAGGAAGAGACTCTGCTTTCTTGTGTGTACAGTGCCTTTGTTTGCGTTAGCTGGTCTCTACATGCACAGTTGTAAAGTATTTATACAACTGTATAATTGTTTGCTCACTAGAAAATGGGGTTTTACTGCTATAATAATTGAAGCAATTTGGCAAGTTGTCGTGTATGTACTCTGCTGCCTCACCCATTTGCTTTGCTCAGCTTTGTGACGCCTTCCCTGGTGTTGGTCTTGGACTCCATACCAGCTGGAAGAAAAGAGTGATGATTTTATCTGCAGACACATCAAGTAAACAGGTCAAAGGATCACAGTGTTCATTCATCTTACACTGGCCAAAGCACAATTTAACCTATTATTACCTAAATACATTCTTAACTAGCTTTCGCTGATACAAGTCATTCTTAGAACGTTACCATGCATAATAGAGACTAAAATGCTACTGAACAGATATAGCAAGTAAAACAAATGTTAGAAATAGATCAGCCTTGCCTCTTCACTTGACAAATGACCCGTTTCATGGTTTAGAACGGTCAGTTTTCCCCCCAAGATTTTACGAACATCTTCATTTGCGAGTATTAATTCTCTTTCAGCCACAAACCGTCCGCAAGTGATATTCTCTGTGCCGTCTGCTTGTGTGCTCCTAGGAATCACTTAGCACAAAAAGGGACCAGTCAGCTCAGACACAACCTCTTCTATTGTCACTAATGCTTTGTGGGATGGGCCGTGTGTGTGTGTGCGTGCGCTGACAGGGTAGGCTTGTGTGTTTATTGCAGCGGAGAGTGCTGCTTTAGGAGGCACCCAAAGGACAGTGTTTTCTGTTAAAGCTGTATCTCCAGCGTGTCTTTTTGCATATCATTAAGATACAGTGAATGTTCTGGAGAAACTCCACTTGACTGAAATCTTTGCTGCTCTCTTGGACAGCACTTTCTCTACTGGATTCTAGATTATTCAGTTCCATTCCTGAAGAGCCAATGTCCAGCACAGTTGGGATCTGCTAAACCTAGCAGTTAAATGAGACATATTATGCAAAACTCACTTTTTTATAAAAAAAAAATAAGATATAGTAGATCTATGGGCTATATAAAACATTTTCATGATGTTCTTTGCATAAAATTAATCTCCCATAATGAGATCTCACCAGCTTTATTCTTGATTCCGTTTTTATTCTTGATTCCCTTTCAAAATGAGCCGTTTCAGGGCTCTGTCCCTTTTATGCAAATAAGCTGTTGCTGGCCACACCCCACCCATCCCATGCTTACAAAGCGAAATGAAACCAACAAGCTAGTTCATGCTTAACTGCAATAGAAACACAAGTCATTTGAAAGTACTTGCATCTCCCTCATCTGCTGACTTGTCACAGACCCCACTCCCCCCACGACACTGAAGTTAGCTGCTTATTCAAATTTTTTGTTCCACCTTAAATAGCAGTATTCCTTTTTGGGATTTCTAACACCCCCCTGCCTGTGAAACGTATGCTCTTGCCTGTCGCTGAATGCCGTCCTCACAAAAGTTGGAACTTGTGTGGAGTCACATTTCCTACCTGTTGCTGTCTGGCCCCGCTTACCAGCAGGTTCCCCAGGTTCCCCAGGGTCTCCCCCCTCCAGGCGGCTTCCCGGAGCTGCTCTCAGTGGCATAAAGGCCTCACTATTGCTGACATCTCCCCTTGCAGGTCTGACTGACTGACATGAAGAACTGTCTTTGGAATCAACACTCATATAAAGGCTTCAAATAGAATAAACTAAGCCAGATCTTCTATTGTTGACTGTGTCAGATTAGCCAGCATTAGAAATCAAGCATGTAAGGAAATAAGGAGGGTGACAATTTAAAGAGGGGAAAATACAGGTGATTTTAAATACATTAATATAAAGGCATTAAACAGAATAAACATTTAAGGCCTGCACAATATAGACAAGATATCAGTATCATGTTTTTACTGCTATGTAATGCAATCGTGGTGATTTTGAATATGTTAAACGTAAACTAAGGATGAAAAATTAATTTAGATTAATAATGAAACATATTTTTGGTAAAAATGGAAAGAAATTAGAATTTGTAGAATATGTAAAATATGGGCCTGTTTAAAACGCTTTGGTGAACCCTTAATTATAAAAGTTTGGCCAAAATAATTAGACTTTTGTTAATTACATGAAGCCCTTTAGAGGAGGCTTAATGTTTTTATTTTAATTCAAAAGTATTGCATTACTGCTTATTATTATAAACAAATAATTACAGTGCTGCTAGTTTAGCATGCTAACAGAACCCCCAGGGGACACAAGCAGAAATTCATATGATATATTTGGTTTTTTTTTTACATTTTTGGCATAACACTGACTGTCACAGTCCAGTCAATAAGCACTTTAGAGACATAAAATGAACTGTGGGCATTCTCCACTGACTTCAGTTTCGGCTAAAGTTAAAAACATGTTTTGTCTTGTAAAAATGTAGATGCTGGATTTTTTTTTATTGTGTTTCAGGTATGTAGAAGTCATAGCTGTAACATCAGTTTTAAGCAAAGATAAAATATTATCCATTTTTGATAGTTTAATATAATCATGCTCGCTCTTTTCTTAATGAAAACTGTGTTGATGTGACCTCTACAAATGCCATATGTGTCCCGTGCCTGCCCCAATCATAGGCAGCACTGATTAAAATGTGTAAAAAGCTTAATTTTTTGGTTGCACTAATATATTCTCACATGGGAAAAAAAATCTAACATTTAACTAACAATGTTTTCTTTTTAAATCTATCATTAAGAAATTAATTTTTAACAAACTTACTGGTGCCACAATTATTGGCACCCCTAAAAACCACAACACTAAAATAAGATTTTTTTGTAATTTATACTTTACTTTTTTGATCAGATGTTCTAGGAACTCTTTAAAATTTTAAATAAATAAATCTAGTGACCTCAGCCAGAAAACTAAAAATGGGTCCTCATTGGGACTTTCAGCGGGCTGTGATATAAAACATATGGCCAAAACAACACTGCAAACAAAATCAGCTGCCTTCCGCAACCATCTCCGTCCACAGACTTAATTCCCATAGAAGAGAGGACCCAATACTCTGGATGATCTAGAGAGATTGTGCTAAGAGGAATGGTCAAAGATCCCTCTCTCTCTGTTTTCTCCAACCTTGTGAAATGTTAGCGGAGAAGATTAAGTGATCCCTATTGGAAAAGGGGGTTGTGCAAAGTAATTAACAGCAGGGGGGGGGCAATAATTGTGGCACACACTTTATTTTTCCCACTGAATAAATGTTCTCTTTTTTTCATTGTAATGTTATCTAATTCATTTCAAAAAGTACTCTTTTGACCTGATAATATGCATTTAAAAATCTCTGTTCACATAAATAAACCTGCCACAGTTTCCCTTTATTTATGTGTTCTAGTACCACCCACAGCCTCCCTCCCCCCAGTGTCACCTCACCCTGGTGAGGCCCATCTGGCAGAAAAGAGGAGTGGAGCCATCAGAGCTGTTAGGCAGGTTCAGTTCATCCCCAGAGAAAAGTCCCCCTCCACTCCCAGACTCACTGCCTCCAGCTCCTCCTCCAGCAGCAGCTCTCCAAGCCCCTTGCTCCGCCCCTCCATCACCTACATAAACACACACACACTAAAGAAGTATATGAGATGCAATATTGATGTTTACCTGTAAATATCTGCACTTCCACCACACTGATTGGCTATAAAATGTAACAGGTGCTGATGCTGGAACATTGCTGTGAGGATTTGATAGTACGAGAGCCTTTTAGTGAGGTCAGGTTCTAATGTTGGAAAATTGCTGTGAGGTTTTTATCGTATGAGAGCCTTAGTGAGGTCACATTCGGATGCTGGGACATTGCTGTGAGGATTTTATAGTTTGAGAGCCTTAGTGAGGTCACATTCTGATGCTGGGACATTGCTGTGAGGATTTGATGGTGTGAGTGCATTGGTCAGGTTCTGATGTTGGAACATTGCTGTGAGGATTTGATTGTGTGAGTGCATTAGTCAGGTTCTGATGTTGGAACATTGCTGTGAGGATTTGATAGTATGAGAGCCTTAGTGAGGTCACATTCTGATGCTCTAACATTGCTGTGAGGTTTTTATTGTATGAGAACCTTAGTGAGGTCACATTCTGATGCTGGAACATTGCTGTGAGGATTTAGTTGTACCAAGTGTTCACTCCAGCAGCAAAATGGAAAAACAGTACTTTTCAAACATTGAATGATTAGAACTTCATTGTTCTTGCATTTGTAGAAAACACTTTGCTTCTTGGGTCCAAATCTACATATCAACACAAAATTCTTATTAAATATTTGAAGTGTCACTTACCCCTGTCTCATTCAGGGCTTTGCTGCTTCAGGATGTAATAGTGATGTAGTTCATCACTTACAGAAACACAAAAGGCATGAAGTGTGTTCTTGATGATGGTACATGTGATTTTTAAAAGTTCTTATTATTCTTCATTGCTCTCATCATCATCATCAACCGATTATGAAGAGTGCTCTAATTACTGTATATTAGCACTTGGAAATGTTACATTTCTCATATTTTTAGTGCTATAATCAAGGCAATAAAAAAGCATAGTTTAAGCAAAGATCATCTTTTGATGAACATAAAATTAAAGTCACTTTATTACCTGCATGTTCTTGGCAATAATCTAAAAATGAATTCCACCAATTTTCTAAAACAGCTTTCATAATTTACAGGTGGATTAAGTGGTGGGGAAAGGACCCGGGGTCATGATGTCTACAACACAGGCCTCTTGGACCTACATGTGTCATGAGTTTTCATATGTGATGTTTTTGAAATAGGGGTCAGTTTGTTGGGATAAAATGTGGGACTGTTTTTGACGGTATATATCCCTCCACCATGTAAATGCATTTTATTAAATACTTTACGCTGAAATCTTTTCAAAACCTTGTAAGACAATGTCTCAGGCATCACACAATGTTCTTATTTAGTATACAATATTTTCTGTGAGAGCTTCTAAAGGCACTGAACTGTGAACAATTCAGATTTTTCATATTTTATATACAGAACAGAGCATTTCGCCTCAAACTACTTAAAGATTAATGTTAAGGATTGTTCAACAAAAATGTTGAAAAATAGAGGAATTTCTCTTTGATAGTGCTTTTCTTTTTTTTTTTAGAGGGTCTATGAGAGATTTTAGATATTTTTAGAAATATATTAGCTTTTATTTTGGCTATTTTTCATCAAAGAGCCTAATGGATGTTTACAATAAAACAATGGCATTATAGCACTTGATAAACAGGGTAATTGTGGGCTACACTATCAAATATAAGCTTGGAAACAGTGTCAATATGCAGATTCAAACAGGATGGAATGATTGAAAGATGACTGTGTTTTTGTGTAACCATGATTTTTAAATCATGTTTACAGTGTTTTAAAGTACATTTATGACATATGCTGCAATTCTAAAACCCTCTGTGTTCCTTCATTTTTCAGAAAATCATTTTTTATTCATCACTACTGACCTACAAAAAAATGTGAGTCACCTGACACCAGTGTCAGATATTTAATGTTGTAGTTAAAGGAGAGTCTCTGCATCACCAACAAACAGTTAATATGACAACAGGCATGCATTATTTCTTATCAAATAAACTTGTTTTCATCAACATATTTTAATTTATAGTTGTTAATTCAACGCCTCTCCAGTGTTGAAAGTCCAAGCGTATGAAATAAATGGATAAATGATAAATCCCTGTTGTGGGCACAAACATTTGACCGGTAGTGTATTTACTCATACTTTTATAAAGGTCAAATATTAGTTAATGTCGCTGATTTGACTAAACGGATTATAGCCGATTGATACATTCTACATTTTTTTAAACAATAAGGACCAAAGAACCAGGCAGTGCTGCCCCCCTGTGGTAGAAGAGCATAAATGCAATTGTTACTGTTGCAGGAACAAAGTTCTTCATATCACAAATATATTCTGTACATAATATTAAAACCTACAGTGCGTCTTGAGAGAGAGAGTTTTATATATATATAGTGTCTACCAGTATGTAAGTGTATCTACATTGGAAGACACTATAGGGACAAACGTTATGCAACACACCTCTTAAATACTCAGATGGCCCTTTAGTTCCAGTAAAGGGCAATCTTAGTGCTTCAGCATACCAACACCAAAAAGAAGTAAAAATTGAAGTCTATAAAGTGCATGTTTTATATTTACGGGATGTTATACACTGCCTGCAGTCTTAATATTTCTGTGTTCAGGTGTTTTTTTTTATCTTCCTTACACCCCACATTCATGGCTGGGATTGGCTAAAATTCATCAATGGGCGGGGCCACTTGCGAGTTTAAACTACAGGCAGCAGTACAAGGATCCGGAAAACCCCAGCCAATGGCAGCGCTGCAAGGACAGGCTCCTCCCGAAAACGGGTGTAATGAGAAAATCACATGGCGGTGATCCGGCTCCTTTTAGTGATCCGGATCATTTGTCACGGCTCATATAGAATAGTTAAAGCCTTTGGCTCCCGAACGGCGTATTGTTTTTAGAATCGTTATTTTTCCTGCAGAAAAATCAGTCAAACACATTTTCAAAATATAGTTTTGCAATGTCACAAAAAGACCTCATTGTCACAAAACCTCCTCATTGTACCTTCGGCAGTTTAGCCTTTTTTTTTTTTTTTTAGACTTTTGTTGAATTACAGACTTTGATTCATCAGAGCACCCAGTAACTCACCTGGAGCTGTGATTGTCGCCCCGTCCCCAAGACACACAGTAGTTGAATAGTCTGAAACAATATTTCTATCTTCTCAATAATCAATAGAAAAGCCTTTATTGGCTTTTACAGAAATCAAACACTTCCTATGATTGCTGAGGAGCTTTTTGCACGTCTCCACTGGTATTTTCCCACAGACTGGGACAGTTTGCAAAAGGTATGAATAATGTTAGACATGCCACTTTTTGTTCCAATGTAAATAAGAGCTGAGAATCTTTTTTTTCCCACAATGACGCCTCTTATACATCATCTTATTATCGTCTGGGAGATGCCTGTGTCATTCCCAATCAAGAAGAAACTTGCTTGTTGAATAATAGTAACTATGTCAAAATTGCATGAATAATTGACTGTATATATATTTTAGGGCGTTTAAAGTGTCATGTACAAATACTGTATACATAATATGTATTTATATAAATTGTGGCTATGCAGTATATGTGGATACAGTTGCCAGAAAAAGTGCATTAACCCTTTGGAATTATATGGATTTCTGTACAAATTGGTTATAAAATGTGCTCTGATCTTCCTCTAATTCACAACAATAGATAAACACAGTCTGCTTAAAACAATACCACACAAATAATGATGATGATGTTTTCATTGAACACACCATGTAAACATTCACAATGCAGGTGGAAAAATATGTGAACTGGTTGTAATAACTGGATGAACCCCCTTTGGCAGAAATAACCTCAAAACAATTTTTCAGTTCAGTAATGTTCTTGGGATGTCTGGTGTGAATCGCTTTCTTGAGGTCATGCCACCGCATCTGCATTGGGTTGAGGTTAGGACTGGACCACACCTCCAAGGAGTTTTTCTTCTGTTGAAGCCATTCTGTTGTTTATGCTTTGTGTCGTTGTCCTGTTGCATCCTCTATCTTCTGTTGAGCTTCAGTTGGTGGACAGATGGCTGGACAGATCCATCTATCCCTATATATCTATATCTAGTTCTAACTCATCTCTCTCTGAAATACAACACTATACCCATCCTTCACCTCGCCATACACTGATGTCGGATGTAAAGTCCTGGCTCGCAGTTTCTGTTCCAGTTCATCCCAAAGGTGTTAGATGGGGTTGAGGCCAGGGCCAGTCAAGTTCTTCCACACCAAACTTGTCCAACCATGTCTTCATGGACCTTCCTACATTGGGGCACAGTCATGCTGGAATAGAAAATGTTCTCAATGTCCTCAATCTGTTTCTACAAAATTGGAAGCACGGCATTGTCCAAAATGTCTTGGTATGCCGAAGCATTAAAGTCGGAGCCCAAACTCCGACGTTCCAATTCTTGTTCATACAGCCCCATGTAACCAAAAAGGTCCACTCAAAACTGTCCATTCACTTAAAGTGTCGGCTCACTTAAAAGATCTACTTCAGAGAATCGACACAGTGAATCCCACCTCTTCTGGTGCTGATGCTGCTGGAGAGCGGATGCAGAGACTGCAGTCTTAGAGTTCAGAGGCTTTCGCAGGCTTTTAGAGATTTATAACGTAACATTATCTTACCTTTTTACCTTTAAAAACACACACCTTTCTTTTGTATTTCTTAAAACGGCGGATTTTAAACCGCTTTTAAGAGATAGATTGTCAGAACAGAGGCAGCAGCGCCGGATGAAGCCCCGGGGCTGAGGCTTTTCACCTGCTCCGTCAAGTTTTCAACTTTTTTTGGAAATAAATCGTGTTTTTCTATCAGTTTCGCCATGGTGGACGCGTCCGAGTGCTGTGTGAAGGTGATGTGCAGGTTCAGGCCTCTGAACGACTCAGAAATCAGCCGGGGGGACAAATTTATCCCCAAATTTAAAGGGGAAGACACGGTGGTGGTCTCGGTGAGTGAACGTTACACCCTTGTTTCCACAATTTACCTGTGAAGGAACGTTGCATTGTTTTTTTCGCAGAAAATATCGAAAGGGAGATAACAGTTTCTGTTTCATTCCACTTACCCCACTGTTGTGTTGGCAGTCTTCATAACCCTCTGGTAAACTCTGAATATCACCTAAATATTGTTATTATGCCATCTGTTTCAACACTGAGGCTCAACAAATGGTTTAAAAAACACAGTGTGCCTTTAAATGTCGTCTTTCTTTCAGCTGATGGTTATTTGTGGTCCGAGCTGTTTCACACAATAGCCTAAGATTTTTCTTGCACGGTTTATGTGGATTCTGGCGTGTTTGCTGAAAAGGCAGGACAAAAGGGAACACTAACTGAATATTGTATTTGGTATATACTATTATTCGTTTGTATCAGATTTAGAGAAATATACAGTGATTTTAGAAACACACTAAAGTCAGAGGTGTGTAAATGCTAGGGAAGCACAATATATATGTAATTTATTAAGTATTATTGCAATATTGACCTTTTTATCACCAAAGGCAGCTTAATATGGACAGAATATTTTGATTGGACTGCTACATAATTTCTATTGCCTTTCAATATACTGAAGGGCCCATTTCATCACTTTCCTGGATTTAAAAGAATCAGGGTATTAATATTCATTGTCCTGTCCATTCAGTCCATATATGGATACAAAGCTTCAAAATACAAGACAGTTTGCAAATCCTTTTTGTGATGCGACAAACCCACATATCTTTAGGTCCTCAGATTTTTCTGTTTAGATGAATCAAGACATTCATGTGAATAGTTTCTGACAATAATGCACACCAACCTCACGTTGTGACACTGAGGATTTACCGGTGTGTTTGCATTAGAGGCTTGCTGATGTCTGCATTACTGTATCTGGTATTTTATCCACATACAAGCTCTGATAGGCAGGGGGTGTATTTTGTCCTTATGAACGTCAGGATGACTAAGGGGTCTAAGGCACTTCTTTCAGGTCGCAGATACCTCTGTAGGTGGGGGATCAAACCTCACTTCTGACGAGTCATTTACCCTTCATGATGTTTACTGGGTCATTTATCGGGTGGCAGTAGTGGGTACTCGGAGGTTCAAACCCTACTTTCTACCACTGAGGGCTTGAGCAAGACACTTAACCCTCGGTTGCTCCAGGGGGACTGTCCCTGTTACTTAATGATTATAAGTCTCTTTACCCCTTTATGAATGAATCTGTAAGGCCACAATCTGTGTTGTCATCACAACATGGAGTCCATTGCTTCTTTAATGTCCAAGCAAAAACAACAATGGAGACACAAAGTACAAGCGCCACTATTTTCATAGTTATACAGGAACTGTGTTGTTTTCCTGTCAGAGCCACTTCTGTTATGGTGGGCTTTTATTATTAAGTGTCTTGCTTGAGTGTTTTTTTAACTTGTTACCGATTGTCTGGTTCACTCTCGTCTTGCTCGTCAGTGTTAAAAAGAAAATTGGTACCATAAAAACTTCCACCAACATTTATTTTCAGCTCAAACAGACAGTAGTGCTTGTATTTAATCATCTTCCCAGTTGTTGGGTTGTATCTTCATGTTTTGGCCTCTTTCTATGTTGACCAATCAGAACGCAATAATATAGTCAGCTCTGGCCCACTTTTGGCCCTGCCATTAAGCAGCTTGAGTTTGGTGAAGGTTGGGCTTCCAGTTGCTTTACTATTTCATATTTGGGCTCGAGATACATTCCTGCGGGAGTGAGCTCCACTTATGGTGTTTGTTTGGGTTTTAGAACCAAGAGGTAGTGAATGGGCAGGGCTGAGCTGCCGTGGGCGGAATAGGTGGTTATACAGTGGGGAAAAAAATGATTTGGTCCCCTGCTGAATTTGTAAGTTTGCTGACATACACATAAATGAATGGTCTCTAATTTTTTAGGTAGTTTCATGTTTTTGGAGAGAAACAGAAAGTAAACCAAAAAATCCAGAAAAGTTATAGTTACATAAAAGTTATCTATCTTCTGATCTGAACTCGTTATGTGTATAAAGCACACCTGTCCAGTCCAACCTCTCCACCACCAGGGGCAAGACCAAAGAGCTGCCAAAGCTGCCTTCTACCAGGACAATTACCCAAAACATACTGCCAGGGTAGCAAAGGAGAGGCTAAAGAAGAAGCTCATTAAGGTCCTGGAGAAAATCTGTGGAGGAGCTGAAGCTTTGAGTTGCCAAGCAGCAGCCAAGAAACGTAAAGGATTTGGAGAGTTTCTGTGAAGAGGAGTGGGCCAGAATCCCTCCTGAGATGAGTGCAAACCTGCACGAACCGTCTTACTGCCGTGCCAACAAGGGTTTCTCCACCCTTGACATGTTTTGTTTGGGTATCAAATAACTTTTATGTTACATTGTATTAAATTAATTAGGGATGCACCGATTGATCAGCCAGTGATCGGAAACAGACGTTTTTTGGCGTGATCGGCCTGATCGGTGACCACTCACACGTATTGCCGATTTCAAGCCGATCTTTTTTTGGGGGGGGTTTATTTATTTATATGTATAACATTTTATTTATTTAAATTTGTAAAGAAATTTCGGTATGAAGAAAAAACTTTGTATTAAAGAAAATTAGATTTTTGTTTGTATTTGCTGTAGGGTTGCCACTATCATATGTCACTTGAATCTTGAATCTTGAATCTTGAATCACTATTATAAAAGTAACCAGTAAACGGGATAAGTAACTACCACGTTACATTGAAAAAGTTGAAACCCAGCAGCTCTAATTTTCTGCTATCTGAGGGAAAAATCGGTATCGGAAAAATCGGTATCGGCCGATCGCACTTACAAAAACATCGGTAATCAGAATCGGCCAAGAAAATTGCAATCGGTGCATCCCTAAAATTAATGTGTGGTTGATATTCTGTCTCTCTAAATTAAAATGAAAATACCTCATAAATAAGAGACAAACTTATAAATTTAACAGGGGATCAAATCATTATTTCCTCCATTGTATGTCAGTAGTTTGATTTTTGTGACTTCACAGCAAAAGTGAATTTACAATTTACAAGCTGTTTTAATAGCTTTGTGTCCATATATGAACGGTATGGACTGAGGAGTGAAAGTAGAATTTGAAAGTAGACGTTTAAATATGATGTGATAACTCAAGCGAGGAAAACATTTTTTGGCCCTTGAACATTTGGTGTGATTATCATGATTTGAATGAATTTTATGCCTAAAATGCTGAATTTTATCACAAAATACTCAATTTAGCTTTCATTTTGCTTGTTGACCTATATTTTGTACTTTTATAATGAACTGTGAGTTCATAGTTCTTGAACGTATAGTTCAGTATAAAATATTGAGGTTTAATATTGGGGTAAGATGCCCCCCCAGGCAGCTTACCTCAATATTAAACTTTCTTTTTTAATAGTGACATTGGAAGGCATTTTAATAATAAATGTATAGGAAACACATATTCTGAGTTTATTATTAAGAATTGGTCTCCAAAATATGATCCAGTTTTGATCTGATATAACAAAGCTCTAGGCCTGAAAGTGAAAAAAATGGTGTGGTGTGTAAATGATGAACCAAAAGGGTAATTGAATATAAATACCTAAATTGACCCATAAATGAAGCTTGTTTTTAGGCAGAATTACTCAGTCTAATCCTGTTTCTGTTCTCTGGTGGTACACAGTCTATAATTTAATTTCAAGACCAACAAAGTGAATTTCCTGCTGTATTAGGACTCCTGCTTAATGCAAGCCATAACACTTCTCCTTCTCCTCTCATAACATTTAAAGCAATAGGATTTTTCCCCCTAATCTGAGCCTTTCAAATAAAGCACTGTGACGGAAATGCTTCTGTTGCAGTGTTCATTCTAGGGCTGCATGATATTAGGAAAACATGCGTTACACGATAATGTTGTTGAGTGTTGCGATGACAATATCTATGCAGAAAAAAAATGAAATGCAATACTATATTTTTAAAAGAATTTATATTAACAGAGCATTTAATGCCTCCCATAAAACATTTAAACCATTGAACATTGTTAAAAATCTATTTTGAAAATTTAAAAAAAAAATATTTAAAATCTTAAATAAATGTAAATATCATTTATAGTAAGTTATTAGCCAGAAAAAATAGCAAAAGGAACAATCTATAACAGCAGCACAGAAACTGCCCAGTGATTTTGTTTGCCCTCTTCTCTGTGGCTCTGGGTGAAGAGTTTTGGAAAAACACCATTTATTGCAGTTCAGTCAGTCTTTAGTGATATGGATATTGTGCAGGTTGATATCGCGATGATGGTACATTTGCGATAGATTGTGCAGCCCTAGTTCATTCTGCGTTTACGTTTACGGCATTTAGCAGAGGCTCTTATCCAGAGCGACGTACATCAGTGTTTAAAGAAGTCCACAACTGTTCTTAAACCTGTAAAGCTATACTTAAATCAACAACAGCTGTGTAACCAAGTCACTGCTGGCTCCGTTACACACCTTAACAAACCCTGTCACAGAGATAAAGCAAGTCAGAGATTAATACACATGTAAGTAAAAACAGTAAAACAGTTAAAAGGGGAAGTGGCTGAGGGATTTGTAAATATATAGGAAAAGATACATAAGAGATGCGTGGGAGGACTGGCTAGTCCTAAAGAAGGCTTATGGTTATGGTATTTCTTCCTGAGTAATGCCAGTGGGCCGTCCTTGCTCCCCCTAAAAGTCGTGGTTATTTAACCTGTTTTCAAGCTGCTTCCTGACACGGACTAAAGGGGAACGTCTGTAATCCTCCAAAATTCTCCTTCCCCCATAAATCTGTCCCAGCCTTCATCCTATTCATATGCTAATAGTCTCGCTCATCCAAAAATTGACCGTTACATGCATTAGACAACCAAATCCTGTCCCTGAGGCTCGTAAGCATTTCTTGTACAATTACAAAAAAAACTTGACTTTCTGCCAAGCATTCCTCGATCTGTTAGACGGTAATTTTAATACATGCACATACATTACTGCCATCGGTTCACTAAATGCGCCTCATTACTGCCTGTTTTTAGGTGGGGGACCTGTCTTTGTAGTGTCATGTTTTATCCTGGCTGGGTCCCCCAGAGGCTTAGCGAAGTCTGGAGTAGGGAGTCTCACAAATGCAGGCTTATTACCATAATGGGGAGGGGCCAGGATGCAACACCATCTCTTTCATGAGAGAAAGTATCTGACTACAGCCGATTTCAGCCCAATACAATGTAATTAAGGCTCCTATGAAAATTTGATGGATTGTTAAAACATAAGAAATTGTAAAACAAAAAAAATTCAATTATTTATAAATGATTTCAATACAGGCATTGAACTAGTATTAATAGACTGAACACGTTTCAGTAGGTATCAAATTGAGGTTCGTGTGTAAAATCCGGGCTGAAATGGACAGAGACCATTCCAGGATGTTATCAGCATTCAGTTAAAAACCCAGCATCTCTGATTGTGTGGGACCAAACTCCAACACCAAAGCTCCAGAAACTCATGACCTCGACGCTCAGATGTCTTCAAGCTATTTTGAAAACGAGCCGAGACCACACCATGATGAACTATTTTGAGACCAAGCATCAATTTTGAAATGAGCCCATTTTGTGCATAACATTGTAAAATGTCTCAGTTTAACATTTGTTATGTTATGTATATTCTGTGGTGAATAAAATATTGGCTCATGTGATTTGAAATTCTTTTTGTTTTCATTTTATTCAAATGTAAAGAACGTCCAAACGTTTCAGGAATTCTGGTTTTAGGTAAGCATTTTCTCGCTAAGTGTGGAATTCTATGAAATAAAAAACATAAAAATGACTGTATATAAAAAACATACATTGTATTCGAATGTAATAATAGTCATTCCTAGATTGGGCTATTTGTTAGATCAGGTCAGTACAATCAGAGTAGTTTAAGAATATTTAGACTTATGTGGCCTTATTAGATTATTAGTGGAAGATGAAATCTTACATACGGCCTCTGTCCAAAGATTTTTATTTTTACTTCATTTGTGCTTTTTAACATGTACATAATTCTTTTATAGCATGAATAAAATGTAGGGTTTATTCAAAAGTACAATGCAAATATAATCATAAAACATTGAATTAATAATATCACATTAACCTGGATGTGTTTAAAAGAAGAAACGTTGTTGTGAACCGTGGCTTTTAGTTTTGGACCTGTTGTTTTGGAGTGACATATATATATACACATATACATATAGGCAGTTAGCAGCAATATTTTTTATTAATTAACCATATAATGTACACAATCTTTTATATCTGCGTGGTGTATCAGAAAATAGAAATGGATTGTTGTGTTTGTTTTATTTTGGATTTGACCATGGATTCGAGTCTAAGATGAATTACACGAAGGCCTTGATTGTCCCCATAGGAAACACATCAATTATTGACCAAAAGAAGATGCCATTTTCAGCCTCTGTGTGTGTGTTTGCTCACAGAAGCTCTTTGTGTTTGTAGATTGTTAAACATTTAAGTTAGCATAGCTGGAGGCACCTCCTGTCTGAATACAGTGTGGTGTAGTGAGAATATCCTGTGATTCTGTACTTTACTGGGAGCCTTCTAAAGGATCCATAACATGGTGGACTGAATATTCCTTTGTAATAGGAGTTTAATGTAGAATGTGTATATTTTAGTAAACAAATAAACCATGCACTCTCCGGTCCAGTACATATACAGAAACCTGTTTAAAACCCCCTTTTAAATTCTTAATTACATTTGTGAATTGTTCAATTTATATGAAAACAATCCATTTATTATATGCGGATTAACACAATCAGCTATTCCAGTAAAAGTATATATATATTTTATAATTATAAAAACAAGAACAAAACATATCAAATACATTACAATCCCAAAACTACACTTAAATATAAAATCTTATTTACTAATCCACCAAGTCAAGCTGTGCGTTTTTCATTTCTTAGCCTTGTCATTTTGCCAATAGATCATGATTGTGTGAAATAATAGGATTTGTGAAATATCACCGCTTATATTATCATATACTACTGATCTGTATTACTGTAACTGACTCCTAATCACCATTTGTGTTACTAGTAATTATTTTTAGTATTTATGCTGCAATATTTGTGTATATAGCATAGAATAGGGTTTTTTTTTTCAGTTTTTACTGGATTTATTTAGACTTTATAATGTTCTTGTCTTTATGTCTTTGTGTAACTGTGCAGTTGAAACATAAGCATTTTCCTTTGGCATCAATAAAGTCTTTTTTCCTTTGGACACACACACAATTATTGACCAGAGGCTGGTCAATAATTGATGTGTTTCCTATGGGGGCAATCAAGGCCTTATGTGTATCTCAGCCAAATCAAAAAAAAAAATTCTGCTGTCTTGTGGGCATCATATGCTTAATATATATATTTATATATATATATATATACATACATACACAGTGAAAAAGACAGAAAGAGAGAGAATGACCAGAGACTGACACCAAGTCAGTCATTTGTCACTAGATTGTACTAAATCATTACTGGCCAATTTAAACAAAATGCAATTTACTTTTGATGAAAGCAAAAAATATGTGTGTCTGTGTGTGTAGGTGTGTGCGCCTAGCTGTGTGTGTGTGTGTGTGTGGGTGCAGCAGCCTCCATGGTAATGTATAAATATTCTCCTTGGAAGGCCACCAGTCACGTGCCATTCTGTGTTGATGAGTCCTATCGTGCCGTCACCTCAGAAACTTACAAGCACCCTGCGCTGCTCTGAGTGCAGAACACGTCTGTGTGTGATCCTTAGCACAGTCCCACAGAGCGTCTGAGACAGGAGGTAAATAAATAAACCATAACAAAAACCTGTACAGCAGCACTGTCACTCCAAAACAACAGGTCCAAAACTAAAAGCCACTGTTCACAACAACGTTTCTTCTTTTAAACACATCCAGGTTAATGTGATATAAAATGTCTGGTTACGCACGTTTTAAATCTGTCTCTGTCACTCCCCCGGACAGAGGGAGCTGGCTCTATACTACTAGCTATGATGAATTTCACCTTGATATTTCAGTGACTTGTCTGGTTCACGCACGTCTTAAACTTGTCTCGGTCTCTCTGTCCGGGAGGGGGTTAACGCTGTTAATGCCAAGATTCCATTGAGATTAACGGCGTTAAAAAAATTAATCTATGCCCACCTCTAATACATATATATATATATATATAGTGACACTTGCATCTTTATTAAATAGCTGTGCAACAGATTCCCACTCCTGTGTTGTGTGAGAAAAATGAATTTGAATACAGACAAACATCCCCCCAGACAAGCAATCATGTTTCCATCATCCCCCCATGTGCCAGGGGACACCTGTCTTTGTGTTTCAGCCAATCAGAGCTGTTGAGCTGTAGTTTCCGTGGTAACGAGCACTGTGCCACAGTGAGAGATTTTCACAGCCACACCAGCAGGGTTCTATGACCCCAACTGACCCGATGTGACGTGAACCCATTTCTTCAAAAGATCACACACACTCATTAACCTACACACACTAACACACACTCTAACATATACACTAACCCACACGCAGTAACCCACACACACACATTTCACATGAAAAAATGCAGCCGAACTATACAGTTGGCATATGGAGGTTCTAAATTTCGACTCCATGCTGCCTTTTGAATGAACGATGATACAGGACAGCCAATCATAAAATTGATTGGTTACATATATTAGCGTTAAAGGCACGGTGACAGTTTGTTTAATTGTATCGACATGAATCGCGATACATTTTAAGTTAGTTTTTTGATACACAAACCTGCACAAATAGATTGATTAAAGGCTCATTTGCATATTGCAATCACAAAATCAGTAACGCAGAGACCAGAATCACAAAACCCCACTTTCTACCATTGTGTCCTTGAGCAAGACACTTAACCTACTAGTAACTACTCTATATTGTTGCTTTACCTTATGTATTGTGCAGCAAACCGGACAAAGAGGAACACAAGAGCAACAATAACAACTAGACAAGACAACGTTCTGTACGATTAACAATTGCAACAGTGAGGATAAATGACCAGCACTTTATTTTACCTGTAGAGTTTGCAGAATAGTTACAGTAATACAGTAATAAATGCTTTTTTTTAGCAGCAATTTAGAACAGCAGTAATGTAATTGTCCAGGTTTTATCATCAGTGATAGAGAATGTAATGTAAGTGATAGAGTATTTTTAACAGGTAATCAGAGTCATTCAAGGGGGTGCGGTGGAGGAGTGGGAGAGGGGTTGTTGGTGGTGTGTGTGTGTGTGTGTGTGTGTGTGTGTGTGTGTGTGTGTGTGTGTGTGTGTGTGTATTGTGTAGTGATGGCCTGAGGGAACAAACTGTTCACCATTCTGGTAGCAGAGGCCCATATGCTACGGAACCTTTTTCCAGATGGGAGGAGGGAAAAGAGAGTGTGTGAGGTAGAAGAGGGTGTGTGTAGGGTGAGTGAGATTGACCACAATGCCGGTGGCTTTGTGGATACAGTGTGTTGTGCAAATGTCTGTGACAGAGGGGAGACAGACCCCGATGATCTTCTCAGCTGTTCTGAAAACCCTTTGTAGGGTCTTGAAACATTGCAATTACCATACCAGGCTGTGATGCAGCTACAGAGAAGGCTCTCTATGGTCCCTCTGTAGAACATGGTGAGGATTGGGTGTGGAAGATGCACTCTCCTCTGCAGGAAGTAAAAACGCTGATAGGCTTTCTTAGTGATGGAGCTGCTGTTGAGGGTGAGCTTCACATAAGGCCCCTGTGTTCAGCGAGGTGGTGCTGGAGTCTCCCAGTCAGGAAGTCCAGGACCCAGTTGCAGAGGGAGGTGTTTAGGCCCAACAGTCTCAGCTTCCCAATCAGATGCTGAGGAATGATGGTGTTGAATACTGAACTGAAGTCTATGAACAGCTTTCTAACATAATTGTCCTTTTTATCCAGGTGAGTGAGGGCCAGGTGAAGGGTGGTGTTGATGGCGTCATCTGTGGAGCAATGGGAGAGAATGTGAACTGCAGGGGGTCCAGTTAGGGAGGCAGCTGTGTTTTGATGTGCCTCATGACGAGCCTCTCGAAGCACTTCATAACAATGGGTGTGAGTGTGATGGGATAATTGTATTTGAGGCAGGACTCTTGGCACTGGGATGATGGTGGCTTTGAAGCACATTGGAATAACATTGGTGCTCAGAGAGATGTTGAAGACGTTTGTGAGAACATCTTCCAGCTGTTCTGCACATCCTCTGAGCACACAACCAGGAATGTTGTCTGGTCCTGTAGTTTCCATGGGTTGACTCCAAGCAGGGTATTGTGTACTCCTCCAGGTCAGTAGGGCCCTGAACATGTCCCAGTTTTTGTGCTCAAAACAGCCCTGAAGAGCAGAGATAGCGCCAGTGGGCCAGATCTTTGTCTGCTTCTGGATGGGCTTGAAACATCTGACAAGCTGTCTGTAGGCTGGGATGCACATGATGACACATGATCTGAGAATCCGAGGTGGGGGCGGGCTCAGCCTGGAACACGACAGGGAGATTTTTGTAAACACAGTCCAGCGCGTTTGCACCCCTAGTCGGAAAGTCCACATGTTGGTAGAATTTGTGGAGAACTGAACTCCATACAGTTCTGGTAGCATGTTGTTTGTTTTAGCGCTGGGTGGGGTGTACACCGCAACTATGAGTATGGTGGTGAATTCCCATTCACCAGTAGAGGTGAACAGTAACTTGAGATTAACACAGCGTTCACGCACCAGTCCATGATAATGTAAACACAAAGCCCCCCTCACCTTGCCTTGTGGCTACAATTAGCAGCACGGTTGCTTTGGTACACTAGCATGTTGCTAATAGTCATAGCCGTCTCTGGAATGCTGTCGTTGAGCCATGTTTCCGTAAAAACAATGAGAACTTGGTCTGGTTTGATTGCCTTATTTAGAAAGAATAAGGAATCAGAAAGAAATCAGAAAGAAATTATGTTTTGCTAAGAACATAGTGATAGGAGCTTAGTGGTAATTATACTAGTCATTTTGTAAATTTTGGCATAGCTTAGCTATAATTATAACTCTTTTGGAGCCCCTTTAACGCTAATATATGTAGCAAAACATTTTGAGCCACTTTCATTGTGAATCTGCATGATTAGAACAAAATAACATTACCAATGTTTTACCAATTAAATAATTCAGATATTAGTATTTCTGAAACCAATATCACAATAATAATTATCAGACGGTATCATATGCAGCTTTGTTATGAAACAGCCTTGCATATTTGACAAAATTGAATTAATATTTGAGATTTAATTTGAAAAACATGATGTATGTTCCATCGTGTACCAGTTACAAGTGGAGTGGACTTGCCCATGACAAAAACATTCTTGTTCTTGGTGAGTAATGGCCCATCCAATGAAAATCTCAAAATGCATACATATGTATATATAAAGGCTGACCACAAGGGTTTGCCCTATTCAGAGGAACGGAATGGGGGTTGTGTGGTCTCTAGGGTAATCAAGTTTGATTGACAGTTGGGGGTTGGGTTGAACTCAAGGCCATGCAGCATTTCCCTATAAATGGAGTGCAGTCCTTTAATCTTTATTACTGATGAGGTCATCCTATGTTGTAAATGTAAAATGTTGAAAAAAGGTAGAAAGACCTGATTTTGAAAAGGCACACATTATGAGGACTTGTTCAGAGTATCTCTAAAACATAAAAAATACGTCAAGGAAATAAAAGTTCCATTCATTTTTGCTAGTTCATGAAAAAGATGTATGAAATAAGTAGAAAACATGTATTTGACTGGTTGTCTGAATGGGTTGCTGTGTGTCCTAATGGG
>JBBPDB010000002.1:4432972-4457796 GCA_037974465.1 Brachypetersius altus | reverse complement strand
ATGGTTGAAGGGTGTTTCGTCCGTTTTTATTTTATTTTTGAAATATTAATTTATCGGCCATTATAAATGCCGATACCAATAGTTTGGAATGTTTTTTTAGCAAGGGAAATAAACTCAGACCTACCTGATGACTTGAACATAAATTGCTGCTTTTTAAAGATGCTGCATAGTTAATAGAATAAATAGAAGAAAAGTAATCTCTGTACACATCTATAGGCAGCACAGGTCATTTATATCTGTTTGTATTAATATATGTTTGTGTGTGTTTGTATATTAATATACAGCTAACTATAATTATTGTAGCTAAGTATACTAAACCAGCAGCCTAAACAGCTGCTGCAGCTGGTTATAAGGAATCTAAGCAAATGCCAAATTATGGAATTTGGAACAATGCATGTCTTCTTTGATTCACCTCATGAAACCCTTTATATCATATATTCGCCAATGAATGTTTATTAATAGTGTGTGTACTATGTACAGTTACGTCCATAGGTCAGCTTCATTCGTGCAAAGCTAAGCATACTGGGCAAGTGTTCTGGGGTCAGTGGAGAATCAGTGAGGTCTCGATTGAGATTGAGTAGTTATGAGATGCAAACTATTCTGCAAAGTATGCTAGAATCTACTGTAAATTACAGGTCATTACTGTTTTTCTGTTGAATCTCATGACATTGCATTCATTTGGCAGATGTTTTTATGCAAAACGACTTACAGTTTGAGGAAACATTCAGGTTTCAGGACTGTGTGAGAACCAGAGGAGAGTTCTAAGTGCTAGATCTTTCAGTAGGGAGTAGTGCAGGAAGATAAGTGGTTAACAATAGGCTCGAACCTCAGTATCCTCATACCTAGTTATGTCTATGATTAACTGTTTTGAGTAAATGAATGGCACCCATGTCACCGGGGCCAGATGATTACCTGTGATCCATAACAACAGGGGAGCCTTACCTGTAGATATAAGAGCTGAACTCAGGCTGCTCTCCATCAGTATCACAGTGTCATATAATGGAACGCAAAGAGAGGGTCACTAGTCACTCGGATCACGAGTAGCTCAGGGGGTCACACAAGACAATGCAAGTATTCATCTGTTTGGTTATTCCAACACATTGCAATACATTACAGTTATGCAAAAAATTAAAAACTTCATAAATATTATGTACTTATAAATTGAAATAGAACATAAACAGCACTATTCGTATGCTGTAAACGTAAACGTATTCCTTCATTAAACCAAACTAGCTTTGAAAAACATCCCTAAACAAAGATTTTAAAAGATCCATGTCTTGAACTTCATCATTGCTGTTGTCTAGCAAAAGGTTAGTCAATTTATTGCATTAAAGCGTATTATAACTTTTTGTATCTGTGAGGTATTGATTATGAAAAGGAATAAATAAATGTAATAATAAATGTGTAAATCTTTTGGGGTCAAATGAAAAACTGGAGTATTTTGATTGATCTAAAACCACCTCCAACACACCTGACTCAACTCATTTGGTTATTTCCGGGTTGGGTGTCTGTGTTTGCGTCTGTGAGTGTGTCTGTGATAGTGAGTGGGAATGAGAGTAGAGAAGCTACCAAACTGTACTAGACACCAGCCCTTCAGGACCAGCATCCTGCTCTTTAAGGCAACTCAACTAAGTTTTTTGGTAAATTTACACAGTACACAGGGAATCCTTTCTTTAGGATCAGGGTGCGATACCAAGAACAAAGACAGGAGCACCACAAAACTACTCGAAGTTATGCCTAATTATGAGATGTAAATACTATTAGGGTTATATTAGGCGCTTTGCTTTGATTGTCCAGTGTGTCTCAGACCGGTAACTATGTCAGCAGTGCATTTCGTCGAACCAACAGAATGTTTTTCTGTCATGTTGCGTTATTTTACTTCTTATAGTCTTTTTCTCTGCATTCTTCAGCTGAGAGACGAATGTCTAACCCAGATAACTTGTTAAAAATGGCTTGGAACACCTTTGGGTTTCTCAAAGTGTTAAAAATGTGTTGCCATCATAGAAAACTCCTACTGAAATGTATCATCAGCCCAAACAGTACAACACCGCCTTCCCAGTTATTTGTTTGTCCATTAAAAAAAAAAAAAAGACTTCTTTTCATGTTTTAATGGCTGTGGACAGTTTTGTGGACTGGTGTGAGCTGAATCAGCTGCAGCTCAACAACCAAAAAGCCAAAGAACCGGTGGTGCACTCCCCTGTCCATAAGAGGATGGATGAGGAGATTGTTCAGGACCACAGATACCTGGGTGAGCTGTACTTTCTACGTAGACTCCAATCCTCTAGAATCTGCAAAACCATTTCACGGATGTTCTGAGTCTGTAGTGGCCATTTTCACTGCTGTGGTGTGTTGGGGTGGCAGCTTGAAAGCGGCAGACACAAAAAGACTCAACAAACTTATCAAGAAAGCTGGCTCAGTCGTGTGTGAGGAACTGGACACTGTGGAAGCTGTGGCTGAAAGCAGAACCTTGTCTAGACTTCAGTCCATCATTGGCAATGCTTATCACCCACGACACTAAAAGCTAAAAGTAGCTTTAGCCATAGACTTCCCAGCTTAAAATGCTCCACTGAATGCAACAAGCCATTCAACTTATATAGCAAAATATGCCGTACCACGTTTTTGGCACCTTGGGAGTATGAAAGGCATGCCGCCATATTCAGAATTTCAAAACACAAGTGTGGCTCGAATTGCATAATTTGATCATCGTCTGTTCGTGCAGTTAAACGAAACTATACAGGCTATTATCACCCGCGTCACATGCCATTTGCCCCCATGCTTTTTCAGAGCGTGCCCCATGATGCTCATCAAATGCACAATCAACACAGCTGGCTCACGTCCTGTGACACATGAGAAGTCTTTGCATGAATAAGGGCTTACTGTATTCTACACAGGATAAATGTCCAGGCGTCTCTATTGAATTACCTTGGCCGAAGTCCCAGGTGAGACAGCTAAAGGGCTTGATTTAATTTCTACCTGACAAGGGTAGGACCAAAATCTCTCATCATCTCAGGAGATTAAATCAGCGCAGTCTTAAATCAGCAATCAGCAAAAGCCCTGGTTAATGTAATAGCCACTGGGAGCTATTATGGCTCTCAGCCTGTTTCCTGATCCAGCACTGTGTCCGTTTAATTAACCTTGACCAGAATACCTGTAGCAGAAAATTGAGCAACTTCAAAATTGAAATGAATCAAAACCTCATTTTGCACCCAATTAAACCCTTGACAACCAAATATAGTGCTTGTCTTTAAGCCATTGTATTAAGTTTGCAGGGTAGTTTAGTAAGAGTGTGTGATGAGTGTGTGAAAGATCCTACACTGATACAAAAATGGTACTTTACACATATATCAAAGCCCTCCACAATGTAAAAGTAAACTTAAAGGCACAACATGGTCCTTAAGGTTCATTTAACCAAAGGGGCATGTATGTTCCTTCCTGTCAGTTGTTTAGTTAGAAAAATGATATAAAAATCCTGCAGTCAGGGAGTATAGAACTGATGCTGCTTAAATATATGACTAAAGGTACTGAAGATATACAATACAGCAAACTTTCTGCTTACAATAAATGCTTACAATAAGTGCAAACAAACTAGAAAGCAGTAAAAATGATCAAGATTTGTTTAGTTTGTGGTGAGAAGAACACAGGTTCAGTTCCAGATTTCTCTTTAATGCCTCTAGCCATTGCTTGCGTTTGTGAAATTCCTTCAGCAGCTCCTGATTGAATTTAATGAAGGACTGATTGAATCAAACCAGGTTTTTGCTGGTGATCTCATTCAGTGTTTTCCAGACATGTTAAGGTATGAGATGATGTCGTGTAACACTAAGAGTGCCAAGACGATGCACCATTTAGCACTACATTGTAATTTTGTAGTTTAGCACTACAATGTAAACTTGTATATTTTTCCTTTCTGCATTTATATGTTCATTGCTCAGTTTGAGGATCTAACATGAGCTTAGCTTTGGATCCGATCTTTACCTACAGTGTTCACATCATTCAGTGGATCGCAATATTCCATGACCCCAGTGCATTAAACTGTCAAGAACAAATCTGTCAGTGAAATGAATTGGTAGTTCTTTTATGCCAAATTCGTACTCAGGAATTTGCTGTGCTGAAACCATTGCTAAAAAAAACCCTGATTGTGTAGGCAGGCTTCATCTACTCAGCACTGACGTTAGTGACACTTGAGCCTATAGTTTCTCCTGGGGCCTCATCCAGTCCTCTCAGCGGCCTCCAAGGCAATGGACAAACTCATCTCTATTTCCCAGCCAAGTGACGCACACAAAGAGCAGCCTTGTTCTGGGACTGCGATCCCTCTGAACCCACGGGCCAGTGAACAGGAGGGCCTCTTGCAGACTGATGGAGAAGGGGTGGGGGGCTCACAGGGTGTATAGGGTGTAATCAGTTGGCCAATTAAACCGACCTCGGTCTCTCACCCTCATGTAATGAGAGCCAGCCACTGAAGGGTTAGTTTCTCATAGGAAAGTGATGAAGCAACTCAGGTGATGAAGCAAGTGCAGGAGGTGGAGGCACCTGGACACCGTAAGTGTGATGATTACGCAGGAGGCAGTTACAGCATTCAAGAAAGTGCAAGGAATTACAGAAATAATAAAAAGAAAATAGACAGTAAAACAATGTAACCATAGTGTCAATAGGATGCAAATTTGAAACAATAGAAAACATTGACAAGACCAACAATAATGGGAATGAGGTATACATCCAAGTACACTAAAATGACAATACATCACTGTAATAGTAATGTAAATATAAAGATTTTTATTGGATTCATTTGTTAGTTCATATATGTATAGACAAGAGCTGTGGCCATTGTAAAGCATTGTGATGTCTTTTGTCTATGAATATGATTAAAAATAAACAAGCTGGAGAAATAGACATCCTTTTTTGGAAGCAGCTTCAAGGTGCAATGTCCCAAAAAGTGCTCTGTTGTAAGGGCCTAGGAGCATCAGATATGAGAACTTTTATGGGATCTGTTATGAGATCCTCAGGGCCTCCTTTTGAAAGTTAGTCCTTTTCCTGGGTCATCGCAGGGGTTCAAATGGTCTTGAATATCGTCCCTTTGATCTCAGGATTTCTTTTTGCATGGCGGCTAATGTTAAGTACTGCTAACAATCTTTAGCAAATCTCAACATCTTAGTCCACAAACAAATAGTTTTTGGCTTATGATAATGTTTTGGTACACAGAAGAAGATGAATTGTACTCGATATCAGGATTTCCCTTGCAGGTTTCTCACAATCCTTATTTTTTCTCTTTGAAAAGCCAAGAATTCCTAGTTATGTATTGCAGACCAATTCTTAGATTCATGTGAGAGCCTGACTACAGTGTCTTGTTGCAACATGCATGTTGGAGAAATTGGTCAAAATGTTTTGGGAGTGCCCTGCCATGGAAAACCTATGGAAATGACCTCAGATCTTTGGTCTGATGCCACTGTGTGTTCCTAGCTCTTCTTTAACCATCCCTCAGAAAAGCAGTTATCATTTGACTTATGACTTTGGATGATTAGTGTATTATAGGCGAGGGAATCTCTGAAGTAGCTTTTTCACTGGTATATGACCGTTGCGTATCTAAACTCTACTGCGATGGCACAGAACTTGCAGCATGCTTTGATTTTCCAATGTATCTCAGCAGCACAGTTTATGTTTTAGCAGCGCAATTCTGTCCCCACAGTTTGTGGCCAAACATCGTCCCAAAACTATATCCATAAAGTCAAACTAGCAGAACGTTTTTTCTATCAGAGCTGCTTTTATTAGTATGGTATTTTATTATTTATGATTTTGTCTGAATTTTCTCTAATTCTACATTCTGGTACACCTTTGCGTTTCTCAGAGCATTAAAAATAAATTTGTTAGCATCATAAACCTTGCATTGAAATTTATCCTCAGCCCAAACACACAGTAGTGCTTGTACTTTGTCGATTTCTCTGTTGTTGTTTTTGTGTGTACAGTTAAATAACAACCAATGGCCTCTTTACACATTGTGATGACATTATGACATTATCAGTAAGCTGTGATGCAGTCAGCTCTCCTGCGGCCTGCTTTCCGCCCTGCCATCAAGCAGCTCGGGTACAGGTTTCTGGAAAATGAATCAATGTTTGTTATGGTATGGCACAGTTCCTTGTGCTACTGGATATACCCATAACATACTGTAATTTCTATAGCCTTAATTATGTTTTTTTCATATCTTCACAAGAACCCGTTAGCATACGGTCGGAACGTGCCCTATACTGTAATTGCCACTGTCATAAGGGACTGTATCTGTGATCTGTCATTAAAACAAGGAGTCAGCTAACAAGTGATGCCTTGATGCAATCGGAGATGATCTACAGCATAGTCGTTTTGAAATTGATTGCAGTAAAAACCAAAAATGCCTGAAGGATGAAAAGTAATCAGGATTTTCCTCTCTCAGCTCACTTATGCAGGATTCGACCTGATGAGGCAACAGCGGGGGCTTGTTCTCGAGTGTTTATTGGCCCCTGTCATGCCCATTAGATGACCCAGGGAAACTTTAAAAGGCAGGTTTTTGTCACTTAACCTCGCAGTATAGCCCTGTGGAAATCGCAGAGTGACTGTGTATACTGTATGTTTGAATATATGTATATTTGACTTATGTCAAAGCATATGGACACAGGTAAGATATGTCATTGTTTTTGTATTGTGATTCTGGATTTCCTTCATGTTTTAGACATGACCACACAGCAAGAGACTCCTTTAGTGACTGTACAAAAACATAAATTCCTACCATTTCAGCTACCTGCTTAATTATTTAAGGCATAGTCGTATTAGCATGAGTTAATGTGCACATGACATTCCATCTAATCAGTAAATCTACAGAGGATATATTAAAATGTGTAAATACTGTACACAACTGTACAAAATAGTTTCTGTTTAAACGACTATTTCTCAGAGAAATAGTCAGAAATAGAGAAAAAAAATTAACTGAAAACAAATGACCATGTGGAACAATTTCATGGTTTCCACAACAAACAGTTGTTGGTGTTCACTGTTCATGCTGATTACTAGGTGGCGGTAGCTCAGTGGGTAGGATACTTGCCTCTGAACCAAGAGGTCATGTGTTGAAATCCTTCAATATACCAACCTGAGCAAGGCCCTTAACCCTAGGTTGCTCCCTGTAGTTAGGGGATGATCTTTTTAATACATAAATGTAAATGTACCAAGAGGGACTACAAGCAAAGACTTTTCCTCTACTGAGACTTCTTGAAAATGCAAACTCTGAACTAAGCCCTGGACAAAATTCTGACCTAGATGAAGGCCTTAGGATGGCCGGTAGTCAAAAGAAACCAAAGATGGTAAGCTCAGGTCAAGCACACTTTGTTGTGCTTGGTGTGTGGTGAAAAGCTGTCCAACAGTGCCATGGTCCCAAGTAAGCTTAAACGCTATCTCAAAATAAAACACCTGTCGCTGCAAAACAAGCAGGCGAACTATTTTGTTCACCTGCACTAACTAATGGAGAAACAGGGAACTTTTGTAAGAAAAACCACAAAGGTGAGCCCTCACAGGTAGCTACCACATTACTGAACTTGCAGCCAAATCAAAAAAGTCCTGTGCTGTGGCAGAGTCATTAATACCACCGGCCTGCAAGCCGTTGCAAAGGAGATGCTCTGCTCTGACATGGTTAAAGAAATGGCTGAAGTCCTTCTCTCAGATAATACAATTGCCAGACGTATTGATGACGTCGGCAGACATCGAAAATCTTATCCAAAGATATGCATCAGTAAGAATCTTGATGATGAGTACAGATATTAGTGGACATGCTCAACTATTGGTTTTGTGGTTGGAGACGCCATTAGAGAAAATTTCCTATTCTGTAAGGCATTGCCAACAACTAAAGGAGAGGACACATTTTTTGGTCACATCACAATACTTTAAACAAGGAGGGCTTAAGGGGGAAAACTGTGTGACTGATGGTGCTGCAGCCATGGTCGGGCGCTTCAAAGGCTTTGTTAGCAGAGTGATGGAGAGAAACACAGATGTTATTGTTATGCACTGATTTTTGCACCGTGAGGCACTTGTTTCTAAGACTTTAACAGCAGAACTAGATTCTGTGTTGGATTAGGGCTGGGCAATTAGTCGAAAAGTAATCGGAATCGACATTTAGAACCTATAATCGATCAAATTTTTCGATTACTTTTCCTTTAAAAACACTACTGCGTGTGGAGTCACGTGACCCCGCTCCGTTATGTTACGTTATTCCGCCGACATGTCGAGCACGGAGAGCTTAAACACTGAGACAACTGAACAACCCTGTCAGTGAACTATGAGGGCAAAAAAATAAATAAAAGAATCGTGCATTAATCGTTATCGAGTTAAAATGTTCAATTAATCGGGATTTGGATTTTAGTCTTATGTTGGATGGTGTGGTACTTATAGGAGCAATAGAAGTATTCGGAGGTCCGACGGTTGTCATGTGCCATAGTGTTGGTCCGTGTGTATGAGGAGGAACTTAAAGAGTTTCCAACAAATTATGCAAAGCTGTGCAAGTGATGAGTGGTGTGCAAGACTTGCATGCCTGGCAGATATATCATAATTTGAATGAACTGAAGACACGAATGCAAGACCGAAATCAAAAACTGCTTACAAGCACAGTTAAAATAAATGGATTCCATTCAAAGGTGCAGCTCTGGCAAAGCATGTGGAAGGTGCCAACCCTGACATGTTCCCACTGACCAAGACATGGCACGATGTCAACACTGCTGCTCTGTGTTTGATGAACATTCGAAAACTCTTAAGAAACTCATTTTATTTCTCTTTTATTCCCTTCACCGAATCCATTGGCTGGGTTAGGGACACATATAGATCAGCATCAGTTTATGGAAGGACTTTACAGGAGCAGGAGGAACTGGACTGAGACAAAATTGTGATTTAAGGCTAAAGCTAAGCTTTGCTGATCAACCTTTGAGCAGTTTTTGGCTGACTGGTATAAAGGAGTTCCCCATTCTGGCAAACAAAGCTATTTCAACATTTCTCCCATTTTCCTCAATATATCTGTGTGAGCTGAACTTTTCAAGTCTGTCTACTACTGTATATAACCTAAAAAACAGAGAGAGACTGAGAGCTGCTGAGGAAGAACTCGGTGTGTGTCTTCAATTCCAGTCAGAATATCAGCTTTGTGTTCATTCAAACTGAGTGAGTAAACAGAAATTGAGAGACTATATTGTCATTATTGGGCTACAGAGTGCCATTTTGTAAAATTTTTGGTTGGTGGCGTGCCGTGGGCTTTTTTTAATGTAAAAAAATGTGCTGTGGCTCAAAAAACACTGATTTATTGTGTGCTGCGCTTTCAGCTTGCACTCTAAGGGTCAAGAATACTGTTGAAAAGCTAAGACATGATCATACTGTAAGATTTGCTGAGTCAATCACGTTTCAGCTGTGCTCAAACAAACCTGCCAAGCGGCATCAAAAGACCAGCCCAATGGGAGGTCAAACATCAGTCTAGACTCTTCAGACCTTCACAGCAGGGAGGCTCCTGTAGTTCCTTTAGGTCCCCTCCACATCCTTTAATTACTGCTCCTTTGTCTGCAGGGGTTCATTGCTTTATGACCCGAATGTCTTCCTCGTGACTCGGTCAGTGCTGACAAATGAGAGAGAGTGGTACCACTTACAAAGCAGCCATAAAAACGCCCTAAAAAGGTCCTGTGGTCTCACATCCCTTCACATCACTTTTTGTTTTTAAAGCTCCCGCTGCCTTTTCTTGGCCTGTGGGTGAGCTAAAGTGGATGGAGCCGGAAGAGTAACTCAGACTGGGACCTCCAGCCTCATCTCCTGAAGAATTGTTACATGCTCCAAGAGGTAAGGACTGTTTTCTAAAAATGTTGTTCTGAACCTGTGATCTATTTTGTGTTTAATTGTCATTTGGTGAAAATGTCAGTTTTCTAGAATCTGTCTAGAATCTGTAAGACATTTTTCAGAATTTGCAGAATTTGCACAACTGCTTGCGGTAATGAAGATTATCAATAATGGCTGTTCACGCAGTAAGCCCCGATATCTAAAACTCCAGTCCTTTGCTCTCTTTACACACACTATAGTGAGTAGCCCTGAATAATAGTAGCATTAGGAAACAGCATGTTTATTCTTATAATGTCCACCTTTAATCTGTGAACATGAGCTCATATATACATATACATGTATCTATATATACACTCATCAACACAGAAAACGCACCATTTCTCACAAAAAAATTGTTGCAATTACAATCGCTTTGCTATTGTCATGTGTATTTCTTTTGTTAGCACTGGAAGAACACAAAAAGCAGAGGGGAGAAAAACAGTCATTCTACACAAAACTTCAAAAATGGCCTGCTTAAAAATGGCGGTACCCTCAATGTATTACTTGGTAGCACACTTTTTGGAAGAAATAACTGATTGTAATCACTTTCTGTAACAGTCTTTTACATCTCTGTACTGGAATTTTCCCAGATTTAAAGGTTTCCTTCTCCCAACTGCTGTTTTTAGATATCTGTAAGTGGGAGTATTGCCAACACCTGTTAATTGCTGCAGGTGAGTTTAATTACAAATGAAAAGAGGCATCACATACTTGAAATACAATTATTTCTTACAATTCAGATAAGGTGCCAGTAGTGTGCAGCTGAGTGTCCTGGGCTTGACTGTTATACCTGATGGTCTTTAAATTGATGGCTGCTCTCTGGTAGCCATGTGAGCTTTTAAATCTAGATAGCAACCTGTGCAGCGTGACTTACACTTAATAGTGCATTTCCTCTCTGATCCATTCGTGGAGTACATCTTTGTGAGTGTGTGTGGATGTAGACACACTCATTTTTCACAGTGCAGTTGCAAAATGAAAAGACAAGCCTCTGAAGACATTTGAGCGCGCATTTCCACTTTTGGAGTCTGAAAAGGTTAAATCACAGCAATGCCTTCATATAAATTACAATATGGACCTCATTACAGTTTTCAGGGACGTGGGAAGGTGTTTTTGAGATGGGTATCATCATCCAGTAATAGTAGTATAAAAAATCATGGAAAAAGCTACAGAGCCTAGTCAGCAAAATGTGTGACATAAAATGTAACTGCAAACTTCCTGAAACCACAGATAATCATACCTGTAATGGTGCACCACGCAAGATTTGTCTCAGACTGATGATAAGGAAGGTAACAAAGAGGCCAGCAGACAAAATAGAAACTTAATTCAATCGTTATTTCTGAATAATGCTCATTGGTGGCCTAGTGGTTAGGGAGTTGCCTCTATGATCAGAAGGTTGTAGGTTCGAATGCCAGGACAGCAGGTGTCATCAGTGAGGTACCCTTGAGCAAGGAACTGTCCCTGTATGCTGCTCCCTGTGCGCCTGCTTCACTTGGGTGAAGGGGTAAATGCAGAGAACGACTATAAGGGGCCACTTTAGTTTTACTTTGTTGTCTGTTCTGTAGCTCTAAGTGCACTTTAAATCTACTTTAGTCAGTGTTCCTACTGAACACTAGACAGACAAGTTGAAGCTTTTGCCATCTGTCTCCCAAAGATCTTGCTCTGAATTTTTATACCGGCCACAAAACAGTTAACCACACAAATATATCCATATGTGGGTCTTTTTTGGGTCCAAAATATGTTAACCAATACGTAAATCAGGTGGTGTTGAAGCCCCTAAGCTCCGCCACTTACTTCATCCCTTAGAATGTCTGTCCTTGTAAATATTCATATTTGGTAGAGCAATATATGTGTCTTCACTATTATTCCAAATGAAAATAATAATGAGAAAAATAAAGATGTCCTCTTGTGAGTAGGTGTTAATCATGGGGTCACTCCCTCCAAACCCTCTGGAACATGATCTGAGCTTATCTGCTCCCCTGTAACTTCAATAGACCAGAAATAGTTTAGCTCATCAGGTAAGAAAACATTCCCGTGAATAGCCCCAAAGCCCTGGGGCATCGTGCGTGTCACCCAAACCCTGGTG
Organism: Brachypetersius altus; assembly: GCA_037974465.1. Lineage (NCBI taxonomy): Eukaryota > Metazoa > Chordata > Actinopteri > Characiformes > Alestidae > Brachypetersius > Brachypetersius altus. Next base: position 4,445,861 of record JBBPDB010000002.1, on the reverse strand, counting down.
GAGGGCGTGTCCACCAGTGCCTATTGAAAAATAGATCTTCCTCATTGCCCTCTACAGAAAAGAACTGCAGATTTCTATCAAAACAAAGCTGTAAATCTGTCACTGGCATCATTCTCAGTAAAAGAGCTGATAAAGCACGCTGGTATGTTAGTGATACCTTGAGAATTTGTTGCTATGCCACTGAAGTTCAACTGAAGTTTATTTTTTGTTGAGCCTATTATATATATATATATATACGTATGTACGCAACTGTGGTTCTGAGGTTTACTCCGACAATACTGTAAAGTCAACTCTTCACGGTATGGCGTGTCATTTCACTGTATAATGTACTGTTATTTATACAAATGGACAAAAGTCAAAAGTACCTCACACAGCAATGAATTTCCAATTGAAATTTCTTTGAAGCAAAATTGGCAAATGGCCAATGATGTATGATATCTATGAAATATGAGCTGTATGGCACCAGTCAGAAAGAGATTTCCAAATATCAGTCTTATAGTACCAATGAAGCCTGAATTTGGTCAATTAGGATGTTTTCGGTAGATAAACCCATCCAAACATCATGACAAAAATTTAAATAGAAGGAAAATATATCCTTGAAAAAGCTTCTTAGTGATTGTAATTGGTCATTCTTTCAAAAACATTGTTCTAAGGTTGCCAAAATGTACACGCATGGAACGGATGCATAACCAAAGACACATGAAGACTGTAAACAACAACACAGGCAACAGGGAGAAGACAGAACATTACAAAAAGCCAAACCCCTTGGAAAGGACAGGGAGAGTGTTACATAATTTAAGAATATTTTGCAACTGCAGGGGTCCAAACTACCTTAAGTAACGTTAAACCCTGTGTAGGGCTTTCAAATAGCACTGAATACAGTAGCGAGATCTTTTTACTTACAAGAAAATCTGCTAATGTTTCTGTATTAAAAATGAAAAATAGTTAATGAAGTTTTCTATCTGTACAGGTTTTGAGAAGCTAAGGGGATGACTGGTTAGTGTCAGGGGTGCAATGCTGGGGTGCAGCAGGGGTGGGCTAAAATGATTTAAGTACGTTGGTCAGCTGCCGATTGCAGTGTGCATCTTGCACAATGATATGTGATGTATAAGCTTCAATAACATAGACAGTTAGCTGCATTAACCTTGTTGCACCAGCTCAAAACTAAAGAAACAAACATCCCATACCAAACATGTAGTAGGGTTTGGAGTAACAGAAGGATTATCTAAATTTGACTTTTCACAACTGTGTTCATTTGATACCTGTAATTTGAGATCTCTCTCTAGCCTCACCAGGATGATATTTAGGCGTTCACACAGTTAATACAGCCTGAAACGAGCCACGGGCCCATTGTGGTTTTGATCCTTTGACAGGAGAGAAGCCGTCCAAGTGAGCGCAGCAACCATAAACAGTCATTAAGTCGTCAGTTCATCAGACACTAATAACTACGGTATGTGGCGCACACCGACAGCACGGAAACGGACATGTCCAAGAAAAACTTGTTTGTGGGGAGAAATATTTAGCTAATAAATAGCTGAACATCGCTTTAGTGTCATCTGCACTTTTATAGTCGTTGCGAATGTTGCCACCCAAGAGCAATGCTTATTCTGTTCATGGTTTAGCATGTTCTCTAAATAACTCTTTGGATATTTGAGATAGAGCTTGGTCATTTGAGATTTGCAGGAATGCTGTCAGACTAGAACACTGTTTCCCAGCCCTGCTCCTGGAAGAAGAACCTGCTGTACATTTTACTGCTTTGATGCAGCCCTTTGGAATCCCAAGAATGAACATAGGATTTGGGTCTGTGTTAGAGCAGTGGAGGCTGAAGATGTTCTTGTGTGTGTGTGGGTCTCCCAGAATTCAAACGTGTGAGTAGTTAATAAATTGATGACAAGGGGTGATATGAGTGTCTATTGGCTCTTTCATAAAAAGGGGTCCCCAGACATTTGCCTAGTTGCCTGCCTTGAACTGGCATGATTAGCATTTGATGTTAATATAAATCCTAACAAAAAACTATTTAATATATAAGGTGGTGGAGTCACTAAAATTCAGTGGTATGCAAAAACAGCCCTGGCCAAATTATATTATGTTGAAATGGAAGCAGCTCCACATATTCTACTGTTTTTTATTTGCTGGGCCACACAATGAGCTGTGTATGAATCATTCAGTCATAACAAAGCACATCTAACTTAAGCAGTTAAGAAACAGATGATTCCAGATGTTCAGGCCGGTGATTAGTATGCTGGTGGTGCTGAATGCTGAGTGGTTGGAACTCTTGCTTCATCTAAGTACTTAGTATCTTTGGGCTCTTTGCAGGCTTTTACCATTTTTTTAACTTCATCAATGCCACAGATAAGACAATCTGATAGGCATGAAATAGTATGTTTGCACCAGCAAGCTGGTTGAGTATTCCCAGCTGAAAGAGTAATTGATTGTGATGCAGTTTGGCTGTCGGCCCATTAAAGACTACAGTTCAAGTTGGTTCTGCTTGTATTGAAGTTAGTTTCTGTGCAGACAGCAAGGCAGTTCTCCTCAAGGCAAGGCATGCCAACAGGGTGGTGAGGTTGCATTCTCGCTTAAAAAGGAGCTCAGGCTGTCATTATCTCACCTGTTCAATCCATCAGATTGTGTTTTATGCCTGATGAGAGAAGATTCTTTCTTCAGTGATCAGGACATCAGTTCATTCCTTCCTCGTCCGACATCAAAGTCTTTATTGTGGGCTTTCGGGCCCAGCGGAAGGTTTAAAGCCATTTCAGGGTGCGGTTAGTCACCCAAGGCATGTTTGGTATCTGGTTTATGTATCTGTAGTTTGCACTCAAATTGCTTGCAGCTCTTCATTAAGCTGGAGCTCATGTGTAGATGTTGTTTAAGACACATTGTGAGCAATAAAATAGCTGAACACCTAATAGCTGAACACTTTGAGCAGCATTTTTATACAGTGGGGTCTGTTTTTACATATCGCTTCAGTAAAAGTGCTGATGCAAAATCAGTTTTTATGACAGTAAAGATTATATAGATGGAGGAATCTGATCCAAGGTCAGTACTGCTTTCTGAATACCAACCCTAGTATTGTATAAAGTCACTGTATGCTACACCACATCCATAAGTCTGATTCACTATGAAGAAATGGATGCGTTTGAAATGTCTTTTTATGGGAGCAATATGGCTGACTGTTGGCTTCTAGCAACATTAGCCTCGTAGCTCCAGTTAAGGACATTTGGATTATCACCAAACTAATCCTGTAGCGCAGCGGTTATCATGTTCGCCTCACATGCGAAAGGTGGTTTGGGCATTGGCCCTGCAAACAGAAGGTTATGGATTCGAATCCCAACTGCTAGTGTCTCCACTGAGGTACCATTGAGCACGTACCGTCCCCACACACTGCTCCCCTCGCTGGCAGCAGCCCACTGCTTCACTCGGTGAACAGATTAAATGCAGAGAAAGAATTTCACCTTGTTCACATCGTGCTGTGGTGTGTTCACACGTTACTATAAGGGTTACTAAATTAAATGAATAGATCTGCCAAAAATAAACACTAATAGCCTGTTATCAGCTGATATATGTATGTACAGTAATCTTTCGTGGCATCCTCCCAATAACAAGTCTCTGCTTTTCCCATTTGTTTGCTCTGGTGCTTCGGGGCGAATGCGTAACGTAATAAAGATGTGTTGACCCACCACAGTTAAGAGTAGTGTTTAGTTTGTAGGTTGGAAAGAAGTAAAACTCCCATCACTGTGATAAAGGTATCAGAATCATCTGAGCATAAAAAAGTTTTCTTTTTTTATGTGTAAACTTACTGAAGAGATGGTAGGAATTTTTAAAGGCTGTGATTAATGTATGTAACTCAGCTCTGAGCTTGTTGGAGCTTCAGGAATGCGTAAACCTCAAAGGATGCAATAAAATGAATTCAAGTGAAGTATTTACAGATGGCTGGGAGATTGCACATGCATATATTCACACCAGTTGCCTTGGGGGATAGAAGGAAGCAATTATACCCTTCTGTTTGTCATCAGATGTTCTTAGATGAATTCAGTGTTCTAAATGGCTAGGAGTTTATTAGCACACCTCTACACACAGACACACACTTCTTAAAAGGGCTCAGGGGTTCTTTAATTCTACATTTTTGCTATTTTTACCCCAGAGGTCCATCTATAACATTTCTGTTTTTTGTAAGACAAACATGGCATTTTACAACCTCTCCTAAACCCTGAAACTGAAACAGGCTATTTCTGTTGCGTATTTAAGACTGATATGTAAATGACCACAGTTTTGATTTGGTGAAACTAATGAACTTTTGATTGAACTAAAGAATGAACCAAAATCGAAAAATTTGTTAATGGGGTGATTGGGGACGAAACAAGGGGGAAAGTTCACAAGAACATCTTTTAACTCTTGCTTATTTTATCCACATTGTGTATCTCACAGTTTTGTCTAGAGAGACTCACAAAATTTTGCTGGTTCAAGTTAGTCTCTGCGCACAAGTGGGTGGTGAATACCTGTAGAGGGAGGAGGGCCCAGAGAGCAGTTGAGCGATGGTGCACCAAGCAAAAGAACTGCAAATGGTGAGCATGTGGGAGAGCAAACAGTGGTTTTAGACTGTTTTACACCATTTTTATTTCTTGAAATCAGATTTTGTTAATGCGCTAAGGGTTAAGCTGAGAATGGTCCACCTCCCAGACCAGTTCACGACTCCCAGATGAAAGAACTTCACGCAGTTACAGTTACTGTAGTCAGGTTGTGTGTGTGGACTGTCAGGTGTCTCAAACAAGCACTGTCGGAACTCTCCGGAGCTGGAAGTTGTTAAACCTCCTCCCAAAACTGCCGCCGCATTTTTGGAAGCAACTCTACTGTTCCTCAACTGTCATGGAAACCGTTCTCGTCGACGCTGAGGGAATCATGGGGGAAAAATGCCAAATAACCTCCTGATTCCTGTTTACAGAGCAGAGTGCTGTTTTGTAGTTACCAGTTACAACATGCTGAGTATTTCTGGCTCAGCTGTTATCTTTCCTAATCCAAGACTTACACATCCCCCTCTGAATTACTGTGTGTAATTTAGCACATGATTAGAAAACAATATTTTGATAATCAGTTAATAACTGTGAGAACTGTAATGTAAAATGCTTTTTGCAGATTTTAAGTAAAATAACAGAAATAAGGAAAAATACATCCTTATCAATGGTTTTACTTTATACTCTTAATAATACTATTGTAACATTGTTTTAAAGGGCATGTGAGCACTGTGTGCTCTCAGGGGGTGCTGTAGTGATTTGGTAGACCACAGCATGGAAGGAAAGCTGACACTTACTAATGACTCTGCTGCATCAGAAGAGACATAAAGATGCTTTCTTTTCAGATGGTTGAAGGGAATGTTGTGCATCCATGCAAAGCTAAGTCACACTTATGATCGTTCTGAACCTTATCTAGTTGTTATTGTTGCTCTTGTGTTCTTTTTTGAGCTCTTTGTACTGTTTTTTTTTTAGCTCAACAGCAGTCATTTGGAAGCTAAGATGGGCTGTGAACTTCCCCTCCACCACAGAACGCATATGTATGTGTGTGTGTGTGTGTGTGTGTGTGTGTGTGTGTGTGTGTGTGTGTGTGTGGGAATGGTAATTACCTGGGCCATAATGGCTTTACACTCCTGTGTTATTTGTCTCAGTCGCCCCAGGCTCCCCCTAAACTACTGCACCCGTCCAGTCAGAAGACTGGAGGGCAGGGGCTGAAGGACAAGCTAGTTCTCAGGCTTTTCCCCCCTTCATTTAAAAGTTAGGACCATCCCACTTTTCCAGCAGTTTCCTCCTTTAAGCCAGACCCTGATCTCCACTTTGTTTTCCTTGAGCTTTAAATTCCACCACATTGAGGTAAGGGATGATTAGGCGTGCAAACTTTGGATGGTTTAAACATTGTTGTAGAAGCAGCTAAGCCAACACACAGCACCTACTCAGGACACACCGACTCAGAGAAGTGTTTTCTAATTTTTACTACTTTCCACATAATATGATAATGAAGACATCCAGACAATTGAGACACCAACAATTATCCAGCTAACTTAAAGTGCCAGATCCAAACATCTAAGGTTCTTTAATGTGGTCTTCCTTTCTCTTGATGCAGATTAGTTCTGTGGTTTTAGATGTACATATATGTTTACTGTTCCAGGTGGTTTCTGGAGCTAAAAGTCTTAAGTTGCTTCTATTTGATACATATAACCCCTGTTGGATGTTGGATGCTTTGCCAATTTCTGCATATTTTACATGTTCATTTTTTAAATGTATTCATAAATAGGCTTCAGCTTCACTAGAGATTAATTGTAAGCATCTGTGCCAAAGCCTTTAAATCTAGTGGACACCAGGAGTGACTTCTGGTGAACCGATGTCCAGCAAAGTTTGGTAATTTCCTTGCTCAAACACACTCGGTTGTGTTTGAGGAGGGAAACAATCAAACTGTGCTGGACACCAACCATCCAGGGCCATATTTGGGCCTTCATACTTTAGATCTTTACATTCTAGAATATATAAGGCATGTATTTGTCTCCATGATTAAATCAAGGTCCAGTTCTTCCTGTACTATACAGAGACACAAAGACAAGAAAAATATCAAATCCAAAAAAGAAATTAAATACACTATGCTGCATCGAAAAATGCTGGTGTATAAAAACTACTAAATATTACTAACTTACTAAGCTATTACTAAGTTATTACTAAGTTAATTGAATTAAACATAACACAAAATAGTGTTTTTTAGTGGGGGAGTAGGTAGAGGTAAAGGAGTGTGTTATTGTACGTAATAGAGATCGGTAGTAGATCAGTAATGTTGACATAAGTAGTGATATTTCACATGGTAAGACTAAGATAATAAAGTAAGGCATTAGCAAGAACATATCTGAACATTTTATATTTGTTTAGGTCCAGCCAGAAGCCCATAAAGGACCCCATTCACTTGTTAATGCTTCTGCCAATGGTGTTCATTAGTTAGCTACATAAAATATCTCAGCACTAGTACAGCTAGCCAAGCAAGAGGTGTTACTTTCAGCCTCTAAACCAGTCAGACAATAGCCCAGTGGTTAAGATTGAAATCAGTGAAGAATGCAGTCTACACACTTTTAAAGAGGGCAAATAGTCAAGATATGTTTAGTGTGTGAAATTTGCTTCTTAAGGTGGGAGTGATGTCATTTTTGCATGCAGGATGCTCTAGCTATTTGGCCCTGTGTTTTATGAGCCTGTTCCATGTGTGTATGGTTTGGTCTTGGTCCTTCTCATTACGTTTACGGCATTTAGCTGACGCTCTTATCCAGAGCAACGTACATCAGTGCTCAAGTAGTTCACAACTGTTTCTTAAACCTGTAAAGCATCTAAAATTCATGTCAACTATTTAACCAAGATACTACCTATACAACATCTGTCAAGTGATACCTAACCAGCACCTGTCCTCCCCAGCTCATGTGTTTCTCATGTGTTTAGTTAGTGTCTATTTAGTCCCTGCCTTCAGTCTCGATTTTTGTAAGTTCCTGATGTTTTTGATCTGATGTTTTTGCTCATTTCCATTCACCCTTGGTATTTTTGCTCTGTTATCTTGTATGTTAAGGAACTTGGTATCCTGTTACAGGCATGTTAAACTGTCTTGTCTTTGGCATATTGAGTAGATTAAATAAAAGAAATGGGAACAAATGCTTCACCGTAGGTTTGCACCAACAAAGTGATTTAAAACAAAACAGAAAAAATGAGGACTTTTGCAGGAAAATCACACAGCACACACAGTGTATATATAATATAAAACACACACACACACACACACACACACACACCGAATCACATACTTTCAGATGGACATATATGGGAAAAGCCCACAGAAATGGCGGCTCTTTTAAATTTGTTGTATGAAAATAAAATGTTTTGCTACATATTTTCCCTGAAAGGTTTGACAGGGTTTGAAGAAGAACTGAGCTGTAACCTGTATTTACTCAGGAGTAAAATGTAAACCTTCTGGTAGCTGATTGCATAGTGACATGCATGAACACTTTGTAATCTTGGCAAGCTTAAAGTCATACAAGTGAGCAGCAGAGCGTGGAACATCTGTCTAAGCGGTGATTGCTTCCAGCCTTAATGATTAACCTCTGGGGTCACTGTGCAGGTAAGCAGGTTGGTCCAAAAAGAGTCATTTCCCTGTAGAGTCTGCTGTGCTGAAACAGAGCTTGAGGTCTATATCACATTATAAATCCTGGAACATCTTGCTAAATGTTCTTCATTAAAATGTAGCAAGTTTTGTTGCAGTAGCTGCAAAACTGGAGGAACAACAAACCAAAGCCCCGCAAAGGCCTGCTCTTCTTGTCGGAATGTCAGTGCTTATCCACTGTTCAGCAATCGTAAGACTGTTTATGGCTTCCAGAGTAGCTTAATAACAACTATAGAAGTCATATTTGAGTTTACTCTTAAGAGGGAGGAAGGTGGGTCCATGCATCTTTTGATTTTGCTCAGAAAACTTATTAGAATGTTGAGCCATCATTGGGCCAAAGGAGTTTTAATGTATGCTTTTAACTAAATGTTTTATTTCAGATTCCTGCTAAAGATGCCACATTTAAATCCTTGTAACTTTCTGGATGTTAACTAATATATGTGGCCATCTTATGTATTTTTTATGTCTTCTTATATTTATGGGTTTATCTTCCTGCTTCAAGTTGGTGTGTGGTGTGAGTTACTTGAAGTTTTGGTGCAAGCAAGTAGCTGTTAACATTTGCAGCACAATATAGCACTTAACACATTTACAGGACCTGTAAATAAAACCTACACCTGGGTCCGTGCCTCGTTGGTATAGGTCGGTCCATCTGTCACGGGCGCCGCAGCGGTTGCCACGACACCGTGATTTTCCCCTGAGTTCCCAGCAACGAGGCAGTCAGGCATCCATGAATCCATGAATGTGTTCTCTTTATTTGCACACAACTACAACAAAACTCTGGCTTAAACAAAACACAGCGCTGAGAACAATTAACGAGGTCGATCCAAACTGAACTTAAATACACACAGAACATAATTACTGAACTAATACAAAACAGGTGAAACAGGACACAACCGTGCACAAAACACCAAAATAAGAGTCCTCACAACAAAAGCAAAACAGTGGACCCTACCGGCCACTGGCCGAGGTGTAACAGTTACTCAGTATGGTTGAAACACAGCAGATTATTGCAGTTTGAAAGATTCAAATTTTAATTCTAGCATAAGTTATCAACATTGTTTTATACGCAGGTTTAATTATAGCATATACAATCAGCAAAAGTCTTAATGGAGCAGTAAGAAACTTAATGACATCTTTAGTAGTGCCAACACAAACACAACTGGCTGGCAGACAGGTGAGGAAGTGAGGAAAAAAGCATATGCTGGTCTTTTTGCCCAGTTTTTGGAAATGTTATTATTAATAACTGTTATTTGCAGTCACTTTTTTGCCATTAATCACTTATCCCTATCACCCAGTTTACTCATGATATATAGCACTAGCCTTCTATCAGAGGACACCCTGAGCACACACAGACTTAAAAGGTTCAAATACAAGTCCTAGTCTTTTTATTTGAACATAGTGCCATTAAAAATCTTGACAGATACGTTTGTGATGTTATCGGGTCCCTTTTACTGCATTGTTTTTCAAGCTAATTTAGTTTTATCAGTAACTGCAGAAATAGCAAAACATGGCCTGTTTTATATCCAATAATGAAGGATGAAGGACTGATTGGCTATGACAACAGCGAAGATCTGAACCAATTAGGTCTGACAAATGCAATAACACTGTAAACATCTAGCTTTGGCAGAGCGATAAATTATTTGTGATTTTACAGAAGAATTTAGATATATTCCTTTGGTTTGCAGTGACACACTCTTACTCTAATGTATTGGGAAAAGGCCTTCATACCCTTCATTGACGAACAACTTGCACTGTTTTTCCATTTTAACCTCTTAATGCATTATTAATTAGTGTAGTGTAGACTTTAGGGCATACTCACATTTGTGCCTGGGTACTATCAGGCTCCTCTCTCCACTCCCCCAAAGGCCTGTGCTCACGTTTAATGTTCCAGACCCAAGCACACTTATATTAATACATCCCTCACTGCTTCATACTTTTTGTCCAATGATCTGCCAGATTTACCGCATGTCCTGTATCTTTAGTTACTGAACCTGCAGATTTTCAGCTCCTCACCACATTGTTATTGGTCTGCAAATTTGACCAGATATCTCCAAGATTTAATGTGTCCTGTTGTGTCCAATATTCTCTGCCCAAATTTCCAGCAAACATTGCACCTCTGTAGACCAGAGTCATCCTTTTGTCACCATGTTTGTTAAATTGTACGTCATATTTGAGTTCTGTGCTCTTACTGGGCCCACAAGAGGGGATGGGATTGGGCATTGTATGGAGCTAGTGTACTTGCTACATCAGCCAAGCCCACGTCCTCTTTTCCAATACAGTAAACCCCCGACATTCACGGGGGTTACGTTCCCAGAGCACCCGTGAATAGTGAAAAATCGTGAATTTGTAATGTGGTAAAATGCCTATTTTTATAGTGTAAAAATGCCCCCAAATAGTCACGTGTAAACACACCACACACCACTCTGCATACAAAGCAACGAGAGGAGCCCCGTGGGAGCAGTGTGTAGGGACCATACCTTGCTCAAGGGTAGTTCGGTGGTGACACTAACAGTGGGGGTTCAAACCCACAACCTTTTGCTTGCAGGGCTGAGTTATATTAATATGTAGCTGAATTACATTAATATTTATGTAATAAAATTAGCAAATTCAATTTTTCTTAAAACTGAGCACTAAAATGTGTGAAAAAAGCCCCCAAAAACACGGATGATATCTGTGGTTTCCTGGTTATTAGTTATTAGTTCGGTTCTAAGAAAAAATCCACTGAATCCACGAATACTGAACCTCAAATGACTGTAAATACACTGTTACATTGTTAGAGCTTTTTGTCTGTACCATTTTATAAATATATAGTACTGTGTGAAAGTCTTTAGCCTTCCCTCATTTCCTTATATTTTGCTGTGAATCACCTTGGTGCAAACATGCAGTCTTTCAACTGTCTTATCTTTGGCATATTGAGTATATTAAAGGAAATAATTGGGAGCAAATGTTTTGCTTTGAAAGGCTACAAAGTACCTAAAGGTACAAGGTGTCTAGATAAGGCAATTCCAGTGACTCAGCATTCAGCACCACCAGTACTGATCACCGCCTGATCATCTGAAATCATCTGCTCCTGGTTCTTCACTGGTTCAGGCCATAAGTTAGATGTGCTGGTGTGCTTTGTTATGCTTGAACAATTCATACGTGGGTCACTGTGTGGCTTAACAGACAACATTCCTTTAAAATGGGTCAGGTTCAGGGACCAGACTGAAAGAAGTCCTTCAGGAAGCCTGGAGAACTGATCCTTAAGGCTACCATAAAAATACAAGAAAGTATTGTTCTTTGGAAGCAAAATATGAAGAAATGAGTGATGGCTCAAGACTTTTGCACTGTACTGAGGCTAGTGAGCTCTTATCTGTTGTTGCTTAAATTATGCAAGTATGTGCCTGATCCCACTAAATCCCCTTCTTTCCACCGAAACCTTCATTGCACTAACTCTGCTAAACTGCCATTAAGCAGTGCATCTAAGAGTCCTATTGCTTGTGCCATAGTGATTAGTAGTGGCCTATTTTATTAACGGAATGTTATTAACTTTTGAAATTAGAGCAGACTTACAGTTTTTCCTTTGCTACAAATGTAGTCAATCCTTCAAAGTAAATTATGAACAAATCTGAGAATAAGTAGGTAATGGTAACTGCTAAGCATCAGAATGTTTTGTGCCTTCCTCTCTTTTTTATTTTGTGGCCTTTGGATCTTTAATGTTTGAAAAGCGTTAACCTGTCTATGAAGGCGAGACTTCCGTATTGAGGTTAATGTAGTGGGTAATATTGCTGCTTGCCAAGCAGGAGAGTGGGATTTGGTTCCTAACTTGGGCAGTTCGCCACACTACACCAAAAAGAGACCTTGGACAAGACTCCTAACACTCCGTTCACCTACACTTGTGATGCCCAAAACCGCTTTAGTTAAAAGTGTCTCCCAAGTGCTTTAAATCTGTTGAACTTATTTCTTCATTTCAGGTTGTATAAAATTCCTCCAGAATGGCCAATCTCACTCCTCTGTACCTCATCATTGTGTCCAAGTTCCTTTTGGCTGTGGTAAGATGTGACGGGATCAACTTCTACAATATAAGGCCTCCTGTGGATGGTGAGTATATTCTGTTTTGATTGCCAGAACGATGCTGTGGTTTCATCGTTTTTGCCCTGCCCTGCACCATCCATAGCACAGCTTATATTGATATTGCAATACTATTTAAATGTTGTAACAAAACTGAGTTAGTGTTAGTTTATATATCAGTACTTAAATAGTCAGTCATGACATCCTAGATATGAAGTGGCTCACAGAAGTTCTTTTAAACTCAGTTGAACTGAGCCTTCAGATTTGGTTGATCAAGTGAGTATCTTGATCATATCATAATTTACATGCAAATAAACACGTATAAACATGAATGCTTATTGGATTTAAGGTATTTGTGTAATGAGGGAGAGTGTGGCCTAAACACTCTGTATCAAGGTGTGCATAATAATTAGGCAGCTTCTTTTTGTTCAGGCAAGAAAAGAGATTTAACCGACTCGACCATTTTGTTGCAAATAGTCAACAGGATCACAAGAGACGTGTTGAAAAAAAATATGATAAGATGAGATCTGCGGCTGGATCAGTAATGGGCATAGAGCTTCACTTTGACTTATTACTGGTATTGAAAAGAAGGGTGGTGTCACGGCTCGGCCAGTGGCCAGTAGGGGCCACTGTTTTGATTTAGTTTTGGGGCTTTTATTTTGGGTTTTTGTTC
>JBBPDB010000002.1:4420627-4432872 GCA_037974465.1 Brachypetersius altus | reverse complement strand
TGTGCATGAGACCAGCAGTCCATGCACATTGGAATTCTTGTGCAAAGCTCTCCGAGTCAGGTTACATTTTTTGATGGTGGAGGTAGCTCAGTGGGTAGGGTACTTGTCTCCAGACCAAGAGGTCATGGGTTCGCATCCTACCTTCAGCATACCACCACTGGGTCCCTCAACCCCAAGTTGCTCTGGGGAGACTGCCCCCTGTAGGTAGGGAATGGAAGCGTCTGATAAATGCCGTAAATGTAAATTTCAAATATAAAGATTGAAGTATCACTGTAAAAGAGGGTTATCTACAAATGATTTTTTTAAAAATACAAGTACTTGCACATTTGAATATTTCACATTTTACCAAGTGCACATTTTGAGTATTGCACCTGATATTGTACCTGAAGTTTCACAATTCTAACTGCTTCAGTTAACATATTGCACCTTAAACAGACAACAGTACAAGTGAGGTGTGTGGGGTATTGTGTAGTGAGGTGAAGTATTGTGGTGTTATTTTTAAGTGTTCAGTGTTTTTTTGTTTGTTTGTTTTGCCATCAGTCTGACTGTGGCTGGAAAAAAGCTGTTGAAGAATCTTGTTCTGTGTGTGATGATGCTGTCCGCTCTGTTGTGTCTCAGGTTGTATGTAACAACAGGCACTTTATGGCTTTTGTGTTTAAAAATAGACTGAAAGTTAAATTTTGACTGAAACACTGCATACATATTTTCCCCAAAACAATGTCATTGCAAATTCTGTTGAGCCCTCACTGGCCCTCATCCTGCATCCTGGCGGTAGAGCGAGCCCACCCTACCCACTCAAAGATAGGAAAGCATATGATTAGCACTGCACTGATACCGATATTAATACTAATACTGATTGATAATGCTTATCCATACTCTTACTGATCAATGCTTCATAATTTGGTGCAAAAATGTTACATGAAAGGATGTGACATGAAAAGATTCTGCAGTTATTTGTTTGTTTTTTTGGAGAAATAAGAAGCAATTATGTGTCGTGAGTTTTCTGTATATACAATAAGGGAGGAAAGTTCTGCTCAACAAATGTGTGCTGGTGAAGAGCAGAGCGCTGCTCCCGTCCCTGCACTACTTTAAAATGCTTCTGTGTTAGAATGCATTCATGCTGCAGAAACAACAACAGCAGCACTGTTTGTCCAAGAGATTTTCCAGGTTTCAGTACTGATCAATCAGTTACTGGGACTGGTTCCAGAGAAAGTGTTGGGCTCTCTTGGACTTTTGTCCACAGATGGCTGCAGCATCACAAGGGATCAAACATTTCCCAACCATAGGGCCAATGCAACAATTAAATTAAATTGAATGTAATTTCAATTACAATATAGTTAAGTGTGATAGAGATTTGATGAGGTTTCAACCTGAAGTCCAATTCTATACCCACAGTGTTGGGATGGATCTCTTTGAGATTCTACTCTTTTTTTGAAAGGGAAAAACGCACTGCCATGCTGAGAATGGCCTATTGAAAAACGACAGTTTAGTTGAGTTAAGTGTAAAAATAAGAGACCACAGCAAAAGTCTCTCATGTTTTATCTTTTATAAGCAAAAGTATTGAACAGAATAGCTTTGCTGACAATATTTCTCCTAATTACCAAATAAAAATATTGTTCTTTAAAGCATCATTTTAAAGTAAATGACAAAACATCCGAATAAGAGAAATGATGCAGCGTTCCACAGAACTTGAAAACCCTTGTTTACTCTTAAACAAAATGGCAATAATTATCTTCTAGTAGTGATTTGCAGTTCATCTGGTCTCATTGCGACAGGAGAGTGTTGATTACAGCAGTGTTTTTCTATTTTTCCTAAGATTTGATTCAGGAGTTTACTAATCAGTATCACCAAAAACAGAATGAGGTGCTTGTGTAGGAATTTAACAGACACTGGACTCACAGAGATGCTGTTTTAAAAATTGCACTGGTCTCATTTTTTTCCCCCTGGAGCTGTATGTAGCCCAATATCATACGTAACAGTCATGCAGTGGGCTTGACATGGAGTGTACCCTTGACTGTGGCAGATTTACAGCAAAACTGACTGAAATATTTGTATTTTTATTCTTTATTATCTGAACACAGCAGCAGATGTGTATTCTTATTATGAGATTGAATGACTACAGTAACTGAAAGAGGCAGCTAGCTATTTAGCATGCATTTAGCTACAGTTATAGCAGCCACTTTCAAATACAGTGCACTTTACCCAGCTCATGCCATCTAATTGCAACACAGATCACACAAAATGAAAATATTAAATTAGCCAATTGCTTGTTTTGAGCAAAAATCAACTGATTCACATCTTGGCAGATTCCGATCATGCACTCGTAAGTAATCACGTTTATTTGGATGCATTTATTTTTCTGCTTTTATACTGAAGTGGTTCAAACAACATTATTGAATTGGCAGATATTCAGAACAAAAATGGCATTCATAGCAGGGATGAGTTTTTTCCTTGTTTGTAAAACACATTAATCTTTCTCAATTTTCCTAATAAAACACACGGTAAGCAGGCAGCAGGCAGGTACAGCATGTGTTTCAGAACCAGAAAGTTACAGAAAACCTTATTGATCCCAGAGGAAATTGGTAAAATTACGACTGCACAGACACACAGAGATGGGAACAATAGATTATATAAAGTCTAAAGTCTAAGTAGTGATTTTTCACAAGGTTATTACACATAATGAGAAAATAATGATGCATGTAATGGTAAAGATTTAAACCCAACAAGATATTGCACAACTGAGTAGCATCAGGTTCTTTATTTTTGGAATGCATTGACGACTTTTCTGAATATTAAACTGGCTTTTCCTGCTTTGTCTTTTAGAACACTGGTGTTCTTGGGTTCCCTCCATCCCTGTCTTCCTTTGGGGGCTATTTTCACACTTACATCACTCAGGTTCCACCCTGTAACTCACACTGTCCTTATTTCCCCCTCCGTTATCACTCAGACAACTCTGACTCACCCACTGTCTCGTTCCCATGCCCACTGGTCTTTTTTGGGCCTGTTCCACAGCTTGTCTGATGATTAACAACTGGTCACACATCAGTTTCCTTTTCTCATTTTATTTTGCCATGGTATGTCATACGGTCATGAAGGGACACTCCAGTGCTTTTTCAGACCCATCTATTTGCCCTGTCTGTATTGTAGAAATATTCTGAAACAACACCATCAACATAAAAAATGGTTGGAAAAAAAACTGGATTTTTAATTTTCCTTATCTTTTTGAATAAAAGACTTCAATCTCATGTGCAAATATTTTTCAGTCTAGGGGAAAGTTTTTCTGTCAGAACAGCTTTTGTTATTGTGGCCTTTTGGTATTTATAGTCTTATATAAGTTGGAGTTTTTTTTCCTCTACATTCTTTAGCTGTGTAATGAAAACCTAACCCAGCTAACTTCACTTTTATGTTTCTCACAGTGTGCCACATCCCCAGTCAGCAGCCACTAGAGGTCGCTACAGTCCAGGACTTGATAGGACTTGTTTGTTGACTAGGGGTGTGGCTTCATCCCTGGCTACGGAGGTCTGGGAGCTCTTGGCTGGCCAGGGATAAAGGACTGATTAGCAACATGTGTTTTGTGTTTAATTTCAGTTAAATCGCCTGGTTTGTGTTTAGTAGGTTGTGGGAGCACTTGAACTCAAGCACTTGAAGTTAAGTCTGCTATGTCCTTGTTTCTGGTTTGGAGTTTTTGGCCATCGTGCCCTTTGTTTTGCTTTTTTGTGAATAAAGTCTGGGTAAAAAGTTGAAGTGTTATGTGTAAATGTCATAGAAAATTCCCACTGAAATTATTTTCATCCCAAACAGGTAGTAGTGCTTGTACTTTGTTAGATTCCCAGTAGTTAGTTTGTATCGCCATTGCTGTTGTGTGCATGGACAGTAAAAAAATGAATTCTTTCAATTTAGACAGCAACATTTTGTCCATATTTGTAAAGGAAATACATTTGTTTGCAGTACTGCGTGCAGTACAGTGTAAAAGTTATAATCCTGAAGTGGCCAAAATTTTGCACTACCCGTTGTCAGTACACCCCATCAGCTCAGTCCGCTGCATATATGTTTCCACTACACAGGACATGAAGGTCATCCTAATGAGTCCAGTCATGTACTAGAGCAGGAAATAGCTTAGTCTGTGGGGACTCAGAATTATACAATACTCCTATTAGCTTGGCGTTAAGGACACAAACTAAAAACTGATTATTTCACTGTTAATGCTATTAATCAAGCCCCAGTTCATACAGTCCACATATTACATCTAATCTGCAGAAACAAACCATTTTGCATGGCTGTGATGTCACAACCACCAGCACTTTGATGTGTGAAACTTTGATGTGTGAAGGGAAAAAAGGAACCACACATATGAAAAAGAGTCTGTTGTTTCATTCCTTGTTTTTTAAATGTCCCTGAAAATTTCAGTCTTAACTTAATATTTTGTTTTAATCCAGACTTCTTTCTGAACATGGCAGCCAACAAGAACAAGGATCGTTTGCATATATCAGTCTTAAAGGCACGACAATATTAGGATTGGGACATGTAGAAAAACTCTGTTTTTTAGCACATAAACCAATAATAAAACCTCAAATCTTTTTTTATACCTCACATCATTTTTAGACATTTTTACTTTTATACTGAGTGAAGTGGTGAAAAGATTTTTTTTTTCTTTCCAGCTATTATTTTGAAGGCTTTATTATGATGAAATATTACAAGCGGAGAATAAAATGGGATGAAATGTGAACTATGAGCTCTTGTATGATAACGTTTTCTGATTCTGCTTCCTTTAATTGTTATGGGAGATGCTGCTATGTGTATCACTACTCAAACTGTTTTACCCCGTCTCACAGAATGGCGGAGGTCGGCCCTTTCCCACAGAAAAGACGGCCTGCATTTGTTTCCATTGCTGCTCAATCTCTCGCGAAGCTCTGCAGCAGCGGTAATTAAAATCTCAGCATGGTCAGAGTGAACAGGATATGCAGCCACGGCCCACAACAATGAGGGTCATTCTTTGGACTCCGGTCCAGGTACCTGAAAGCCAGCTTGAAAACGGCCCCTGGTCATTAAAAACATGTTACAGCTCATCTGGAAAGTCAGCTTTGGGGAGGAAATGTGACTTTTGATCAGTATCTCAAACTGACCTGAGAAAGTGGATTAGCCTCAGCAGGCACAGGATAAGATCATGGCTTCCTCAGACTTTCAAAGTCTTGGGTCACAAGTTTTGATTAAAGATGAACACACGGTACAGTGGCGTGTTCTTCTGTGTGTGGTTTTTGCTTTAAATCCTTGTTATGGATAAACAAAAGCACAGAGCACAGAATGGGCTCAAGACTAACAACTGTATAATGTATAATACATTTAACTGTAATGTAACTAATGGTGTTTCACTGTTACAGCAACGTAGGTAACTACAAATAAGAATTCACCAGCAATTAGACATTGTGCAATGTTGAGGAATTTTTATTACACACTTATTAGAGATTTATTTATTATTAGAGATTATTAGATTAATTGATTAACTCACTGATTCTGTTGTATAAAGCAAAACAAAGGGGTGTACCAATTTCCCTACATCTGCTTAATTCAGTCACTAAATAAGTGATCCAGGTGCGGCTTGATCTGAAATTGTTCCATCATGGATTTCTTAATAAAATATTTCATAAAATAAAATATTTGCTAATAAGCAAGGACAGCACAATACCACTTTGTCATGTCTGATACCAATCCTGACACCATAACCCTGCAGATACCAATCTAATATTGTCTTTCATCCCTCTCTTAAACAATTGGACACACCGACCTCAAATTATTCTATTTATTCTGTTTGTATTGTCCATATTATTTAGAATAATAGTGATGGAAATAATCACATATTAGTTTTGTTTAGACACTGGTGATGTCACGGTATGGTCAGTGGCCGGTGATGGCCACTGCTTTTCTGTGGGGTTTTGGGGACTTTTATGTTGATGTTCTTGTCTGTTTGGTTTCGTTGTCACGTGTTTTTGTTATCACCTGTTTGTGTTTCGGTCTGTGATTGCTGGTGGTATTTAAGTTCTCACTTTAGCGCCTCATTTTCCTTGTTTGCAACTTGCATCTCGTTTCTCACCTTCATGTTCTGGTAAACGGCCACTGAGCCAGGTTTGTCTTCCTGTTTTGTTTTGCTTTAAATACAAACCACAGAAATGGATTCACGTTCTCGAGCCCCGAGGTAGCTCACGGTCGAGGGGGGCTAGCCCCCACGACCGTGACAGGTGATCTCTCTTTCATGGGGAACCACCAAGAAGATCCACTTAGAAACATTATTTCAAACGATTTGTCTGAGCAGTAACTGCTAGTAAAAACACAAAACGATGACAATACATACAAATACAAATATAATGGTTTGATTAGTGATTAGTATGTTAGAATAATATCTACAATGCACTGAATTCATGTCCAGTGTGTTCATTATGGAGTTTCTGCACACATGACTGAATCTCCAGTGGCTGTTTGTGTGCAGAAGTCAATATTACTTAGCGATGTTGTATCAATAATCTGTTATTCTTAACTTTTGTTTTTTATTATTATTATTTTTATAGCTGGAATTTGGCACCTCTTTGGCACAGTTTTTGAAATGTTGGCATGTTTCATCAAAATGCAAGTGCAGTGCATGAGCATATGACTTTTTGATCAGTTGATCAGGTGTTGATTGTTTAAAAATGTCATTTTTGTGTCAGAGAGTCGTTATTTTGCCCTTAAAAATGTTTTTGTGTCTCCAAACACCGGTTTGCAACCACACCACATTTCCTCATGAAAATGGCTCTATCCTGCTACTGATCTCAACTATGTACAATAACATACTCCACCACTATTTGTGTTGCTAGTAATTCACTGAACTGTGAGATACTTAATTATCGTATTTGTTCTTGTCCCTGTGCAGGTATAACATAAGCAGTTTCCTCTGGGTTTTCTGACTCTGATTCTAACATTTGTCCAAAGAGATGATCCCACCCTCAAACACAACTGACACTCTCGGCAAGCAAATTCTGAAACAGCAGCGAAGACTCCAGTGAAGCCAAAAGAATGATATGCTGGAAATCAATTAGACGCCCTCTGACAGACCTCCAGCATTTCTTTCTTTTTTCTGAAACCTAAGGTGTCAAAAATGGAAAATCAGGCGTCAGGTTCACACCTTATTGTATGATGTCGCTCTCACAGAGGATTAGCATGTCATCTTAGGTCTGAAACAACAGACTGCAACTAGACGCTCCCCGTCGCCCAGCCAGGTTGATTCCATTTTCCCCCGAAGTCCATCTGTGACCTGTGAGGACAAAGAAGCACTGGGTGTTCACCTTTGACCTCAGGCATTGGCCTTAAGAGGGGTCATGTTGCACATCCTTCTTTGCTTTCAGTTTCAAACCACCTGAGTGACATCGTAAGTCTTTCAGGTCACAAAACGCAACCAACGCTGTCCAAACAGAAATCTGTGCTTGACCAATGATGCATGCATCAAAAAATAAATTAATAAACAAGCAAACAACAAATAAATTAACAAACAGAGAAATAAATAAGAGGATAGACATTTTTTTGCTACTTTGCTCCCATATCTAGATTTTCTTCTTCACTGCTGTGCAAGCTTGGCGAGGGATCTTTTCTCAAGGTTTAAAAAAATAATTTTGCAAAAATTGAGCAGTCTTCAGAGTCACTGCAAGCGAAATTCAAGCATTAATTCTCTTGTACACGGTTCATTTTGCACATGCATATTCATTTATGCTGTAATGAGTTTGTCATTTATGTGTAGCTTGTATGTAGTGTGTAATTATATTTGTACCTGACTCAGGTCCCCCGTATGGGTCGGTAAATGAAGAGAGTAAATAAGCAGAGGCTTAGGACAACTAAAGGGCCTGGTAACTAAAGGGTATATATTTTTTAATTAGTTTCATTTTTGCTCCTTGCTACCATATAACTTTTAACTATAACCTCTGGATATGTATATATTTGAATAGTGTTTCAGTATTTTTATCACTTTAAATGTTTGTGAATATAACATATAAAGTACATACAGGCTAGGGAAGTATATTACTACATTTTATGTATATACTTTTAGCTATAGAAGCAAATTAAGGACACAAAACATGACTGGCCTGCCTTTAACTTAGTGGGACACTTGATTCTTTGACAAAGTTGCCCTTTTTGTAAATTCCCCATGGGGATGAATAAAGTATGTATGTATGTATGTATCTATCTGTCTGTCTGTCTGTTTATCTATCTATCTATCTTTTATAATTAAGGACTGAAATCTCGGCCTTATACACACCCGTCTCGCTCTGGGACCTGGACAAAGTCAGAGCAGGAAATGAGGTAGGGCAAGTTTATTTTCTAAGAAAGATATAAAGCACATGCAGACGGTTAAACTAACACCCCGAGGGCGTTTCACAGTATTTCATTTTCTGCTACCTTAAAAAAAAGCTGACCAGACCTGTCTGAGATGAGCCATTGCAAACGTCACTTTTTTGAGGGTATATTTATGAGCACAGCCAGCATGGCTTTTTTTAGGGGAGGCAGATTTATGGCGTCCAGGCCAAGCCCTCTGAATGGAAAAGCATCAGTATGCGGAAAGGTCGAATGGAAAACAGCAGGGCAGCAGAGAGCGGTGAATCTTTCATGTGACTTCAATTGACAGAGCAGAATGAAAAATGGGATAAAGTTCATCAGATGGTTTCGTTTTTTTTTTCAGTTTGCCACCAATTCTATGACATTTTGCTGCTGTCCTGGAAAAATGAAGGCACTCGTTTTCATTCTGTTTGCTTTTGGTTTTTATTGTTAGTCATCCACAGTGAAGTCAATGGCATGTTTTCATGATATATTTTAGAAACAGAGCACATTTGACTGATTAAAAGATGTCTTTAGCGTATCCAAAAAATTATGTACAGTCATTTACAGAAATTGTACAAAAAGGTTCAACAAAACTATGTACATTTTATCAAGACTAGCATGCAGAACACGTGATCATGCAGTAGGACTGGCCTGAATGGTCTGAATATTTAAGGTCATTATGTTGATACTCTTAGTATGCAGAAGCTTTTGTTGATCCTTTAAAAGGGACAGTCATAGTTATTGTAAGGTCAAATTGAGTTGACACTGGGAGCTCAGAGCCTCAAACCTGTTTTTGAGTTCTGGAGGGCATCAATGATTACTGCTGTTGCTTCTGCTGCTGGTAACTAAAACCAGATAGCAATAAAAAAAGGACAATTCTAACTTCGTAATGTTACCATCTACAGGTCTCACAAAAGCTGTATTTAAATGAAGGGCTACAATCACTTCTTATACAGTAACATATAGTGCCGTGTATCTTAAAAACAATGAATAGCAATAATAAAAATACTCAAAAGTGTATTTGAGTCCTCATTAGAAAAATACAATTGGACATCTGAAGTCTGAAAACTGCAATGATGCACATTTTAAAATGGGCACTTCTGAAAATGGCTTTTCACTGGTTCCATGCAACCCTTTAATCAAACCATTAACATCATGTGGGAGTTCTAGAAAAATGTAGCTTACAAAAAAAGAGCCAGTTGTAAAGTTTCTTGAGGGAACTGATTGTGGCAAAGAACCCTCTTTTTAGCGCCTTGATTTTTAAGTATGGAACTTCATTACCTGAGCAACTTAAGACACGACTGATTTTGCTAGCCCTTATGTTACCATAACGTAACTAGCATGCCCTTTTTTTTACAGAGGCCACAGTTTCATAGTAACATTTCATGCCTGGTTTTCCTACAGAGAAAGACAGAGATAGAGAGGGACGAGAGACACACAGAAAAACTCCTCATATTTTGAGACCTGGGCAATTCGCCTGAACAAATCGTAAAAGTTCAACGAACAATAACACTGTAATTGCAAACACTGCATTTTTTTGGCCACGCCACCAGCGTAAGGGAACTGGAAATAATGTCACAGTCCTCAATGCCTCCAGGACAATCAGAACACATAACAGATAAAACCACAAGAGAGCTGATGGCTGAGAAAGGGCCTGTTTGCTGTGTGGGCTCATTAGAAACAATACAAAACTTCCCATGAATACACAACATACACATCTGTACACAAGTGCTTTAGAACAGTTGCATGATATGAAAAAGAGTATGTTTATATGAGAGTCTGAGTCTTTTGACGCATTGTTTGGCTATCGTTCTCTACAGTGAACACACTGCTGCACATCCCTGGGGAGGAAAAAATGTGCCCTGTGCAAAAGTTATGGTACGTTTTATATCAAAAAATAAACAAAACTAGAGAACCAAAATAATATCATCTAAATCTATTCACTGTAGCTATTATTCTAACATACTAATCACTAATCAAACCATTATATTTGTGTATTTGTATTTATTTTAATCTTTTTGTGTTTTTACTAGCAGTTACTGCTCAGACAAATCGTTTGAAATAAGGTTTCTAAGTGGATCTCCTTGGTGGTTCTCCATGAAATCGTTAGAGAGATCACCAGCGTCTAAACAAAACCAATACGTGATTATTTCCATCACTATTATTCTAAAATACGGACAATGTTATCATGCCTATGGGGGTGGGGTGGTGTTTCTAGAGGAATCATTCCTGTAAATGATTTTGAAACTCCTACAGTTCATGCAGTGACATCCAGGCATTCAGTTTGCACACTTTCTACAATAAAAGGTATGTTACAAAAATAAATATTATACATCCGACTACAGTTGTACTGTTCTGTTTTCACTTGAGCATAAATACCCCCCCAAAACCCCTCCACCCTCATCTCAGTAAAACGCTGAAGCCCTCATCTCAACAGGCCAGAACACGCTGAGGGGAAATGACTCCTAAACTCGAATTTCGCCCCATTTTAGGTAAGCAGGATTTCAAAAAAGGACTGAGCAGAATAAAAAAATGTCCAAAAATGACACCTAATTTGAAGGATGTATTCCTATCACTCTCAAAACATGTTCTGAAACAACATGTGGTGGGTTTTTTTGTTCAGTAAGGAGCAGCTGACCAGATTCATGCTGTTCTTCCTCACTTCTGTAATGTGAACTTAAATATATATTGATAAACATGAATGAGACTAGATTTTGAGTTTGCTGTTATGTTCAGGGCAGAAAAATACAACACATCTTTGAGGTGCTGAACAATTCTACAGTTATGCAAAAGCAAAAGGAAGCGTTTTATTTAGCTTTTAGCTTAATCATTCCCTGCTGCAACTGTAGCATCAATAACCACAATACAAGCATCGTAAGTATTATAAATATTATAAATGTATATATATTGTGTGTTTTAAGTATTTCTTTTCAGAATTATTACTTAATTTTTGTTCAGTAAAATGATGTAAACACTATAGAAACTCTACAGTATGAAGAGTGAATTTTGGGAGATCAACCTTTATGCCAAAGCTGAATTTTACAGTAATTAGCTGTTATTAGCAAAGCACACTGGGAAAGTAGCCGGTTCTGAACATTGTAATGACGGCAGTGGACATTCTAATTGAATGAATATTGTTTGCCGTTTCAGTTAAATGCACCCCGCAATTTGAGATATTTGGTTACTTTGTATTCTTTATGACTGTTATCAGCGTAGCGTAAAGAGTAGAAACACAGTAAACAAATGCATTTTAAAACACAGTTTTGTAATAACTTCACCGTATTTTAATGTATAACATTGTACGTTAAATATTATACCTTACACTTTAATGTTTAACAATATAAAGTACTGTAAATAAATTAGCTAATGGTGGCAAATTACAGCAGTAAATGAGATTTTACACTTTAAGAGTAAGGAAATACAATTAAATGATTGTCTGTGATCTATGCTATAGATGCAGCAGGTACAACATAAGTTGGCATAAGTAAATATGCCTTTAATAAACTCTGTTTTTGAGAATGAGGAAATAAATTAAAACTCAACGGCACAGCCCATGTACAATATTAAGCTTGGCTGAGGATGATGAGGGTGGAGATGAAGAATGAGAATGCCATCATGGGATTCGGTGTTTTTCTCTGGCCGCCACTGACGGGGGAGGTGGTGGCAAAAATGGCGTCCGTCTCGTTCCAAGGCAAAGGCAGGTTACAGATGTTCCCCTCACAGCACGCCACACAGACCTGCACAGAGCAAGAGCCAAACAGCTTAAACAGTGGTTATAACACACTCACAAAATATGACTGACCCCCAAAAAAGTGTGTTAGTTAACGCTGTTCAGACACCACTGTTTCTTCAAAAACACTCAGCATATGATTATTATATGATCATTATACCAACTATCATGCAGTATA
>JBBPDB010000002.1:4393011-4409877 GCA_037974465.1 Brachypetersius altus | reverse complement strand
GAGCAGTGCGTGGGGACGGTACCTTGCTCAGGGTACCTCAGAGGTGCCTAGAGGTCTTGGGAATCAAACCCAGACTTTCTGGTCGCAGGGCGAATGCCCTAACCACTAGGCTACCAACTGCCCCATGTGGGGTTTTTTGTACTTTTAAAATGCTCTACACTTGCACACATCTCTATCAAACATAGTTATTTTGTGGTTCTTCTATAGCATTGATTAAAGAACCCTTTTTTAGACTTGCATGAGCATATGCTCTTTATAAAGGGTGATTTGAGCAATGCTATTGAAGAACCTTCCTCTTCAATGCATGATTGATTTCTGCCATGGTAGACTGTCTCAGCATGAAAAAAGTGACCGGTTTAGAAAAGAATGACATACTTCTTTGAAAACACTGACTTCTGGGAAAGCTTCAGTAAAAGCGAATGACAACACAGTTTAGAGGCCTGAGTCATGGAGCTGTTAATGGTCCCTGAATTGGGTTTTGGGTTTCAGCCAGTTAATGTAAACCACTACTTTTTCTTCTTTGAGATCAATGCTGTTATACTGTTATGGTACATTTTGCTGATGTATCTTGAAATGGGCCTCATTACACGAACAAACTCTGTGGTTCTAAGTAAGTCCCTCAAGCATTTTTCAATATTATTTCAGGGTATAATTGAACTTTTCTCATAAGATGCTCCCAAAACAAGGCCTGCTCATTTGAATTCTGGTGTGTCAGTCTTAGGGTTATCGTCGGCCACCGTGCATCTCGGTCGCGTCTGTGTGTTCACCTTTGGATACCTGTTCACAGTGTTGGGTCTAATTAAGATTCCTTTCACGTCAGGTTCAACATCAACCGATTCAGCTCTCCTGCTGAGTCTCTCTCTCTCTCTCTCTCTCTCTCTCTCTCACACACACACACACAACAAGCTTGGATGAATCATACGTTGTGGAATATCTGTGTTGTGCTTCAGTTCTTCAGAATAGGCTAGTTTTGTGTGGAATCAAGAAACTAATTTCAAAAGCAACTCCTTTATAGTGTTTTTGTTTTTTTTAGCTAAGTTGTCTAGCTTGGTTGCTTTATTATCAGTATTCTCATTTCTTAATCACAGCTCTGTCAAATAATTTACTAAGAGTGGAAAAACATCCCCATATGGGACTGGATCCTTGTGTGTGGCTCCCGCAAACACCACCAAGCCACACTTCTGTCAGTCTGACTCTGCTAATCACTGCCTAGTATCTGTCCTCCCCCAGGATATTTGATTTGGTGACCAGGGATGTCAGTTTGGGTTGGACAGTGTTGTTTTTATGAAAGGGCTGTGGGATCTGGTCGCCATCATATTTGTGAATCTTTCAAAAAGTGGTGGGGATGAAATGGGTCATGACAGAGGTTCGGATGTTCCTGCCATAAATGACACTATGTTCTTTAAAAGTTGCTTTAAAATTCGAGGAATTTGGATTTTAGCTATAATTGACAGTTCTGTAATCACAAGTTTCTTTATCAAAATTAACTCAAATTTTGTCCAAATTTAGCTAGTTAGACAAACTTCTAGTTTCCAGTTTACGATGCTCACGTGGGCAAACTAGTTAAATGGCGCCCGGCAGAAGATACGCAGAATGCGCTGAATACACAGTAACGTATGCGCGAGGGAGGACGCTTATCTAAGCTCAAGTGTTCAATTTGCGATGCTTTGTTTTTTTGGCCTTTATCATGGTTTCTGAAACATTTTTTACACTCATTATTTGTCGTTGAATATAGTATATTTCTGTCATTTTAGTTGTGTTTTTATATTCTGGATTTTACAACTTTGATAAGTTATTGCCTTGTGTTTCGACTTAAACCAAAACTCGAGTTACATCACTGTCCCAGGAACGGATCTCAGTCGTGACTTGAGGGCGTGTCTGTGTGTGTGTCTGTAGTGTCTGAATGTGAATGTGAGTTGAGAGCAGTGTCTATGGAGGGTTAAAAAATGTGAGGCTCTAAATAAGACTCCCCCTCTGTCTATTGGCTGACTGCGCGTCTGACCAAAGGCCACGCCCACACGGGACCGATAGCCAATCGCAGTGCAGGGGGCGGGGCTGGTCGTCATGCGGAGCGGCTCTCTGAAGGTCCATCCCGAGAAGCTCCGCGCTCCTGAGTGGAGATCAGAACTTCTTCCTCAGAGCTGACTCGGCTGCCAGGACGTTTACGAGCGTCTGTTAATTTCAGGCTTTTAATAAAATCGTATACAACGAGCAGCCATTACTCGAGGATTGTAAGCCTGAAGTCTCGCTGGTGACTGAATTAAACTGAAGCTGGAGGAGAAATGAAGTTTCCGGTGTGGTGAAGGAGCAGGAGATGGATCCCAAACACGACATGAAGTGTAAGATGGTCGTGGTGGGGGACAGTCAGTGCGGGAAGACGAGTTTACTGAGCGTCTTCGCCAAGGACTCCTTCCCAGAGGTATGTGAAAGGTTTTTTTTTGAGGTGTGTGTTATAATGATGGAAACGTCCCAGTAAACTGTGTAGAGCCTTAAACTGAAAATCATTTTTTGTGTGTTACACAGAGCTACGTTCCCACGGTGTTTGAGAACTACACAGCCAGCTTCGAGATCGACTCTCTGAGAGTGGAGCTCAGTCTCTGGGACACATCTGGTAAGACTGAGAGTACATGATGAACATGTTTCTCATTTCTTTATATTTTGATATAAATCACCTTGGTGGTGCTAATATGCTGTTTTATTGCGGTCAAACCGTATTATCTTTAGAACACAGAGTAGATTCAATGAAACAGACGGGAACAAATGTTTTACTGCAACAGGCTGCACAGTGCCTAATGATATAAGGTGCCTAGATAAAAGAGTTCCAACCACTCAGCATTCAGCACCACCAGTATACTGATCACCGCCTGATCATCTTTTTTTCATAGCAGTAAATATATAATGTTATATAAAATGGAAAAAAAGACTCAAACACATATATGTGTGTGTATGTAAATTTAACACCCTCATCTTCCTTTATAAGTGTGTCTTGTTCAGAAGATGACTGTGGCCTTGAGCTCCTCACCCCTGTTGTAGATGTGTCAGATAAGATGCCGTGTCGAGTGACGCTGTGCCTCTGGAATGCTGGAAATCTTGGCCAGCTTGCGGATCGTTCCTGTCAAAGTTATGGAAAGCTTATGCGCTCTGTCTGGCTCCACCCAGCTTCTATCCATTGGAGAAGCAGTCGAGAGGTTCATGTTGGGGATTTGAGAATATATCATTGTTAACTTGATTGATGAAAGGGGCCTTATTCAATATTTTGCATTTTATTTGACCCTTGAGGTTTGCTTATGATGTAAATGTCAGTAAATATACCAAAAGAAGTCATGATTCATTTTCTCTAACCGTTTTTTCTACTTCTCTTCATCCTGTAGATTTACAAAAGCTTTGTGGTTACTTTGCTCTAAAGGCTGATTTATGTGAATGACCTCTGTTACAACTGGCTTCCCAAGTAATAGTCTGAAATACTGCTTAAAACGTCACTGCGAATAGGCTAGTATAAGTAAATGCATCACAAAAAAACAAAAAAATCCAAATGGGTTGTTTTTACAGTTTAATTTGCAAAAATGGCCGGATTGGTCTACGGTGTAATTGGTATTTTTAACAGTATTCATGTACTAAATCGTCTTTTATTACAATTTGGCTTCCCAGGATAAATAATCTTGAATTGTTACCGTTTCCCAGACATGGATTACATCATTTATTTTGTTAGTCACAAATTATCATTGGAAGTAATTGACTAAATTGGTTATTATAAATGACTTAATAATCTGACTCTACATACTGTTGTAGGAACAGCCACCTTGTGCTCCCACTTGTAGGGTGCAAGCAATCGCAGAAACAATACAATAAATAGAAAACACATCACTGTAACAGTAGTGCGAATGTA
Organism: Brachypetersius altus; assembly: GCA_037974465.1. Lineage (NCBI taxonomy): Eukaryota > Metazoa > Chordata > Actinopteri > Characiformes > Alestidae > Brachypetersius > Brachypetersius altus. The sequence continues at coordinate 4,405,991 of JBBPDB010000002.1, read as the reverse complement.
TTGCACTGCAAAAACTCCTGATCTAACTAAGACTTACAATCTTATTTCTAGCCTAAAAGTCTTCTTGATATTGTTTTGAGAATAATATACTATATAACAGCAGACTTTGTAAGATTATTAAGATCGTTTAAGGTATTTTTTCCATATTTCAAGAAATCTTATCAAGTGTAAAAATCTTACTACATGGACAGATAGTCTAAAGATTTCTTTAAATAGAAAAAAATATCTTAAAACAATCTTTATATACAATATAAGCAAATAAATCTGCTCTTATATAGTATATTATTCTCAAAACAAGATCAAAAGTAAGAAATTAGAAATTGCAAGTCTTAGTTAGATCAGGAGTGTCAAGTCGCAGACAGTAAAATAAATAGACAATTTTATGTGACTTTGAGACCCAGTGTTTACATTTTCGGTAATATTTGCCTACATATGAAATCAGAAAATCCAGAATCTCAGATTTACACTCTGGGATGTTTTTTTCCCCTCATTCCCTGTATAAGTCCATCAACCTCAGCAGACACTCAGCATTTTGTTTAAACAGACTGTGAAAAAGCGAGACTCTTAAATATTTCAACCTGAGGTGCTGGTGACCTCAGCTCGGTAGTATGCGCTCATTTCGAGCCCCTACTGGCTTTCTAGAGCAGAGTCATCTCCCAGAATAGAGCTGTAACCCACTTAAGCTGGTATGCATAAGCTCTCTCCGTTTTTTACTGGGACAGTGGCTTGCAGAGGGAATCCCACAGTAAGAAAGTAAGATGGTATAACGGAGAATTTTGAAGTGCTTGAGCAGACAGGTGTCTGGACAAAAGTTTTGTAGATATCACTACAGATGGGAATTCTTACTGATGCATCACTTTGGGGACATTACTGAAGTAAAGTCAGTGTAGGTCTTTAAAACACGAGAAAAATTATTCTTGTGATGTCCTTCTGGCAGAACAAAAGTCTACAGTTTCACTTTCTCAAAGCCCCACCCACATCTAGAACTAGGGCTGCACAATATATCGTAAATTGACAGTCATCGCGATATCAACATGTGCAGTATCCATATCGCGAAAGACTGACTGAATAAAAAACAAACAAATAAATAAATAAAAACATTTCCCAAGATTCTTGGGAATCGAACCCGGACTTTCTGATCGCAGGGCGAATGCCTTAAACACTAGGCCACCAGCTGCCCCACTAATCACATCTGTGGAGTGGCTAGTGGTTTGGGCGTTCACCCTCAGATCAGGAAGTTGTGGGTTCAATTCCCAAGATCGCTAAACACCTCTGAGGTACCCTGAGCAAGATACGGTCCCCACACACTGCTCCCCGGGCGCTGTGTTCGTAGCTGCCCCCTGCTTCACTTGGTGAATGGGTTAAATGCAGAGGAAGAATTTTGTGCTGTTCACATCACTTATTAATACTGCCAGGTCAAAAAGCTTTACTAATCCATTATTTTATAACAGTAGGATTACATACTAGGCCTAATATATATATACTAAGCAATCTGAATTGACACTGTTTTGATTTTGTTCGGTCAAGGAATTTGCAGCTGGGGCTGAAGCTTCCCTGCTTTTGGAATGGAATCTACAGTAACAGTAAAATCAAAGATAAATCATTCAAAATAGGCAACTATAAAGAACTATAAGAATCTGTAAACATGGTTTTAATTTACAGAAGTGCACCCTATAATGTTACCTCTGTCTTGATATGACGCTATTCAGAAGCAGCCATTATGCTCTTGGTGGCTCTTTGTTGACTTGTTTTGATATCCAGGCACATATCTATTGACTCATAATCAGGTTTTACATCTACTCACCGTGTTTCAACATGTCGGCGAGGCTTTCTGATAAGGGCTTTGTTTTTAAATAGCAGTTCACAAGCAGTGGGGTCGACTTTTGAGTCGGAAGTGATGTTGCAACAATTACTGCATATGAAAATGTGCTTTCAGAGGAAATCCCTTGTGAGCTTATCTGGAAACATCTAACAAGTCTAAGAGTTTCAGAGCCCTGCAGGAGAACGCAGTGCTGTGAGTCGTGTAACAGTTTCAGGGACGGCGCTCCTGTTTTTGTTGCTGATGAGCTTTTAGAGCTATACTGTGACGAGGTTTTTGGCTGATTTAAATCTCGTCATTGAAGATTTCAGGGGTGTGATCTTAAACGTTCTGGTGTTGCACCATTACATTTAATTGGAGCAGCTTTTGTGGAGCACATGTCATGCATTATTCTTCCTCAGCGCTTGTTTTTCCAGTTTCATGAACATGAAGAGATGAAGCATTCTCCCATTACTTCCTTCATAATGTCATAAAATGGAAGTTGGTGAGGTTCCCTCTTCTTGTTGTGGGATTTAGCTCTGTGGTCTTTTCCAGGTTTTTGTTTTCATTTGGCTTTTTTTTTGGACTTGTTTTAAAAGTGATTTCCTTTCTTCTGTCTCATTGCCCAGAATTGTGTATTAAAAATGAGGTCCTGTTGAGCTGCCAACATTTAACAATGAGTTTGGGCCTTTTTATTTTAGTTGAGTTTAGCATTTTATTGGAGAATTTTTATACATTTTATACATATTGAAATTTTAGGCTCAGTGTAAACCCAGCCAGTGACACCTAAATTAAAAGCCTTTTTTTTGCTGTTGATGGAGTCACCCATACAGGTCAATCCATAGTCTTGACTATTAGCCCAACTCTAATATCATATTCACCATTTGTCTTTCTTTGTTTGAGTATAATTCGGTTTTAAAAAGCCAAGAAGAGGATCCACAGACTACCCTGAAACTGCCATGCTATACAAAGACGCAGATATGTCTGAAACTGCTGTTTTTGAAAGGATTTACTGGCCATTTTTGGTTTCTTTGGTGAAAAGAAACATTGCAGGAACTCGCCCACTCTGTATGAAAGAGCAAACAGCAGTTTCAGTCCCCCTGGCGTTTTTCGTATGCGTCAAGTTTCCCAGATGTGTCACCATCTCGTATGTCTAACGCATAACTTGCTTTAGGCTGTAATTGCATACTAGTTATTACTGGTACTACTCGCTTTTCTGTTTTGAAAGCTGTGGTAAAGCTGTGATAATGAAAGCTGAATGATGACTTACATGTTTGAAGAAAGCATGTATTCATATACACTGTTGAATTTAAGGCTATTCATTTCAGACAGGATTTGTTCCCCATTGGAGAGCACGAGGCAGATGAGGACTGGAGTCTGAGAATCGAACTCGGGTCGCACTTAAGTCGCACAAACAAAGACTCATGACTTGACTTTAGACTCGCCCTCAACAACTCGAGACTTGACTCTGACTCTGTGCTGTGACTCGTGAGTCAAAACTCATAAACAATTAATTTATATCTCGCACTCTTTCCAACGACCCAAAAACCATTCACCACGCCCCGTGTCCCATTACTTTTGTCCGAGGTGAACGGTTTTCCGCTAATACCGGTTTTCGAGGGGTCGTTGGAAAGCTGTCACCGAGCCCCATCTAACTGTGGAGTTTCACATTTAGAATGATATACATTTAGAGATAGATTTTTCATATTTAACATTTATATTTAAGATCATTTAAGGCAAATCCTCCATGTTGGTGAGGGCATATCACAGCACGCAGCCCCGCCCCCTGCTTAGTAACAGCCAATTGTAATAGTGGGGCATGGCATATCTTCTAAACGTTTAGAGCTCAACATTTATGGCTCAAAAGTCCTACATTTAGAGTGACCGTTTGTAAACATTGCAACTCAAAGACTTGAGACTTGACTTTGTAAAAATTACTTGTGAACATCTCTGGCTGGTGCCTTAGTGGCATTCGCCCTGCGATCAGGAAGTTGATCGAATCCCAAGACTGCTAGTGTCATCTCTGAGGTACCCTGATCAAGGTACCATCCCCACACATTGCTCTCTGGGCACTGTGTTCCTGGCTGCCCACTGCTTCACTTGGTGATTGGGGTAAATGCAGAGGAAGAATTTCACACTGTTCACACTGTGGTGTGTTCACTTAAGACAGATTGGTCACTTTCACTTCATGGAGGAGTTTTCTGTTTCATGTTACTGCTGCAGTGTTGATAGCAGTTTTATGTGCTGAATGAAGGGTCACAAATTGTATACCCTGCTGTGTGCGTAACTTTTTTTTGTCCATAAAACCAATGTTTGGGAGTCTCCCAACACAATCACATGGTTTTAAAGCACCTATGCAATCACACTTTGCATTTTCATGTAAAAATACAATATAGTTTTTATTTACAATATCATTTTCTTATTTTACAGGTTCCCCTTACTATGACAATGTGCGTCCGCTCTCCTACCCCGACGCAGATGCAGTTCTCATCTGTTTCGACATCAGCCGACCAGAAACCCTGGACAATGTGCTTCAGAAGGTGGGTATTCTGTGACACCACACCCACGGTTTAATGTATGTGTGTCAGTGCTTCCACTGGACTGGAGCAGGACAGTAGCTTCTATTGCCACTCTCACTTTCACAAGGCATGGCTTTGTATTTCTGAGTCCAGTGGCTTTCTAAAAAGCAGCCCAGATTTGAGAAGGAGACCAAAGCTCGTACCAAGAGGAGAGAGGATTTGAGATGTGTAGGAGTTCGGATGTGCTCTGATTCTCTGACATTCACGTGAGGGGGATGAATGAGGGGCCAGCAAAGACGTGTTTACATTTAGTCTAAAGAATGTGGGGTCTTTGTGTCCTAAAACTGTGTGACCTGTGATGTCACTGAGACGGAACACAATGCCAGTGGATTGGACTGTGGTGGTTTGAAGGGTGTTGGGGTGGGATATCAGAATCAGATTCAGAATCAGAAAACTTAATTGATCCTGGAGAAAAAGGATTGTTATGAAGGTACAGTAATGCAAACACAAGAGACAAGAAAAATATAAAACATCAACCCTAGATAAAACATAGACTGCAGCAAATGCTCATATAGCATAGAGTATTTAGGAAATACACTATGTTATATACACAAATGCTAGGATATAAATAAGTCACTATAGTTAACTTACTAGTGCTGCAAACAGTGGTTAGGAGTGGGTATACAGGAAAGTTACTTTCTCTGAGAACTTTTCTCTGAGGCCTCCTGGGGTTGTAATGAATTCATAACCGATATGAGATACAGTAACCCCTCAGTTTTACATGGATAAGCATTCGCGGGTTCAGTCTAATGCAGATTTTTCTGAGAACCGAAATGAAAAGATGTCAACATAAAAAGAAGATGAAGCCTACTGCAGCATGTAGCATGGCTGCTGCGTCTCTTGTCCTCGTATTTTAGTGTTTTAAACGCACCCCCCACCCCACTCCTGATATGTTTATCTCAGTTTATTTAGTATTAGTAAGCTGTGCCCTGTCTAAACATGTGGGTAGAGAGAGTTATTTCATTGCTTCTTTTGTGTAGGAGTCTTTGTTTTGGCTCGTAGCACGCTGCTAATGCTAAATGCTAATACCAACGTTTTTTAAGCAATACAGTTTTCTGATTCTGATTATTTATTTACTTTTACATTTAATGGGTAATGCATTAAACTGAGTTTCAAATGAGATTGAAGTGTTCTGGGAGCATATTCGGCATAATTAGGGTTTACACTGTAAAACCAAGCATTTTAAGGCATTTTTAACCAAAACACAACAACATGGTTTTTCACTATACGCGGGTACTCTTGGAACGATTCTGTGCATTAAGAATTTAGATGAAGTATTATTTGTGTGGTTTGGTTGATCTGCTGAGTAAAACCATGAATAATTTACAAAGATAGAGCTACAAGGTTTTTGGGATCAACTTGTATAGTGTACTGCATGACACCAGTGCCCTCCATACAAACCACACCAGGCTACTCCAATAAGAGTCCTTGGACAAGACCTATTGCTGCATCTGTGACATCATTTAAATAGAAGTTTCTTAGGATAAGTGGCTCAGCCAAATGCATAAGTGCTGATCTAGTAAAAAAGCTTCTTACCTTGTATTGTTATATTTTGGGAAACTTATTACAAAGTACAGTTTTAGATGCTTACCTTATTGGCTCTTACAGTCACAATGTGAGGTTCGTCTCAAATGATCTGAGTTTATAGATATCATGTATTTAGGAGGATAAAAATTAACCCAGTGTGGAATATAAAAATCACTAGCTTGTTGCTAATATGACCCTGAAACCCCATAGACATGCTAGCAGAACTGCAGTGATTGTGATTTCCAGTCTAAACAGGCAGAAAGAGATGAACACATATTCTACAGTCTGGTTGTTCTCCAAATGGTTTCTCTGATTTTCCTAGAAAATATTTTCTTTTAGAAGACCCTTTTATCAATTCACCCCCTGCTATCCAGAACCTGAAATAAAGACTCCTGCCCTTCTTTTCTTCCCTCACTTTCCTTCATGTCGCACTCTTGATTCAACTCATGAAATAATGAACAAGCTTCTAACAGTCTGAGATGTGCCCCTCACCACTGCTGCACTGCAAAAACTCCTGATCTGACTAAGACTTGTGATCTTATTTCTAGCCTAAAAGTCTTTTAGAACTTGTTTTGAGAATAATATACTATATAAGAGCAGACTTCTTGCTCTTATGTAGTATATAAAGATAGTTTTTTCCTATTTAAAGAAATCTTTAGACTAGAAACAAGTGAAGTGATCTGCCAATGCAATAAGATATTTACACTTGGTACGATTTCTTGAAATATGGAAAAAATTAAACAATCTTAATAATCTTACAAAGTTCAATTCAATTCAGTTCAATTTTATTTATATAGCGCTTTTAACAATGGTCATTGTCACAAAGCAGCTTTACAAAATGAAATAAATGTGAAATAAATGTGTGTGTGTGAATGAAGTCTGCTCTTATATAGTATATTATTCTCAAAACAAGATCAAGAAGACCCTTAGGCTAGAAATAAGATTGCAAGTCTTAGTTAGATCGGGAGTTTTTGAGGTGTTAAGATCAACCCTGACCAACTTTGCTTTGGTTCAATGTGTTGATCAAATTTTTTTTTTCTGTTCTAGTGGAAAGGGGAGATTGAGGAATTCTGCCCCAACACCAAAATTCTTCTGGTGGGTTGTAAGTCGGATCTGCGCACAGACCTGGCCACATTTGTGCAGTTGTCCAATGAGTTGCCACTGTCCTACGATCAGGTGAGTTCATGATCAGATACAAATCGGACGCTTGTAACATGGTTACCTTCAAATATCTTTAGAAATAAATGAGCCTGGCAATAGAGCTTTGCATGTATTGACTTGGATTTTTGCTTTATAGGGTTCAAACGTGGCCAAACAAATCTCAGCTCCTTACATCGAGTGTTCTGCGCTCCAGTCAGAAAACAGCGTGAGGGACATTTTCCATGTGGCCACACTGGCCTGCGTCAACAAGAACAAGAACATCAAACGCCACAAGTCCTCCAGGGCTGCCAAGAGAACGTCGCACATGCCCAGCAGACCTGAGCTGGACTCAATGTCGTGTCTGCACAAGACCAAGGCCAAAACCTGCTCTGTCATGTGATGTGAACATCCAAGAAAAAGGCTCAGAAGAGCTACTTTTACATGGATTAATTTCCCATCGGGGAGAAAATATCCAGGAAGTTAGTGGAACATGAACTGGGAGAGGTTTTATGCACTTTAGAAGGATATTCATGAACCCATCTCCTGCTCTAAGACGGTCATACCATATATGGCTGCACTGCACTGAGGCTGGAACACGCAAGACGTGAATTAATGATGGTGAAGCTTTCATTGATGTTCCACAGCCTTATTTCCCTTTTGCTAATATGTGTAGCCTGGGATTGATGGATTCAAACATTAGGTCTCTGTGGCCTGGAAGCACATATCAAGTAATCTCCATAGTCTTACACTTTAGAACTCCAGCAGTCGGTCTTACATAATGTAAGGGCAGGACGGGAGCTCAGTTTTGTATTTCAAAGCAAGGAGTGTCTTGGTGTCTCAAAGAAAGTCATCCAGCTTATGGTTGGAACTAAGACACCTTCAAAAGTGTGTCACTTATGTTGAAGTAACATTAACCTCAAATGTGGGATCCTTGACCAAAGCAAAGCTTGATGAACTGTGATTTGTCCTCAGATCTGTCAGCCACCAAAAACTGAACCGACCACAAGTTGTTGTGGGGAAATATTTTGGTGCCAAGTTTTGTAAGTGAAACATGAAGCAATAAATAAAGTGTATCATTCCATGTGTATTAACACTTTACTGTGTAGAGCTTAACCTTGCGTACAATCCAATGTAGCAAAAAATGTAGCAAACAGTGGCAAAAAACTGCAAATTTCAATTCCATTGGTGCTAATGGACGGTGCAGTGGCTATTAAGGGGAACCCACTGTTATGTCAATATACACAATGTATTGTGACAGCTCATGACAGCATATGCCATGACATGGTTACATCCGTGTTATGTAACAGGGTTCAAGCGAAGTGTTTATTCATATAAAAAAGTGAATTAAAACTAGTTTGCATTTCTGCAAGAAAATAAAATCCTAACACTGGTTTTGGGACCAAAAAAAGTTTGTGTTAAAAAAATGTTTTCTGTTCACAGTGTGGTATCGAACCATGAGGTATCTAATACCAAGCCATTTATGATAAAGGCGACTAAAAAAGGGGTTGCGCGCACTGCTCTCACCTGAAAATGGGTGGGAAAAGCCTGACTGGCTGGTTATTTTTATTGGGTCTTTTTAATCTGAGCTGATCTGAGCTTTAGTGTCTTAAAATCTGTTCATGGGTTTCCTGTGTCTTTAGCTCCGCAAGACTGGTTTGTTTTCTCGCCTCCAAAGACTTCACAATACTTGCTCTGAGACCCTCTATCACTCTCTCTCCCCATACATTACGGTGGTGCCTCAACCAGAAAAATCAGATTTTTGAACACTCAGTACTCAGCTCCTCATCAACCGATTAAAACTGCAAATACATGTTCACTCCCCCAGCTATTAAAGAGCGTTTTAGCGCTGGAATTTTGCCAAAATTCAATACAGACTGTGAACAGTAGTGTGATTCCTGATGCAATAACACAAATGAATAGGTGATACAGGTCACACTACATTGACCAAGCAGTCTACTGGCTCTTGGTAAACTAATGGCTGCCAGAACAGTTCTGTTAATAACAGAAGGAACCTGCATCAGTGTACTGAGGCTGGGCTCTTTCCAGCAAAGCCTGTCTGCCTCTTTCTGTTTCCTCTTCCTTTTGGTCTTAGCAGGAGAAAGTGGCAGTTGTTGAGATTACACTCTGGTTGAACTCGCTCTGCTCCCTTCAGTCTACTTTCATGTTATTCCACTGAAATGTGCCACAGCAAACTGGAGAAAAAGGAGATGTTTGATGTAGTTTGCAAACCAAGTGCTGTCTGCCTACTTTACAGGCCAAAAATATGGAAGCAATCAACACATTCATTAGTGTCTAGTTTAATACTTTGAACGAGAGCAGCAGGGATCATAAATGATCATCATACGGCAAAGCAACTCTTATATGGAAGGCCTCCTAGTTTATGTAGACGCTCGAGGTGTCAGAGATCATGCTGACCGTTGTTTGTCCCTATGTCACGTAAAACCAAAATCATAGTAATTTATGTAACTACATTTTTAATAATAATAAACACTACTCTGGTTTTAAAAACGGCATTCCCACATTCATCATATGAGTATTTTTAGGTCTTAGAAATAAACAGAAGGGGATAGAGAGAGAGAGAGACGGCATTTATTTATTTATTTATTTATTTATTTAGGAAAACAGGAATTAAATAACCTTAAAGATTATTAGCCTGTCTACATACCCTATGAGTAATTAAATGGGACACTACAGAGCAGTCACACATGAGCCTGTGATGTCCAGGCCAAGCACTAGCCAGGGGGTATCAAGCCCCCTGAGCATTTGGCTGTAGAACAGTAGAACTGCATTCTCTGGAGTGATGCAGCTTCATTCCAATCCTGTAGAATGGGCTAGAGTGGCGTCTTACATCAAGAGAAAATCGGTACTAGTCCACACTCATGCTCCCACAGTCATGAACACAGTCATGTTGCATCTAAAAGGAGAAAGAGGAGATTTTCTAATCCTATCAGTTCACTTAAGCAGCATTAAGGGCCATTCACAGCACAGAGGCTTTAAGTTTGCATGTGCATGTTAAGCTATGGTTCAGCCAATCAGATTTTAAGACCCAAACCACACAATTGATGGTAAGTAATAACAAAAAAGGTTGTAAAGTACTGTGTAAAAGTCTCTTGTGCAAACTGCTTTATTGCTCTATTGGAACAGCAAGTGACTTTCTACCAGCATTAGAGTCCAGTCATAAGTTGTTTTGCCGTCAGTTTTCCATCCATGCTGCTCATGTTCAAAGAGTTAAAAATATGTAGTGATTCTGCAGATATAGCATCTAAACCTGCAGCCAGTTTTTCTCACAGAATATAACGTGGACTATGTGAGAGCAGTGCCGTGTTCCTTCGAGTTGAGTGGCTGGTAATTGGACCTGCAGTGTTGTTTACTGTATCATTGCTTTCCCTCTGACTTCCAGCTGACATTCTGGCAGCTTTCCCTTGCTTTTCTGTTGTCTGCATTGATTGTGCTTACTCAAGCCCGGACGAGGGTTGAATAGGCTTAAAATTGCTTCCTTATATGTGGTTGATTGCCTCCCTGTACCTCACAGTACAGTAAAAGCACTGATAGTGATAGATAATGGTCCATCACACTCCACTGTATGGGATTTTTGATAAGAATGTGGTTGGTTGATTTCATTATTATAATGTAGACCTGGTTTGGAAATATATTGAACTGAATCATGGTGAAAGCCACTTTAGAATAATCAATACATAAACAGATGATTTTTTATATTAACCCTGTTTTGAAGCTCATCTAGAGGCCATTCCTAAAGTGGAATGGAAATGGACTATTTCTATTGTTACAAATGTATTTAAATATTACTTAAATGTACAGTTACATTATCCTTTTAGTTTTTTATATATTTCAGATCAAAAATATTATAGACTAATTCAAAAAGTTATGTCACAAACTCTCCTCTCTCGCAAATGAGGGCAGGCATATAGGCAGGCATTTTCTTTACCTTTATTTTCAAAGTAAAAAACTAAGCTGGCACCAGGGCCAGTACCCCATACAAAACAACAGGAGTAGGAGAAACACAACAAGCCAAAATGACAGTGGACCTACAACTGGGTCGGTCACTAATGAACTTAAATACAAAAGCCAAAGCCCAAACCCCAAACCCCAAACAAAACCTCCAAAATATACTTTCTCGTGAGCACACCGGCAGCTGAAACTCATAATGAAGCAAAGTTAAACCCGGTGTGCTCAGGAATTATGCGATATAAAAACCCCAGCGGCCTCTAGAGGCTGAAAAAAAGGCTGAACTGAGGGACCTCTTGACCAATGGAGAAATCAAACATCCACACACGCAACATGTCAATCCACATGGAAAGTCATGTTTGAGAAAGGGGTCTCATCCAAAACCAGAGACGTTTGTAGTCATTGTTCCCAGAGAAAATTAGGGAGACATACATGAGGTGCACCAAATGCGAGATGTTCCTCTGTATAACCAAAAATAAAACATGCTTCCAGGACTATCTCGCCTAAAATACTCAGAGCATGTTCTATGACTTCTAATTCACTGTTGAAGTAAATACCTTATTTGTTGTCCTGACAAGCAACAAGCAACAGAAGAGTGATACAGAATGTTAATGTTTTGATTGAATGTGTTCTTGGGTTAATATCACGTTTTTCGTTTTCTAAATTCAGTTCTATTTTCAAAGGGAAATTGTCCTGTTGTCCTCTACAGTGAATGCTGGGAAATTAAAATAAACATATTGTCACGGGGCCGGGTCTAACCGGCTCCTGTGATTTACTTCGGGGGAACCAGGGACAGACAGGCTGGCAGGCATCCATGAATTCAGGAGCTTTATTAAACATGAACGAGAAAACGTGAAACAGAAATAAAGACCTGACTCAAGGGCCGCTACAAACATAAACATGAACACAAAGAAATGAGGCGAAATGAGGCAATGGACAGACAGTGGCGTCAAAACAACACAGAACTTAACTACAAACAGTAATCAAGCATAAACACAAAACAGGTGAAAACCCAAAACACGTGACAACTGAACTAAACAGACACGATCAAAATAAAAGTGCCAAGAAAAAACGACAATCAGTGGCCCCTAGTGGCCACTGACCCAAACGCGACACATATATTCAAAGAAATTTAAAACTGTATGATGTTTTTTAGGCTCAAATATATAGGAAATAGACACTTTTTTCTTCAGTTCTCAGGTGGATGTTTAGTAGGTAGAGATCAGGGCTCACAGATAGATGAAAAAGCTTCAACTAGAGACTAGGATGCAGCCCAATAGAATAGGCCCCCCTGGGCACATCCTGGCACCTCTGTTCCTCAGAACTGTGGAGGAGGAATTCAATATTTGTATAAAGTATGAAACCACAATATAAACATTAAAAAAATAAGCTTCAGTCTCCATAATAAAATGATTGTGGTTCTTTTCTATGATATACTGTAGATAAGGCATTGACTATTTCAAGTAATAATAATAATAATAATAATAATAATAATACAGTTGTATTTATAGAGTTCTTTTAAAGATACTCAAAGACGCTTTACATAGAATTGGAAAGTTTAAAATTTACATTAAAAACAATAATCAAAAAGCATTTTTACATAGGTTGGCAACACAAGTAAGAACAAATAAGAGGGACCAGGTAAACACATGCATGTGGGTGAAATAACAGTGGTTAGAGGCCAAAAGCAGATTCGAAGAGATGGGTTTTGAGAAGAGACTTGAAAGTTGCCAGGTCTGTACAGTGTCTGATGGGTTGTGGAAGGGAGTTCCAGACGGAAGGGGCTGCAGCGAAGGCTCGGTCACCACAGGTTCGAGGCTTTGTCCAGACAGGTGAACATAGAAGGTTGGCATCTGCAGAGCGAAGGTTACAAGAAGGAGTGTGATGGTGAAGTACATTTACATTTACAGCATTTATCAGATGCTTTTATCCAAAGCGACTTCCATTCCCTACCTACAGGGGGCAGTCTC
>JBBPDB010000002.1:4354028-4378411 GCA_037974465.1 Brachypetersius altus | reverse complement strand
CTCTCTCTCTCTCTCTCTCTCGTTTTTCTCTCTCTCGTTTCTTTCTATCTCTCTCTCTCTCTCTCATCTTTCTCTCTCTCTCTCTGTCATGGTTCATGCCTAATGTATTTTTCTTTCTGCTCACATGTATGATGAGTCACTGAGCAGGTGCAGAATGAGTTTGCTTTATTAAATTAAGGCACAAAGTAAGGTCTAAGTATAGCTCCTATTAAGCAGTTCCTCATGACATGCACTGTGCAACAATATACAGCCACCTGTCCTGCTACTCTTGATTCTGTCCATCTGGTTTCAGTCAAAGTAAAATGTTCCTTAATAAGATAACATTGTACTTGTACAGCATTTTTCATTGCTGATGTTGAGGCCAACTTTAGTTACCGTCTTGTTCAGGCTACAGCTGAGTTGGAAGAATATTTGCTGGGTTACATTTAATTTGTTTTGTTTGGCAGTATTATGTTAAGACATAATGTTAGGAAAGGATTTTGTCATCTACCGAAGGGGTCATGGGTGACTAAGCCTCTTTACTGCATGCGGGAAGTAAAGGCTACCCAATTTGGTTTGATCCCATAAAAGGGCTACTGTAGCATAAATTGCAGGAAAAATTCTGACTGTGATAGAAAGGTGTCAGAACACAAAGCACCTTACAGCTTGCTGCATATAGGGCTAAATAAGCACTGATGGCAATTGCTGACACCAAAATCTCCTACAATGGGCATGTCCATTAAAAACCAGGCTCCTGCTGTGGGTCACTGGACCTCTTCCATCTCATGTATCCCAAGAAAATCCAAAATAATTTCAACCTGACAGAACGAGTCACTGGGAATGGCCAGCCTTCGACTTGCATCAGAAGATTGTTCAGCTTGACCAGTGTTTACTAACAAATGGGTCCAAAAAGAGCAACTGTTTCACAAATTGCTGGAAAAGTTAATACTGACTCTGACAGAAAGGTGTCAGAACCCGAAGTACATTACAGCTTGCTGCATATAGGGCTACACTGCTGACACCAAATCTCCTTCAATGGCCCAATCTGATGATTTATGTTTTCTTTTACATAATATAGACAGTATCTGCGGCAATTATCTGATGATGAGAAGACACCAGCATGGGAAGAAGGCAAGCCGGCGGAGGCAGTGTGATGTTCTGGCAAATTCGCTGGGAAATGATACATATATTTTTTTAAACAACTCATTGACTTTAACATCTTGATTGAATTTATTGTAGAAATTTTGCAATAAATTATGAAAACAATCCTTGAGCAGAAAATAATAATTTCTTGAACAAGAGTCAGGGAAAATGTCCCAGGCAAAATCCCTTGAAATCCTTTTAAGCCTAATCAAACCAGACCTGGTTCAAGCATATTGTTAATGGGCTTGACATTCAAACCCATTACCATCACCTCCATTTGTTAATAGACCCTGGTCAAGCTGAACGATCTACTTCACGCAATTCTGATGCAAGTTGAAGGCTGGAAATTCCCAGTGCCTTGTTGTGTCAGGTTGAAGGTTTTTTGGATTCTCTGGAGATGCATAAGATGGAAAAGGTCCAGTGACCCCCAGTAGGAGTCTGCCTTTTAATGGCATTGACCCCCGCTGCGATCGACACAATGCTGTGAAGGTCAGGAGGGTTACTCTATACAGGTCGGTCACATTTTGTCCACTCTCCCGTGATAATAGCCACCAGTCCATAAGGCTGTGACCTGAATGGAGGTGGGGGATTTTTTGATTATCTGGAAGCTTGGGTTGACCACAGGTTTCCCTGATATTGACACAGCGAGATGCGATTTAATGGGCTGAGAGTAAGTTGGACAAGAGGGGGAAGAACAACACTGTCTTTTAAAATTAAGTATTTTGAAGGAAATGTCTACAATGTTTCAATGTACTGTAGCAATAATTTCATTTCATTTTAAGCTGTGATTGTAATAAAATGGCTAAAATTAATAGACAGGTCATGGATTTTTATGACTGATTCTTATCAAAATTATTTTATCACCAAACTGCTAAATGTCTAATTTTTGACCTTTTTTGCTCATTTGTGTTAACTTCATATGTTTTTTTATTTAATTAGTACTAAATATAAAAAAAAACTTACCGAATACATGAGAACTAATTTTACTGGTCTTTAAATATTAAAAACACAGTCATCTACTTTAAGAACATGAATCAAATTTGGTACTCAATTCAAGCTTCTTTTTTGATATTTATGACCTAAAAG
The DNA here is from genome assembly GCA_037974465.1 of Brachypetersius altus. Classification (NCBI taxonomy): domain Eukaryota; kingdom Metazoa; phylum Chordata; class Actinopteri; order Characiformes; family Alestidae; genus Brachypetersius; species Brachypetersius altus. Next base: position 4,376,203 of record JBBPDB010000002.1, on the reverse strand, counting down.
TTACCTTTTGCTACTGGTGACATATTTATTTCATTCATATTTGTTTATTCAGATTGTTGGATGAGATGCTGTGAATTTCAGAATGCCAAATGATATCCACAGATAAACACATTCTGTTAAATATGGACTTTGTGTCCCTTGAATATCCTTCCAGGGTCGATTAGCTTATCCAAGCACATCAATACAATAAAAGCTACAATACAGTATATTCAATGTAGCAAAGTCATGTCGCACAAAGAACATTTAAGAGACTGCTATGAACCACAATACTGATCAGGAGGAGAAAATGTAGTGATTTCTTTACTCAGAGAGCCAGAGGATGAGGGAGGTCCAGAAAGCCTCTCTGGGGAAATTAATGAACACTGGCTGAGAAGCACCACACAGGAGATTTGGAAATGGCACAGGTGTGCTCCTGGAAGGGAAAAACATTGTTTTTAAAAGTGCTACCAAAAGCTGAGCCAAGGGTGACTAACTTCAAGGAAATGCAAATCCATCCCTCTCGTGCATAATTATTTTTTACCCAGAGTTGCACTTTTTTTTTCAGTGTATTCCCACTCTTTCTCATACAAGAACAAAACGAAGTCCTTCTTAAACAATAATACATATCGGCACAGCTTTATATAAACATTTTGTTTTGGTTTTATACACTTCAATGATGTTTTTCTTAACATACTTTTACATCATTATAAATATTATTTCATAAAAGGGGTTCTTCAAATATAAGGCATCAAATATTTCAGGTTTATCGAGAAAAAATGTTAACAGCTATTCAAAACAGTTTTAAAATAAATTTCAATGGTGATTTTATTTTGTATGGAACCATGAAATACCATTATAATATTTGAATTTTGAATGTATTTGTTTGATTAAATAGTTCTCTGTGACCTCATGTACATGGTTGTAACGGCTGACAGCCGCTAGGGGCCGCTGTTTTTTTTCTGTTTGTGTATGCCCTGTTTTGTTCTGTTCTGTGTGGGTCTATGTTGGGTTTTTGGGGCTTTTATTTTGATACTCCATGTTTTGCTTTGGTCACGTGTTCCCTGTGTGTCACATGTCCTTTGTTTACGTTCTGCATGTGTTCCTTAGTTCAGCTGTGCCCTGTTTGTCTTTGATTTAGCCCCATATAAATGCCTGTTTGTGTGATGTCTTCCTCATGTGTCCATCGCCTCATCCCCGCCTCATGTCCACCTTGTTCTCCTGCCTGTGTCCTGCCCTTTCCACGTTTTGTAATTTTTGGAGGCCATCGTTGCCTGTTTTGTTTTTCCCCTTTTTGTTTTTTCAATAAACCTTACTCATGGATTCCTGCCTGCCTGCCTGCCTGTTCCCTTTCAAGAGGTAGCTCCGAGTGCTGGCTTCGCAGCCAGCCTCGTAACAATGGTTCTTTAAAGTGCCATTAAAAATGGCTATATGTGTCATACCCAACATGGGAAAGGAGGAAGCAGATGCAGAGTCTTGGAAACAGAAAAGGAACTGGCACAGCTTTGCAATAACAATAACATAACATAATCGGAACCAGTCCTTTAACTGAGCAAGCGGCTTCTCCAACTTTACTGGGGACTAGGTGACTAGATGTCGTTCCTGGCTGTAAAACTCTAGACGCTGTACACTGACACGTTTAACCACTGAGTGTTTAACCAATTATTATAGTTCCTTCTTAAAAGGGCGGTAACGTTGGTGCGAGGGGAATCTAAACACAAGACCCCAACAAGACGAGAGACATAGCAGCAGAGAAGACAGACACACATCACATGGGTGGAAATACTTCAGTCTAAATCCCACAAAAAGCATGGAGACCTGCACAACCTGCAAGTCAGTGTTAAAGTACAGTAACAGTACCGGCGCTCTGCATCTGAAATGGCATTTGAAACAGCATCCACTAGCTAACATGGCTAACCAGCTAAAATACTCTTTTCATATCACACATTCTGTAAAACACATGACACTCTCTCCCTGTTTTTAATCTCTCCCTGTCATATTTATTGCCATTTTAAATTGCCATTTTAAATGGGATTATTTATTGATGTCGGGCATTTTCTTGCACAATTGCACTCTTGCACATCTCTGCCGCTAAACTACAGTACTGGTCAAATACTGTACTTATCCTCAATGTAGCCATTGTCATTTGCACTACACTTCATCTTGTCCTATCTCGTTTAGGGGTGTCCTGTCTCGTTTAGGGGTGTCCTGTCTCGTTTAGTGGTATTGTTGCTCTTGTTCTGTCCTGTTTTTCACTTTGTGTTCTGTTCTGTTCTGTTCTTGTGTTGCTGGTCCTGGAGGAACGTTGTTTAATTTATACTATGTACTGTGTATATGGTAGAAATTACAATAAAATCTACTTGATTTTTACCAGAAAATTCAAGGTATCAGCCTTTGTTTTGTTTTGTTTCATGCTGACTGTTAATGTGACAGAGAACTTAATAAAAGTTACTCATTGTTGAAGGCCTGTGTTCCTTCACTGCGTGTGTGTGACGTAATCAAATGGTTAGTCGACCAATGCCCTAGTACATAGAACTAGTCGCATGAAGATTTCATGATATAAGCAAGCCTAAGAGTATTCTTCTGAAAGTATTTGTGTGCAGCCAAGATTGATGGATCCTTAATTCTTCTCATCAATGATTCAACTTCTCATTCCATTCGTTCATGTTACATTCGCTGTTCCACCACAGCACATCATTCATGGTGTAATTCATTACGCCAAACCTGTCCAATATGGCAACCTGAGTCAACGGAAGGCTGTCAGAGCCATTATGGCTCTCCTTGCCTTCTGAGGAGTAATAAAAAAATAAAAATAACAATTATAGTTCCAATGGAATTTCCTTTAATGTTGTCTTCAATATCGCTGAAACTGTCACTGTCATAAATCCACATCTGCACCAAAACACGATTATGATTTCCTGCCAGTGTAACGGCTCACAGCTGCATCGGATCAAATGACATGTTTTGTTCCTGTGTTCTCTGTAAGACTACATGATTCACTCTTTTTAGTGCATCCAGTTTTTGGAAAGGGTGGTCAGAATCTACTGCACCGTTTTAAGCTGAACCTGCTTTTTGAATGCAACCCAGAGCATCAATCTTTAAAACTCTTTCACTTTGTCACGGTTGGGCATGTATAGATCATGCACTATAATTGATCACATACTGTATATAGATGTACGTTCTCACATTATTACCTAAATTACAAGTTGCCTTTCAAAAAACAGGCAGGGTTTCCACATGACTTTCATGGAGCACAGTTTGAAATGTTGATTAACAGATTTCATTTCTTTCTAGATAAGTTCCTCAAATAGAACCACTAGCGGTAGATAAAATAGATAGATTGTGAAGGAAACCTCCTGTAAATATTAGAAAAGGTCCAAAACAAAGAAAACAATATGTAGGTATAGGTATGTGTGAGTGTGTGTGTGTGTGTGTGTGTGTGTGTGTGTTTGTGTGTGTGCATATCCTGCATTTTTCTCACTATACTCTTTTTCTGACATGTGTGTGCTTCTGTGTACCCAAAACAATTCATTTTTACATGATCGGTTTACAACCTCTCTGCACACCTTTGAATGAACATTTTTAATTTTGTATTGGTACTTCCTTGCTTATCGATTTGTGTTCTGTTTGGCTGTCAGGTATAGTCCCACACTGAAAAACCTGATCTTTATAATGTCCAGTTTCAAATGTTTTAACAAACATACACAACAACAATATATAGAAATATAGTCGAACAATCCATTCATCCTCACAGTCCAGATTGGTTCCCTTTTCAAGAACTTCAGATTAGTTTTGGGATGCACTTGTAGAAAAACTTTTTGGGTGACAAATGACATCTAGTGTTTATCAGCCTTGTAGCTTCAGCAAAAGGTAAAGAAGCAAATTTTGCTCTACCAAACCTATCGTGGAGGAGGAACATTTGATTCCATATTTCACCAAACTACTCCTTTAACCCTTAGAACGCAGGCTGCACAGATCTTTGCAGCGATAAATCCACCGCGATAAATCGTAAATTGTCATCATATGGCAAAACAACTCCTTATATGGAAGTGCCCCGGGTTTGTGCTGATGCTGGAGGTCTCAGACGTCCTGCTGAGCTTTGTTTGGTGCTCCTATGTCACGTAGAAGCAAGTTCCAAGAATTCCAAGAGTTAAAGAACCATTATTTTTTCCTCAGGTTTAACATCTATTACTTGCACCTTCCTTGTAACAGTCACCTAATGTTCTACACAATGAAGCAAAGGTCCCTCCACACAACCATCTAATGCTGTTTACATATGTTTGTGTGAGAGAGAGAGAGAAAGAGAGAGAGAGAGTAACATTATTAGCAAGCCTCCTGCGGCCTTGATTAAACTTCAGATGATGAAGAGGCATTCAACAGTATTGCTACACTTTGAGGAAGAGGTGGATGGGAGCAGTCGCTTGCAGTGTAAAGTTAATAAAATGCAGGACCCTTCGTGACAAGCACATGAAAAATGTGTTTCATCGCTTTGGTTTAATCAAAACGTGTAACCAAAGCAAAACAGTCTGGTTTCTGCAGCCTGCAGAAAAGAAACTGCAAAAGATCTCTCTTTTTGGTGTAGAGCTTCTTTCTATTGATTCATTTTGTGAATGTGGCACATTTTTGAGCTGTGTATGAAAATATTGTAACCTTGAGCTGCTTTCTAGCTCTCTGGAGAATACAGGCCTGGAGGTCTTATTTTGCACACACACACAGAAGATACACCAAATGTAGAATACCTATTTTACCATATCCCCATGTGTGTGTGCGTGAGTGTGTGTGTGTGTGTGTGTGTGTGTGTGTGTGTGTGCGTGTATGTGTGTTATGTGATTTAATCTACACATTAATGTGTCAAATGCAAATTATATTTAAAATATACTGTACAAGTCCGGCATAGTATATTAGCACAGTTAAAGTAACTTTCTGCATTATGATGTCTTTTTAGTGATGTCATAAAAAACAAGTGTATTCTTATTATATGTACTTATTTACCTCAACACTGGGCAGCCAATCAGAAAAGACATGAATTTACATGAATATAGTGGTTATAGAAGCTAGGCCTTCAGTTATAAATAGCAAAACAAGGCCCAAAACAGGTAAAAAAAAAAAAAGAACACCTTTGTTATAATGAGAATTATCCTGCTACTGCTCCTCAGTTCTAGGTGTGTTTTACCTGTAATTTAAGAGCATTTCACATGAACATTTTAGACTGTTCTGAAGCTTATAATAGGGGTGTTAACATATATGTAGCATTTGTGCAGTGACTTTTTCAGTAAAGCGTCCTGACCTTGATCTGTTGCCAGTTACCGCTGGGAGAAATCTACTGTTTAGGCTCCTGCTTGTAGTCACACAGTCCTTCAGCAAATTTATCTATTTGACTCAAAATATGATTGACTGCTTCCTCTATTAGGTGCTTAACCTGAGATGTCAGGACTAGCACCTGAAGGCCTAACCAATGGGAGAGCTTGTTTTAATACCTACAGAAATGTTGCCAGTTGATCAGAGGAAGAAAATAAAAAAGAAAGAAACATTTGGGAGTTCTATTGGCTGCATGCAAGTAGGACATTAAGATGTTGGTTCTTTTTTATGTATGCACCTATAGGACATATATTGAGAATCTGACCGATGAGAAGAAAGGCCATCCCAGATAGAAGCATTGAGGGGGGCTGGGAATTTGTAGGCATAATGAACTCTGAGGGAGCTGTCATGCATGCCGTCATGCTTTGTTTACGAGGAGCACTGGAAGGATGTAGGGGGAGGGAACCGTAAGCTCCTGGATCCACAAATCCGAGAGCTTTTCTGGTCTGGTTACCCCTGCAGAGACCCCCACGCAGTTTCTACACTGCACGGACACACCCCTGCACCTCAGAATGCACCCCCATTCATGAAGGAGGCGCAGGCGCAGATTTCCATTTTCTCCCCACCTCGGATTCCTATGGTGCCCGTCAAAAATATTTGGGAGAAATCCCCAGTACTCAGTAGAGCTTCGATGGCATCCCCACAAATCGCGGCGGCAAAAACGAACCCTATGCAGAAACGGGCTGGGACCACAGCTTTGGGGACAGAAACAACAACTGGGGCCTCAGCTTCGAGGACAGAAACACACTGGCTCTGAGGACCCAGCTCAAAGCTGAGGCCCCAGGCCCTGGTTTTGTCCCCGAAGCTGAGGTCCAGTCCCTGGTACTGACTCGTCCTTCTCAGTCCCTGCCACTGCTGGGTGCAGAGTGCCTCACTCTGTCTCCACGAGCCCATTCTTATAATAAATCACTTGATCGAAGTGTCAAAGTAACTGGTAAAACCAGGTAATGTTGTCCCAATTGTAGTATTGTCACAAATGTTTTGCATAAATAAATGGTTCAAATGTAAACAAAGTCATACAGAATAACTTTTCACAGTGATGGTGATAGGAACTGGACCTCAAATGTGTCTACGCTCTTTTAAATCTCCCTCACAAAATGTTCCTATATGAGCTGGTTGCAGATCTATTGCCTGATGCCTGAGACATTGCATCATGGCACTTTTCAGAAGGTTTTGCTCTACCACAGAATCTGATAAAGATGTGTAAAAAGCCTTTAAATAATTTTTTTATTGCACTAGCATTTTCTCACACTGAAAAAACTAATTATTATTTTTATATTATTATTATTATCCACCATTAAGAAACCATTTCTTGGCACCCCTAAAAAAACTCGGCTCCCGTGATTTACCTCTTGGAAGACTACAGACAGGCAGGCAGGCATCCATGAACGAGGTTTCTTTATTAAGGTCAAACATAAACAGAAACAAACAAAACCTGGCTCGATGGCCGATGCATAAGAAACAGGAACGTGACGTCTAAATAAGGCGATGGACCGATACCAACAGTCCATACGGACTGAACTAAACCAATCACAAAACATAATCAGTTAAACTAAACACGAGACAGCTGGGAACACAAACCATACACGAATATCAAAATAAAAGTCCCAAAACAAAAACCAAAACAGAACCAAAAACAGTGGCCCCTACTGGCCACTGGCCAAGCCGTGACAGTACCCCCCCCCCTCCAAGCCGCAACCCCGGGGCTGCACGACCCCCAAAAACAGGGAAAACAAAACCAAAACAAAAAACATGAGAGACCGCGGGGGGCGGCGACGGCAAGGACAGTGTCCCCGCTCATCCCTCACATCGTTCCCCCATAGTCCTGGGCCAGACGACGCGAGTACAAACCCCTGGACGCCGTCCTGGTCCAGCGGTCCGGGTGCCTCACTGAGGAACCCCTCAGTGTCAGCTGCGGTCGTCCCGCCACCAGGGAGGCCTTTGGCTGGCAGGGTGCCGCGAGTCTCCCCGCAGGCTCACTGTTGTAGTCTGGTCTGTAGGCCCCTCCGCGGGCCTTGTCCTGGCGCTCCTCGGGTGCTGGTGTGGGTAGCTGCTCCGGAGAGAGCAGCTGATGTCGTTCGGGTCTGGGAGGAGGGTGACGGATTCGGGGCGCAGGTACCGGATGCACTCGCACTGAGTCCGCTCCTCGGCCTTGTTCAGCTCCGGCCTCGCCGTCATGTTCCTTGCCGGCCTCGCCTTCGGGTTCCGCGCCAGCCTCGCTGTCAGGCTCCTCGCCGGCCTCACCCTCTGGCACCTCGCTGGCCTCATCATGAGGCTCCTCGCCGGTCGCGCATTCTGGCTCTGGACTCCACGTCGCCTGTTTGCTCTGGATGAACACTGATCATGCTGCTTTTCTCACCATCGGCCGCACTCGCTTGCTCCGAGCCGGCCACACTCTCCTTGTTGTGGAGCTCTGGCTTAGCGTGGGGGCCTGCCGTTTCCCCACGATCGCTCTGCCCTTCAGCCCCGCCTGTGCAGGCTGGAGATGAGGCTTGCGAGACCCACCGAGGAAGAACCTCGGGAGGCATGTCGGGGACGAGCCGGCGTGGTGGAGAGCTGGAGGAGCTGGAGGAAGCTCAGGAGGTGGAGGTAGAGAATATCTACTCACCTAAACTTGCCCATATCCACAGCAATAATTCAAAAATTTTAAATAACAGGAACAGTGACAAACAAGACCGGACGAGGACCCAAGTTTATCTTGCCAACTCATACAGTGAGGAGGATGGTAAGGAAGGTAAAACATTATCCCAAGCTTACTGTTAGATAACTGCAACAGAGTGTGGCATCCTAACAACCATGAGACACGATCTACATGCTAACAGGTTGTGTTGGGGGCAAATCAGGAAAAAGCCTTTTCTGAACTACAATAACAAACGAAAATCTGTGGCGTTTGCTAATCTGCTATAGGCTGAATAAGTGGGTATATGTAAAGGAACAGGATATATATAACCTGCTATAGGCCGAATAAGTGGATAGGCTATGCGTAAGTGCGGTGCCATCCTGGTTGGCTGAGGGCTGAGGGTACCTAAATGTTGGGCCTCCTTATTACATCATCTCCGGAGGTGGATTTTGGCCTTAGGTGCTTTTGTTATGTATATGTTAGAAGACAATTTGTATTTTGTTTACCCCTTTCTATTTAGTTTGGCAAAGCCACAATATACATTCCCCTTTGGTTCTTTGTGAGAGGTTGGTTTTGTTTAGTCACTCATGTCCAATGTCTTTGTTTTGAGTCAAGTTTGCTTTGGTTGAGCTCTTTTATAGTTCAGTACATTCAGGTCAGTACATCTAGTTTGTACATTTCTTTTACTTTTTTTGGATACTAAAACCTTGCCTTTTGAAATTAATATATGTGTCTTGGTGCATCCCTTACAAACCTGCTATAGGCTGAATATGGGATGATATTTGTAAATGCACTGAATGGTATATGTAAAACTTTCACAGTGTTTACATAAAAAATTTTGTAAGAAAATTTAATTTTCCATGGTACAGGTCCTTTAAAGACATTTTGAAAGTCAAGTCTCCAGGCATTTTACAGGGCAGGGCCTCACTATGTGGGCCTCAGTCTATAGACCATGATATGCTGTATATAGTATAAACCTGCATAGTCTTATAGTGATGCTCATCAGAGATGTACATTTATGACATCTAGCAGACTTTTATCCAAAGCGACTTCCCTAACAAGCACAGTCTCCCTGGACCAACTTGCTCAGGCACCTGGTGGTGGTGCTAAAGGTAGGACCTCTTGGTCCAGAGGTAAATATCCTACCCACTAGGGCACTAGCCTAATCACTCTTCAGCAGTGGTCTACCACATTCCACAATTACGGATACGGTTTATGGGTAAACTGTGAAAATGTTTTGATTTTTGGCCGTCATTCTTTGCAGTGTGAATTTTCATGCATGAGGGTTGCACAAAAGACTCAATAATTACCAAATAACCCGCTTTTAAACATCACTTTTTGCACCCGTGCAGCAAATATATGGCCATTAGATTTGGTTTGAACCTTCTAAGCTGAAAAAAGAGGCAACAATAGATGTGCAGGTTTGTGTATGATGGCGTGGAGAACATCTCTTGCCAGCTTTGGCTGTAATCCTTCAAGCTGTGTATCACCATACACATTCCCCCCAACAATTCAAACAAAGCATCAGCGGGGCATGAAATTTTCCATCACGCAGTGACCGTTCACAGCTCGAGAGACTGCATGCCACAGCTAATAGAGGCATTCCATTTCCAGCATGATGCTGAAGGACTATGTGGGTGTGGAGACATTTGACACACATGGCCAGACAGTCTACAGTTACATCAAAGCCATCATGACCTCAAAAAATTATCGCTTTCGGTTTCCAAAATCCATTCATTTTGGACATCAAGTCTTGTTTTACTGTGAAAAAAAAATCAGAGTATGATTTTCCTCGCACTGCAATGCCAGAAAGCATCAGATATAATAATATGGCCATTAATTCTTGACAAAAACACAAACTACTGTGATTAGAACTGTTGGCTGTCTTGCATATGCAATTGTACTTTGTACTAGATTGCAAATCTAGGTTACTGTGTGTTGTAACAAGTGCACCTTCAATTATATTGATGCAAGACAAATCAATTTTAAATGAATTGAAAATGCTGGTCTTTAAGCTGTAGGATTATGAGATTTTTGTATCTGGCTTTAACCTTTACGGACTGCAGATCTCGCTATTGTTCAAAACGTTCTACTGGTGACAGTTCAATGATCACAACAGTCCAACTACAGTCTCCATTTCCATGATTTCCATGATATATTTGATGGTTTTGCCTCCTTACAGTCAACCACTAATCTTTCAGCCGTAAATAGTGTGTATATATTCTACACAGCATGGTGCAAACAACCTGTTCAGTGTCTTTTCCTGCCTTTCCAAACCTATGATCTGGGATGGGCTTCGGCACCTCCTGCAACCCTGATTAGGATAAGTGGCTCATATAATGGATGAAAGAATGAATGGATGTTTGTGGCAGCTCAGTAACTATTGCTAACTATTACTACCATTGATGCCATACCCCCAATTATGTCTATGTATTTCCTATTATACATACTGTATATACTCTTACTTTATAATGGAAAAGTCCCCTTCATAATGTTTTTTCTTTATTACATCCTCTTCATTTTTGTTCACTATTTAAATATCCAGTGATGCGTATTTCTGACACAATTAACATCATGGACGTCTTTGACAAACAGCAAAAAAGGTGACTTTCCTTGATGAATCAAACCATGACCACACTACAATAAAAACGGTTTAATTCAGTGAAGTGTACCATGAATATTTGCTTTGAGGGCTTTGATATGAATGATCCAGCGCTGATATGATAAGACCATTTTACCTTTGAACCAGGAGAGCTCAGATTTTTAGGCACATTTCATGATGAAATAGTACAAAAATGCACTACATGGAACGAAACAAGAAGAACATCACATCGTACTGTACACTGCGATTTATTTTCAAAGAAAAAAAATATAACTTCAATAAATACTGTGGAAACATCCATCATTACAGACATACAAATATGGATTCCAACATTCCAAAAAAGATGCTCTACAGCTAACAAGACTTCAGGGTAAAAGTGTCTGCAAGGTTAAAAAAGGGAATTTGGAGGCACCTATGAGTGTAGCCTAACAGATGACTTCAATTTTAAAAGAAATCTGTTTTGTTATAAATTACGAATTATAATGAAGGTTGGGTAACACTTTACTTGATCCCTGTTATATAATATTGATATAAACATGCTATACAAGCTTCATGGACGATGTCATGTCATAATGCTTAATGTCTGCTTACACCACATGCTTAGTTTTTACTGAGCCTTTTCTAGTTAGCCATCATTACATTAAACATTATGAATTCTGTCATTGCTAGTCATGAAAATACTAATATGACCCAATGTACTTGTGATACATAACAAAATCGAAAACTTATGTCAACCTATGACCTTTTTACGGCATGCTTATATCAATTTTAAGTAGCAGATCAAGTAGGGAGTTGCTAAAGTGTGTGTTAAGTTTCTTACATATAGTACAACTTGATATGGAATTAACCTTCTCTTTTGATTTGGACTGAGATCGAAAGGGTGAACGTTTATTTGACTCTTTCAGTCAAACAGAGAAATGGATCTCAGTGAAACAAAGAAGCCCACTTGAATGACTTGAGTGACTCTTAAACTTCTGTCAACTTCCAGCTGACGATGTACAAACACTACCAGTCAAGTTTTTGCACACCACAGGTTTTTACCACTCTTCTATTTATTTCATAAACTGCAGATTTTTATTCTTGTTAAATATTGGAAATATTGTTGAATAAACAACTATGAATGAAAATATGCCAAATAAAACAAGTTATCTCAATAAGATGAAAGAACATGTAACTGGTAACAGTGTATTCAAAGTTAAAGACTGTTCTTCAACTTTGAATGGTCACTTAAAAGCTTGTTAAATATCGAACACTTGTCTGGTGACCCACTTTATAATTATATTATTTTTTGTAGGTCACTAGGGATAAAAAGGTGACATTTTTATGGTAAATAAAGAGACTCGAATGGTCGACAAACTTTAATTGTATTTAGCAAAGAATATCGAGTGTATTTTAATCAATATTAAGTGAGTAAATGAAATATCACTGTGTGCCAAATCACTTGGCTGGTAGTGTATTTCCCCAGGCCAGCTGTTTTTTTTCCAATTGCTGATATGGGCCAGAGTCAGCGTATTGCATAGCTGAGATTATTCTGTTACAGTTCCAGATGCTGATGGATTATGAAGAGGTATCAGAAACTCTCCTTGTACTGAGTCCAACAATACTGAGGCCCCAGGCCATGATAAGCTTGGGGTGCATCAACCAACACACACACACACACACACATACTCACACACACACATACACACATATGGAGGCACTGGAGTTGAGGCTTTAAAACAGTACTAATATCAGGATTCACACTACCAGGTCTGTTGATATGTCCACAAGCCAAGCCAGAACTACCACTGACAACATGATCAAACATTTAAGACTGCACAGGTAGACTTAACAGTCCAAAACCCTGCAGCTATGACACTAAAGCTGGACACTTCTTTGGCTTTGTCAAAGAAAAAGAGAAATAAAACACAAGAACCATCAACGCTTTGAGGTTAAGCATCTCAGCATCATTTTCCATCCTTCCAAACATCCCAACTTCCATTTAGGCAGTCCATCTTCACAAGAATTCAAAAAATAAAACACACGAACAAAAGTTTAGCCACAATGTTTGTGTCACATTGTCTCTCTATGTGAGTGCATTCTGTTTTCTTATCTTCTACGAGGTCAACAGCTGCATGAAGCTGTTGGAACACGACTTTCCTTCAGGCGTTTTATTTTTTTCCCATTTTTTTACAAAAAATGCAACAAGATGCAACAAGGTACACATTCTCCGTGAAGGTCCTTGACCTGTCCTTCAAATATTTGTGTTGGGACGGACTGACTAACGTCATCATGCTATCCTCGCCCTCCAGTTTATTCCAAAAGAATTTTGTTCAGTTTTCTTGTTCTAAGAAGAGCTTTGCAAGAACTTCCTCCAGCATTTGGTGACTCCATTTGTGACTAGCTTAATGCAGCTGGGGGAGAATGGACCAAAAGTGAAGGACATAAAGTACCGAGACATCACCCTCCAATCCCCACTGCTTATTTGAGGGGTTCTGGAAGGTGAAGACGGATCGTTTCCATGTCTTCGTGCCCTGGTCCTCATCTCCAGAACAAACGCAAACCATATGGCCCCCAGCACCTTCACATGACTATGCAGCTCTTGGCCTTGTCTTTACGCATATCCGAGGTGACTGAGTCCAGGTAGGGTCTGCTGGGCATGTGGGATGTTCTCTTGGTGGCTCTGGAGGACTTGTGGCGTTTGACATTCTTGTTGTTTTTGTTGACGCAGGCCAGTGTGGCAACGTGGAAGATGTCTCTCACGCTGTTTTCCGACTGAAGCGCAGAACACTCTATGTAAGGAGCTGAGATCTGCTTGGCCATGTTTGATCCCTGATCAACGAGAGGAGGCACATTATTTCAGAACTGTTTTGCTTATTTTTTAAATGAGGTCAACAGTGTACATTGCACAAAAAATTAAGAACATTCAGGCTTCTTTACTTATTTTACTGCATTTGCTGCCTGTAAAGATGGTAAATTTCTATGTAAGGGTGGGGTTAGTCCCAATAACTAATTATGAAGTTATGAGAGTCGGGAAGTGAAAAATGTGGACTACAGTGTTTAAGGCAGGGGCACATAACTAGGACTAGAACTGTGCGCCCCCAGTTTAAGAAGTCGATACACACTAAACTCTTTATAATTTTGTATTCAATGTTCGTATGATACTCTTTATTCAGAATCTACAGTCCACTCTGTGAACTCCAAGTGTATTTGTTACTGTTCCAAACTAGTTTTGTTCTCACTGTTCTGTCCCAGACGTTTTGTATTTGTATCATGCCAGAGCTTCTCACTGCGTCACTAACTGAAACTGAATGGAAATTTAATAACCACTCACCTGATCATATGATACTGGTGTCTGCCTGTGGTTTGAAAGCTCCACTAAGGTTGTGAGGTCTGTGCGCAGATCAGATTTACATCCCACCAACAGCATCTTGGTATTGGGGCAGAATTCTTGGATTTCCCCTTTCCACTGTAGGGGATTGGGGAGTTAAAGAAATCACTGTAATAGCTTTATAACCAGATAATCTTTGGAAATGTGTGTTGAAATAACAAAATCCACAAGATGTACAGTGTAGATTTTTGGATTTAGACTTTATATCTTATATTGTTCTCATCTCTGTGTCTCTGTGTGTCTGTGTGTCTGTGCAATTGAAACATAAGAAACTTGACCACACAGAGAGCTCAGGCCAAATCACCCACTAATACGCCGACTATCCCTCCATCTGCAGATTCCATTACTACATAAACCTGCTTTTCTGTTTTAGAGAAATGGGGAAATGCAATTATCATTTTTAGAAATTCAGGAGTCTTGTGCTACCGACCTTTTTTAACACGCTGTCCAGAGTTTCTGGTCGACTGATGTCAAAACAGATAAGGACGGCATCTGAGTCAGGGTAGGAGAGGGGCCGCACGTTGTCATAGTAAGGTGACCCTGTGAAAGCAGAGATAAAAAAAACTCAGTGTCAGACAAAAATAATGTCTACAGTAATATCTACAAAGATAAGAGAGTTTTGGCTCGGGTTCTGTGAGAAACTTTAATTAATATTAAGGCTACTGGCTATTTTACTTTTTCTATTATTCTATTAAATATTTGAGAATTCTCTAGGAATAATGCAAGACACAGAGCATTATTATTTTGATTATTATTATTTTGCACTTAATGATTAAATGTTTTATATTTACTTTTGGTTGACAGAATATTTCATAGCAAGTTACACTGTAATGGAACTGAAACCAAATCTGCCAACCCTGGATATATATCTCTGATTGAGATCTAAAGGAGTGGAAACAGTTTAGAGTTTCTTTAAACTTTTATTATGTTCTTCACATTTGCATACTAAACTTGTTCTTCCTGTACTTTAAAGAACCATCTATGGAAAGATTCTTTATAATAACCACCTTTAATTCCCAGTGGCATTACCCATTGTGGGACCTTTTAAGGAGTGTATCCGTAACGGTCAATTCTTTTCAGCACTATGGTACTTCAGAGGTACTTGACGAAGTTCACTTGTTGGCAGGATTGACCGTCTTCTGGAAAAGGCATTTATCCTTCTCAGAATTACATCAGTACTTCAGGAAACCCACAAACTGCTTTTTTTCGTATAAATTGAAAAGAAGAATTTACACAGAAAAATAAACCTCTTTCTCAGAGTGAGTTTAGAAAAAATGTAGGTCACTGAAGAGTTTGTATTGTGAGAAAATGCAACAAAAGACACTGAACCCGACCAAAAACCAGACTTTCTGGTTTTCCACATAGCTGTGAATACGTAGCCAGAACTGCATATTTAGCAACTAATGTAAGTGGCAAAATAGCCATTTGAGATGCAGTTAACAGACTTGCTTTCAGAAAATGAAATTTTCCCATGTCAGTTAGATGCACCTCAAAAATCTTCTCAAAGGAATAGTTTGACACTTTCCCAATTTTCCATGCGTCAGTCAAAATCTTGTTACCATCAATCTGTGCTCTTTGTGTCACAATTTAAGACTTCAGTGAGGACATGTTTGACGTCCTAATGCTGTTCCAAGGCCAGGAATCTGAGGAATTCCTATTGTTTAGACAGAAAGCCTTCAGGGAATTCCTTTGTGAAGTCCTTTAAAAGAAAGGTCTTTTCCCCACAAACATCACACAAACACTCCTCCGGGAGCGGGGAGGTGTTTGAGTGCTTAATCATTCCTGTCAGGCGACTAAAGCAAAGATATACATGGTTTGTAAGAGTAAAGAGTGCAGACTACAGCGGGCCTTTTTTGAAGTTCACCCACCTGAACTACATTAGAATAGAATAAAGAAATAAGATGCAAATATTCACTGTATTCCAGTCTTTACTTCACAAGCAAGTTTTCATACCCAGCAGCTCCAAGACCTACATTCAAGAGGCAGGTCAATGTCCCCAACATCAGAAGATGTGTTATACAGGAGATGTTCTGCTCTAGGTTTAACTCAAAATGCAAGCCTTAGTGCTTAGCATCACTAAATAGGTTTCAGCAATTACATATAGGGCTTGGTTTGAGAGCCAAAAAAACTGACACATTTAAGGGAGATCCATCCTGCATTTTAATGACGAATATTTAAGGCATTTAAAACTTCATACTCTGGACTAACAGTTCTTTCACTGAAATTACAAGCATTGCTGTTACTAAGCCAAGCCTGTATTCTTGTCATCACTCCTAAAATAGGTTCCTTCGTACACAAGGTATTTTGCTATACAAAAAATGCACAGTCTCTCTGGCAGGGCAACCAAATCCTCTCTACCACTGACTTGTGAGAGTGACGTCACATTGCAAAACAACCTGAAACACAAAACAACACACAGAAGACCACTCCCCCTCCAGACGAGCAGGCCATATGTTTGACTCCAGCCAGCCTTGAGCAGACTCTCTCAGTGATCAGCCCACGTAAGGCACATGGGCCAGACAACATCTCTATTCGTGTTTGGAAGGACTGTGCTGAGGAGCATCTCCCTGAGCCAAGCTGTTGTCCCCATGTGTTTCAAAGTCATAATCATAATACTTGTTCCAAAGAAACCACTCGCATCCAGTTATAATGACTACTGGCCCATGAACGTCTTTGAACGTCCATCCTTCCTCCTTCCCATGGCCCATTCCAGTTTGCATACAGGTCAAACAGGTCCATAGAGGATGCCATTTTCATGGCTCTTCACCCACAGGTCTGTTCTTAGTCTTCAGTTCAGCATTTAACACAATAATTCCCAGCAACTAATGCAGAAACTCAGCCACCTGGGACTGAAATCATCTTTCTGCAACTGGGAGCTAGACATTTTAACAGGGAGGCCACAGAGTGGGCAGGTCGGCAGTAAAACCTCCGAAGCCATCACACTTAACACAGGGGTCCCACAAGGGTGTATGCTCAGCTCTGTACACTGTGACAGTGTTACTGCTGCTGCTGACAATGTTTTTGCACTTCATGACAATCACATCAATGTCAGTGTCATTCTTACTGCATTTGCACTCCTGTATATGTAAATCTCTTAAGCTGCTCTATTACACACCTCATCAGTACCCATTATTGTCAACTATTGTACCACAGCCATTAACAAAGATATGCATGACATATTTATCTTGTGTGTTCTCTACTCGTGTGTCCTGTACATACATTGAATTGACAATCTTTTTTTAAAATCTTGTATCTTGATACACCTTTTCCACCAACAGGGAACATGTTCCTGAAACACTTCCATTCAGATTCATTGAAACTTGCCATCTAAGGAACCAATTCAAATTTTCCACCAGTTTTAAATGGAACCATTGTAATCAAGGATGCCTCATGAATGTAGGGTACTGGAAGTAAACAGCATGGCAAATGATGGAAAAACAAGCACGGACCAATTACTACTTATTGTCACGGTCACGGGGGCTAATCCCCCACGACCGAGAGCTGTCATAGAACAAGGCTTGCAACCAGGGCTCCATGCTTACGTGTGTTTATTTTACAAAGTGGGATAAAGAAAAACAGGCACGCGGGCCAAAACAGAGAACGAGGTTCAGGAACACAAAGCAGAAACACGGCATACACTAAGCTCATAAGAAACGATGGACAGACAAGGAAAGACTAACAGAAACAGGTTTAAATACCTAACACAATGATTACGAAAATACAGGACAGCTGGAACTCAGGAACACATGACACAAGGACAGAAAACCACATGACAACATGAACACGTGACACAAGCACAAAGACAGACAGGCATATCAAAATAAAAGAACCAGAACCTGAACAGAACAACACAGCAAAAACCCACCACCAGAAAACCCAACAAAAAACACAGTGGCATTCATCTGCCACTGACCAGGCCGTGACACTTATAGGAAGATATAGAACATTTAGAGTGATACTATCTCTGAAAACAGCTATTTTTTGTTTCTGGCTGAAGACTTGTCTAAACCAATTTATTTTTGCTTGAAATGCTCTAAATATGGAAAGATAAAGACTGCAAACATTATCTGCAAACATGTATCTTTAAAGATCTATCAATTAATGTTCTTTAGAGAATCAAAAATTAGTCTTCAGTTGCATAATACAAAGAAACATTTTGATTATTATTCAGAATCTTTATAAAATATGTCAATTTCCTAAATAAGAGAAATCACTAAATAATACTGGTGGAAGACCAGGGGAATTTCACTTAAAGGTTCTCATCCAGGCCAAAGTGGTTAAAAACTAGAAGACCAACAGCTATTTCAAGATTTGTTTGACACATTGCATGTGTTACTTTTACAGACAGAAAGTGTCTTCAAATGCCATTTGCAGACACTAAAAATTTGGCACTGGCTTCGGAAGGTCATAGTGTTTTGTTCCGGCCTTCCACCTATGAAGCTGCACGAGTGCTAGCACAGTAGCCTCAACTCTAGGTTCCAAAACAAACACATAACAAAGGAAAAAACTAGTCTGGGTTCCTGTACACAGTAACGTGAGTCTTTATTTGTGATCCCAGGTGACTGAGTTTGTGCTCATCCCTTTCAGAACAGGAATTTCTAAAGAATGTCCTCCAGGAATCCTCCAGTTTACTGACCCATGATATGGTGTCGTCTTTCAGTGTGGGCTTTCCACCACCACCCGCTCGGGAAACTTGCCGAGCCCCAAAGAAACGTGTGACAAAGTGGGTTAAGCTGCCGCTTTTGAACAGGAGATCCCTTAAGAGAGCACTTGAGGCACTCGGAAAATGTCGAAGGACGTGCATGTCCAAGCTAAAATTAACCAGGGGCTGCCCTTTGTGACAACCTACTTTCGGACTGGTGGAGCCAATACAATCCTTATACCCCAAATTACCATAAGCAACTAATTGTCTCGCAGTGCATGGGCTCACAAAGAGCAGTTTTATATTTGCCTTATCAAAAAAGAAGAAAAAATCAAGAGACCTATTTCATTCTAATATTTAGCTTCTGTAATTAAAACGTGACACTTCTATACTACCACAGTTGTTGTAACAATCCAAAATAAATCAAATTGTACGACCGCAAAACATTGTATCATATTCATATTGTATTATCGTATCATTGTATAACATTGTATAATATAATAGCATTAGCTTGTGGGTTGAGCAATACTGTCCTTTTATACTGATAAATAATCTATTAAATGGAAAATGGAAAATATTACTGAATTTACTTAAGGGACATTTCAGCCATTCCTTAATTTTGATCAAACAATGAATTTAGTCAAGTAATGAATTTTGCATCCATGTTAATGTGTGCTACATATAAAACACATCTAAATACAATTTATCTACAGATGGTTAGAACAACATGGATGCATTTAATGGTAAAAATGCTCCAGCATCTGCCCTCATCAAATAAAATAAATTCTACACAAAAGCTTCAAGAATTTCTTTAAGGAATAGTTCAAAATTTCCACTTTTTATTACACTCAAACTACATCTGGCTCTTCATTAAGGTGGATCAAACGTGTGATTTAGGATCATTTTTCATGGTGAATGTTTGAATGTTTGGTGAATGTTTATGGAGACAGTTTGTGTCACTATGCAAATTTGTATTACTTTGTATTAACTAGCCTCATAGCTTTGGTTTGAACCTAGAGGGGGGAAAATGAACTACAATCCTATCTTGACTGATCAAGTACATCTGGGAAAAGGGGAAAGTGGTGTAAATTAGATTAGGGTGTCCAGGGCACCTAAAGCATTCAGCTTCAAAAGAAAAATATTTTCATCAAAAGAAGCACAGGTGAGTTAACTGTGCTGTGCTCTCACAGTGATGAAACCAGGACCACTATAAAGTACCACATATACCACAAAAATAAGCTTTAGCTCATTGAGTTCCTGTTATCTCCCCACTAGACTGCTCGGAGTGGCAGATGACTTGCAGGGATGGTATGAAGATGCTGGGAAGAAGCTATGAGGCAAAATCCTGGGGGTCATCCGCCTCGTCTACAGAGCACAAACAAAAAACTGAGCCAAGACAAACTACACTGTTTACCCTGCAGCTCTACCGTTCAACATTCCCAAAGTTTGAAACTGCTGTGACATATGCGATGAGGTAAGCACTTCCCCTGCATGTGTGTGTGTGTGTGTGTGTGTATGTGTGCATGCTATCAGTATTTGTTGGCTGCAGTCCACTTGGCCCAGTTTCCTGCTCTCAGGCAGGCCTGCAGTATTACTAAAGTCAGCGGGGAGGGGGGCGCAGGTCAAACACAAGGCCCGTCTACCCCCTGCCTCTGTTCTACACTGGCAGTTGCTGGAGTCAGTCCACTCTGAGCTGGAGTGCAATTGCTTCAAGACTTCCTGAGGTTTTATCTGTATTGCTATAGAAGTACATGTGCTACAGTGCAACACTGATAAATACAATAATATTAACACAACCAAAGCAACCCTTTTCTGAGGTGAAGTGGGTACATTACAGCAAAACACTGAAGGTCAGGGGTGTTCCAAGAAACTGATGCTATGAGCAACACAACTGCAAATATTAGGGATCTACCGAATATTCTGCCAAATTTTGGCCTTTTTTTTTTTTTCGTGACCAAAACAGTGATCATGCAATCAAACACTGCAATCCGCAGCTCCAGATTGGATTAGAGTCAATATGTCTGCCGTGTGGCGCATTTCCCCATATCTAAGAAAGACATGCGGAAAGCCATTTGTAAAGCGTACAATGGCGACATTTCTAGAGGGGTGCATCCACAAAGACTTTCTCAATGTCGGGATTAATTTATCATATAAAATCAAAACATCCCGATCGCCATGCAGAGTATAAAGCCCAGACAAGGCGAGACCCTTCGAGCACACCCACTCCGTCTATGTTTTTGAAAATTAATATTAATATATGGGCTGCCAGTCTCTGTTTTAATACACTATTTTGTTAAAGGCCTGCAGAGAACTGTTATTTACCTTTCAACAGTTTTTAAAGCACTTGTTCTGAATGCACTGTTTTCATGAACTTCGTTCAGAATATTAAAACACACTTGAATTCACTAGTTTTATGAGAGAAGATATTTAATTGTATAATATTTCAGCTAGCTTGCCAAGTAAACTATTTTATTTCAAATTTTATTTTATATTGTGCATTGTTTGAATGCAAAATATTTTCATAATTTTGTAACAGATTTATTCTTTTAATAATTTAATAATTATTATTTATTTCAGTGTTCTGGTTCCGTTTTCAGTCAAAATATAAAATATAAAATAAATATGCCCCCAAATATGATCCAAAAATGCTTTAATTTAATTACAGCTTCCTACTGTACCGTATTCGTACTGTACAGTGTGCACTGAATTGTTCCCGCAGTGCTAGAATGTAAAATACCAATGTTACCATTATATATACTGTACTATAATCAGTGCTGGCATCAAGGCGGGGCATTAGAAGGCATTGCCCCCCTAGCAAGTCGCCACGCCCCACTACACATGCTCCCGTACCCATATGAATATAGTTCATGATCGATAGTGCCCCCCCCATGGTCAGCTACATGCCAGGCGGTAGATCCGCTCTAACGCTGGCCCTGACTATAATTAATGCACATGCATTTTCTTTTGTATGTGCTGTTGTTTTCTTTGGTATAAGCCAGTAAATACAGTAATAAATACATTTTATTTACAGTAATAAAAATACAGGGCTTTAAGAAGAACAAAATAAAAAACACAAGACTTGACATGCTCCACAGGGGAAATTCTGGACTCAGCATCAGCCAATCAGCAGCAGTTAGAAATGAATAACATGCTAGGATTGGCTACATTCAAACTTCCCGCCTCTGAGTACAGGTGACTGTGATGTCCGGGCCTCATCCGCCACGCCTCCTGGTCCTCATGCTGGTTGTTTATGTTTGGACGTGGCGCTGAGCAGCTGTGGCTCATTCCGTTCAGTTGTGTCTGACTGCCTTGCTAACCGCCACATGCAGCCATAAACAAGGCTGAAGACGAGGGGCCCGGACGTCACAAAAGCATGCTCATCGTATTTCATGTTCATCGTATTAGCAACAGTATTCCTAAGCCATTCTTATTCTTTTAATTTTGATTTGAATCACCTTGTTGATGCAAAAAAACTATTTTTACCAGTAAAATGCTTTGTTATACTGAGTAGATTATATTAAAGAAATAGGAACAAATGTTTTACTATAAAGGTGCTCCAACCACTCAGCATTCAGAATGAAAAAAAAAAAAAAAAATATATCTATAT
>JBBPDB010000002.1:4337691-4353928 GCA_037974465.1 Brachypetersius altus | reverse complement strand
AAAGAAAAAAAAAAAAAAAATATATATATATATATATATATATAGAGAGAGAGAGAGAGAGAGAGAGAGAGAGAGCCAGAATCAGAATTTCTCGTGGTTTTTACGCTATTAGTTTGGTATTTTCTGAATATGTCAGCTGAACATGCCCAGACTGTCCATGGATGCAGCTTCCCATGAGAGGAACGTGCTGAAAGAGGGGTTCGGAAGCTTTCAGAGCTTTAGGATTTGACCGTCCATGGAGCATCGCAGGCATACCGGAGAAAGGAGAGTCACCGAGTGCGTCCTAAATAAGCCAAGCTCCCTGGGCTTGGTCAGCATCTCATATGACCACCACACATTCAGACTCCTGAGCTTGTGAGGCGTGTTTTCCAGTTTGGGATTTTTCTCCAGAACACTTTGCTACAGTGAATGACTCCTCTGCCAAGAAGTTGGCAGAACCTGAGGTTTCCTTTAAGCTCGCGGAGGAACAGTCCAGCAAACCAGAACATGAACACCGGAGAAGGACGGGAGGGTCTTACCTGAGGTGTCCCACAGACTGAGCTCGATTCTCTGGGAGTCGATTTCAAAACTAGCCGTGTAGTTCTCAAACACCGTGGGCACGTAGTTCTAGAACACACACACGCACGCACACACGCACACACACACACACGCACATACGCACGCGCGCACACGGGATAAATGAATACAAATAGCGTATGAAATGACTGAATGAGCTCAAATTGTTGGTTTTAACAGGCCAATATCAAATGCGTTGGGCAGTAAAGTTGGCCCAGGTGGTGTGAAGGACCACCACGCAGGGAAACCCACCCACCTCTGGAAAGCAGTCCTTGGCGAAGACGTGGAGAAGTGCCGTCTTTCCGCACTGACTGTCCCCGATCACCACAATCTTACACTTCACACTCTGGCTGGCGTCCATGGCGAGGGGCTGCTGGCCTTCCCGCATTGATTTATGTACTTAGTTCCGCAGGAGAACGAGGTGAATGAACTCCAGGAGAAGCAGACCTGCAGCATCTCTCAGAGAACTCGGTCCCGTTCCTCCCGGTCCGGCTCCGGGTGGGAGGGGGTCTTCATTTGTGCTGCGCCTGGGAAACACACGTCTCGAAAAGGCCCCCAGACCAGCAGCCTTTCCTCTCTAGTCTATCTTATCCGTCCTCCTCCTCTCTCTTTTTAATGGAAATGACCGGAGCGCGCGCTTATATATGCCGCGTGCCGAGCGCGCGCCCTCGCTCGGCAGAAACGCGCCTTTACACGCACCTGAACAATGTTAGTATTTCAGACTTAGTGAGGACTCTCCATTGAATTCCCGCCCCGCCAGGTCCCCACAACAACATCGTCATCCTGGACCTCAGGTTTTCCACTGTGGCGTAAATACATGGCAACACACACACATACATACACACGCACACACACGAAATGAAAGGAAAACGAAGAAGGGAAAAGTACCTTCTTTTCCAGCCTTGGACGAATGTACAGGAAAATTTGGCGTGGAATTTTTTTTCTTCCCTTCCTCAGAGCAGTCAAGGAAAACATTAAATGACTAAAAGGATTTGTTTTCTTTAAAAAAAATCATTAAACACTTGTAATAATAGTTAGCAGTCATGACAACTAGTGTTAAAATGCCACAAATGTACATGGTTTTCAACAATACGCCTAATATAACTGACATCTCAGCTAAGTAAATTTTTGTTTGGGACACTGGTGCAAAAGCTAAAAACTTACACAGCAGTGTGATTAACTGTTAAAAAAACTCCCCAGCTGAAGGATATAGAGCTTGATGTTTGTTATAAACATTCCAGTAAACCACGCTACATACTTTCAGTAGCTCTGCAGGCATTGTTGGATTTGCTCAATACACTTGACACTGATCTTAGCATTCGTTTCGGAGATGGTGACGGACAGGAGGAGGTCGTTAACTTTGCCCTGCGGCATTTCTGTGCAAGGAGATATAATGAGAGAATGGCTCCCTGACTTGGCTTGGGCCCAAAACCCTACGCTTCATTTATGGCCTTGCCCAAGGGCTCGGCGTTTAGCGCCAACCGCTCTCCACTCAAACCGGCCATTAATGCTGACGACTGATTCTAATGATGACTTCCACCGAGTGGTGAACTCCTTGCGAACGCCCAGCTTTCTAATTATTGAGCACTGTGGGCCACTGTGGGCATGTTTGTGCCCTCACCCAGAACAGCTTTTATGTTGCTCAAACTCGCAGAGGGAGATAAAAAACGACGAGACTGCAAATCGAATTGCCAGCAATGTGTCTCATGGATCCTACTGATCTGTTGTGTAGCGCCCCAGTGGTGTCCCTTCTCAATAATGGTTAGTGGAACAAAAGACCCCAGTAAGTGGAGCCCCCCACCAGCCCATCCTGAGAGGGTCAGAATGATTGCACCTTATACCTCACTATATTCAGAAAATTGTTCTCCAATACCATTGTAATACAATGCAATACAATTTTGAATGCACTGTAATACTATTTAACACAATATAATAACAATTGTAATGCAATGTAATGTTATTGTAATATAACATACTATTGTATTGCACTGCAACTATGTTATATTATGTTTACAATAGTATCACAATATTATGTAATATTACAATGGTATTACAGTGTATCACTTATAACATTGTAAAAATATATTGTACAATATAATAAATTAAATGCAATAAAAGATGCTATTTAAAAACGTTGTATTGTCATTGTGATACAATATATTGACAGTTCTAATATAGTAAAACAATTTTACACAGTTATAGTAAAAGCATGTAATTGTAATACAATATGATATAAATGTAATATGTATGAAATAATGTTTCATGTACACATTCTTAATGTTTCCAGTAATGCATTTCACTCCAGACTATATAGTAATATATTGTGTTGAAACGTGACTGCAAATTAGTCAGATTTACCATCATTGTTTTTGTGATGTCACTAAAACTGACTAATTCATATTTATCGGTTTATTTGGCCATTTTACAGACTGTCTTAATAAACTTTTTTTTAATCACTGACAAAAATGGTGTAGCCAGTCAGAACAGGTGCAATTTGCAACTATCAGGCGCAGTTACAAAAACAGCTTGTTTAAGAGAGGGTCCAAATGTAAACATGAATTATTAATGTTTAATCCACAAAAACAGCTGTTAACAGGGTTTAAAAATACAAAAATAAGAAGAAAAGTGGGGTATGGGCCCTTTAAATCTTTGAATCTTATCCCCCCCCCACACACACACACACAAACACACACACACACACACACTCACACACACATGAACAACATACATTGCCAGCAGGAACAGATGGACATTTGAATAAAAGATGGGGACTGTTTGGAGGAAAGCGGGGAAAACAGTTGGGGACGACATAAAATAGTGGAGATTGGTCTGGATGAAGTGCAGGTGAGTCCGAGGAATGACCAACATGAAGGACAATAGTGAACTGAAGGGTATTTCCTGCTTTTCAAGGGCACTGAAAGCTCCCTGCCAGACTTCTGAGGAATCTTTCATGTGACTCTCAAATATTTCCCAAAGGAGTTTCGGCCATCAGATGCCTCAGCCTGGCTAAATAAGGATGTAAAGGGAGGTTATGAGTCTGGTAGTGACTTCATGACAAAGCTATAAAACATGAGGCTGTGTGTTATTGCTAATAAGATCACGGCTGTAATTAGGCTACAACTAGATCTGAAGTGTTATATTGTTATTTCAACAGTAAATAAAAGGTATTATATAGTTATTATATATTATTCTTTCACCTAAAACAAAGATTAGACTGAAAAGTTGGCACAGGTTCAAAACTGGACTCACTAGCACCTCTAGAATCTGAGGGAAGGAAGAGATGTGAGTCAGTTGTTTTTATATTTCCACAAAAGCTAACAGCAGTAAACAAAAGGTTTTGTCACTTAGCAACCATTGTTGTCACTTAGCAACCAGATCTGGCAACACAACAGCCTATTTGACATGTGAACAAATCTGCAAGTTCATCAGTACACTAGCAGTCAAATGATTTTTGCACCATCAGATTACCTATTTATTTCATAAACCACTCATTTTGATCCCAGTCAAACTTTGGAAAGTTGTTGAATGAACAACTATAAATGAAAGTATGTCAATTAAAACAAGTTTCCTTTATAAGATGGAAAGAATGTGTAACTCTGCATGTCTGACATTCTACTAACTGGTTATTTGGTGATACAAAGTGAAATCCTTAGACTGTCTTTTAACTTTAAATGCACTCATCAAATGTTTCGTCACTTAATAGCTTGTTAAATCCAAAACCTGTCTGGTGATCCTCATTATAATTATGTTAGGTGGCTTTTTGTAGGTCAGCAGTGATAAATAAATATCTGAATTTTTTAGCTTATACAGATAATCATATGGTGAACATACTGTAAATGTATTTGAGTTTTAGTAAATATTAAGAGAGTAACATGCAAATGTAGAAAATGTCACTGGGTGCAAAAAGTGTGAACTGGTAGCGTAAAGAAAAGCTTTTTATGTGACACCTGTGGATAGCTTTTAGCCCTGTCATGGCATACTCTAAATAAATGCATACACTATATGGACAAAATTATGTGGACATCTAATTAGTTCAGGTGTTTTTTCCAGGGGCAAATTCAAGCAGATGCAGTCTCCAAACACCAACACTTGCAGTAAAATAGGTCATACTGAAGAGATCAGTGACTTTAAATGTGGCATGTTCATAGGATGAACCATCTGTTTGAGAAATTTCTGCCCTGTTAGAGCTGCCCCGGCCAAGAGTAAGTGCTGGCAGTCTGATTTTTGGTTTGACAGATGCCAGTACAGTGTTACCAAACAAAGTGTACAGTGCAAACAGTGAAGTTTGGTGGAAGAGAAATAATGGGCTATTGTTGTTTTTCAGAGTTTGCGCTTGGCCTCTTTGAGTAGATCCTGTATTGGGCTTATGTTATCTCTTATCTTACTCATCTTACCTTATATATATATACACATTGGGTACACAACATAAGTTCCTGGCGCATGGATGTCCAAATAACTCAAATAAGTGTGATGGTCATGTGTCTACATCATTTTAGTCACATCATGTATATACAGAAATGTGGGCCTTTACGACAAATATTTCTTTACCTCTTCATTTGTTTTGACCTGGCTCTGTGAATACCATTACCCACTCATCATCTTAAAGTAAAGGCTGTAAGGAAATCCCTGATATTCCAGCTCAAACATAAGCACACAGAGAACTGTCTAGAAGCAGCTGCAGACCACTAATCTTCGCGTAGGGCCCAAAACAAAAAAGAGACTGAACAGGCTGATATAGAAGGCCAGCTCTGTTCTTGGATGCCCTCTGAACCCAGTGACTGACAGGAGAATGGTGGATGATCTGTCATTCCTGTTGGACAATATCTCCTACCCCATGCAAGAGACACTGACAGCACTAAGCAGCACTGAGAACCTTCAGTGTCAGGCTTCTGCAGCCACGGCGTGGGAAGGAAAGATTCCGCAAGTCTTTTCTTCCAACCAACATCAGATTCTACAACCAACACCTTGCATCTGACCACACACACACACACACACACACACACACACATCCATTCTGGTGCAACATGCGTAATTTTTGTTTACAACATGCAATTTGTCTTTTTACATCATTACTGTTTTGCCAATGCCTGCTGAGGACACTCCAATGTGTATCTGTATCTATACCCACAGTGTTCATACATATATAAATATATTTCCTCTATGTGCATATACATATATAGGTTAAATATACACAAATTTGTTTGCACACACAAATGTGTGTATATATTAGGGCATTAACATAAAAGTTGACTTTAGAGGCCCCTGAGAGAAGTCGACTAGTTGTCTATTTTTTCCTTCTCTCTTTGCCCTCGCTTGTGTACACAATGCAATCTGCCTCTGATTGACTTATGCCTAACTCAAGACCACAACAAGATGAGAGACATGCAGCAGAGAAGACAGATACACATCACATGTGTGGAGATCCTTCATTGTAGACACACAAACAGCACGGAGACCTGCAGAACCTGCAAGTCGGTGTTAAAGTACAGTAACAGAACCGGCGCTCTGCATCTGAAATGGCTCCGCTAGCTAACATGGCTAACGCTAGCACTGCAGGGAGTCGTCCTAACGCGGCCTAAACTGTTCCCACTCTTAGTTCTACACTTAAATTTACCAGAAAATTCAAGGCATTAGCCTTGGTTTTGTTTAGTTTAATTGTAATGTTGGCTGTTAATGTTACAGATAATTTTTAATAAAAGTTGCTCAATGTTGGATGCCTGTGTTCCTCTGCTGTGTGTGTGTGATGACATCATATATATATTTGTATTAGTTGTAAAGTGAAATTATATATTACAAAGAATCTCTCCATTCTTTGTAAGTGGGAACACTTGAAAAATTGGCAGTGTATCAAATACTTATTTTCCCTGCTGTACTTTTAAACCATATGTATTTCTAGTGGACACTTTCAAACCACTACGTCATTGACCACTACCTTATGTGTTTTTTCCTTTTATTATTATTATTATTATTGATAAAAAAGATTGAATATGGGATTGCCATATCATAACTCTTGTACACTAAATATGGAGAAAAAAGGAGGTGGATTGGCTGCAGAGAGCATAGGATGAAGATTATGGACTAGTTTGGCAGCATTCTAACTGTTTGCCATGCACAGCTTCACAGATGGGAATTTCCTTTGCTGCGGACGTAACCATGGCGACAGTCTGTTTGTGCCTTGGGCTTGAGATAAAGAAGAAAAAGAAAAGTTCTCTGTCTCTCAAAGCTACCCCCTCCAACTACCTTCTGCTAGTTGCTCGAAATCCTGTGAGGTTTTTGCACACTGTCAATGCATCCGTCTGACGCACTCTTGACGGCTCTAACATACATTTAAGAGTAAAACAGCCCTTCTAGTCCCACAGGCCCCACCCAGAACAGAGCTGACATTGCTCCAACCTGGGAACGCACAGCGTGGAAAAACATGCACTTACTCACGTCATTGATGGCAATTACTGGTCGACATCCTTTGTTTCGGTAGATGTGAAAAATGTAGTTTGTTCTCAATGGTTTTGGTGCACATGTGCTTTGAATTGAATCCCATCTGGTTATGAACGTTTCATGAGCCACAGCCAAATCAATGGGAGACAGTATAATTGACTAAACAAATCCACTGTTGAGTTTCAATGGGAAGAAACAAAGACAATCAATGAGTCTGTATAATATTGTCATGGTTTTCTGGTTTCTTCTTCACTGATGTAATTCTTTAAAAACCTCTTTAGAAAGCAAGCAAGTGTTTAAACACAATAAAAAAATCATTAAAAAATCGTAAAAAGTGAACTTAATTTAAAATTGATGAGTAGTGTTTTGAACAACTTAAGTGTACTCAAATTGTAAACTCTGAGGTATGAGTAAATATTTGACAATAAATAATTTAAGTTACAATCAACAACGAAGCAAATGCAATGGCTGACTCTGAATGAGACCAATTTTATCCGCATCCAAAATGTTCTTAATACATCACTGAAGGTAAATAGCATCCAAACCCTAACCAGGTTTCGGTAAGAAAACAGTACAAACAACTCTTTTTCAAGGTTTATTACTGTAAGAGTCCTTGTAAAACATTCCAGGTCAAATATATGCTAGTGATAGAAACTTTAAATGACAACATACAAAAATACTAACATACAAACATGCTACAGGAAATCCTATTCATGGTTTGCCACTGAATTTGATGTTATTTGTCATTTAATGTAATATTCTGTAGAACATAATTACGTTTCTCAACCTCATCTTTTTGACAGAAGTCACGATTTTGCGTTCTTTTTGCATCAACGTTCTCTCACTACAATACACAGCATGCATTGCACAAATGTGCCAAGTATATATGTATCTACAGTAAACTTCCGCTAATTCGCGGATTTTAATTGTTTGCGTAAAACCCCACAAATTCACTGAAACAGAAGATATCCTCCACATTTCTTTTGCTTCATATAAATATGAACATAAATTCAGGTACATTTCCATATTAAATGTAACTGTTTACATTTTTAAGTACTGTTTAGAGAAAGCGCGCCTTGGGATGGTGAAACAAAGTAGCCAATTCAAGAGCATTATTCATTTCTTCTGGCTGCTGATTGGCTGCTGCCCTGTGATGCATTTCCGCATCAGAACAGTTTTTCAGTCTCGAGTGTTTTGCTGTATTTTTATTACTGTAAATTAAATTCATTTATTACTGTATTTACCTGCTTACACCAAAGAAAACAACAGCACATACCAAACAAAATGAGTCTGTATGAATTACACTACAATCTTTATAGGCAGTTCACTGTACAATACGAATATGGGTTTACCTTTACATTTTTTAAGGGGAATGTGTATTTGTTATAAAATTAGTGAATTATTTTCTTAATAATTTAGCACTACATGAAAAATTATATTATATAAATCTGACGTCTTGGCCTCAGCCTCCATGCCCCCTCATCCTTGTGCTGCACTGTTTATGTTTGGCTCATTCTGTTCAGGTGATTCGTCTGATATATATATATATATATAGTAGTTTATGAAACTGTTGTGATGCTTCTGTATGAGGTGAATAGGCATGTTTTCAATACCAGAGTGATCCAGAAAACATTGATGAAACCCAACTTCTTTTTATGCAGCTTCAGATTGTTATTGAGAATTAGTGTGAGACCAGTAACACACATTCTTCCTGTGAGTCTAAAGCAGTAGGAGTCAGTCTGCTCTATGACAGTATTATTACACCACCAGAAACCATCAACTTTCCCCTCAGGACTTTAGCCTCTTCCTGGGGTTCTCAATATATTACTGCCAAATCATCTAAAGGAGATTAACCCTGGGCAAAGCTCTTCACCTACTTCACTTACATCCAGTGATAGATTTGAAATGGGCTCCATTTCCGTGGTCAGCTCTGAAAAATTTCTATATCCTTTCCATATCCTTTAAATAAATGCCATATTAATTAAAGGGACTTTGGAAATCTAAGAAGTTCTTGTATTACATAAAGAGCTTGATTTAAATTAATCCAGGTTGTGATGTTACTTTATTTTATTGTCACACTTGATATAATCAAAATACTGTATTAAAACATATTAAAGTGTATATGATATGATGATACAAATAGCATTCACATGAAAAAGAGATACTACCTATAGGTCTAATTTACTGGAGCTCAGAATCAACAGAACTCCCCATCACAATGTGTGGTACTTGTAGCATATCAGTGTAAAAGAAAATGAGTTGCATTGTATTGTATTGCAGTGTATTGCGTTGCATGGTTGGACTATGTGTTGGACATCTGGTAACTGGCAGCCAGTTTTGGAATGATGTCATTTTTCTGCCAGATCCATGAGCTGCACATTTGGCGTGACCAGGGTTAATGATCTGCATCTCTCCCTTCTTTGTTTGAAAGTTGCGTGTGTTCCTGGGGCATCATTTTAGCACCAGAGATAAGGGCCATTCACATGCTAACAATTTTCAAAATAGATAAACTAGATTACATAAAGCGAGATGGAGCACATCTGAAATGAGCATATTGTGCAAGAAAAACAGGCATGTTGTACAAGTGTGCAAAATAAACATCTGAATATATACTATACATCAGAGGTGTGACCTAAACATCAAGTGTGGTTGGGCATCTGGCGGGGCAAAAAATAACCCCATCCCATTTTTTTTGTGTTTGGGAGCAGAAGGCCATGGAGGTGTAAATTTCTTAAGGACTTCACCATCAGGCCTTCATCCTCCCCTTGTGACCATGCAGTTTCTTCTCCAGAAAGTTTAATCCCACTCAGCAGTGATACGGAGTAGGGGACCTAGTGGTCTACCAACTCTCTCATGCTCTATTTGTGATTGGGTTCATCTGCCACGCTACACTGGGCAAACTGTTTGGCCAGGTAAGTCTCTCTGACAAAATGCAATAAAATAGCAGCCGACGATGAGGGGATGACTTTAATTTTCTGTAACAGTTGAGTGAAACAGTTGAGTGAAATTGCACAAATCCAATTCTGAACAGAATGGCACAAAAACATCTGATCACCTACAGAGCAGGAAGGAGTCATACTGTCTTATTCATACAGGTAGACAGGATTTCCTGTGCTGTTCAGGCGATGAGTCTTTTGCTGTGTGTGCTCTGGTGGCCTATAATAGAGTCATGCATGGAGTGGGAGGGATTGTCCCTGATGCTGAGAAGCTTCTTCAGGATTCTCATTAGAGACATCTCCACCAGGGTCTCCAGTTCAACTCCCAGAACCAAACCAGCCTTTTAAAATAGCTTGTGCAGTCTGTTGGTGTCAGCTATCTTCCCCGCACTGCCCCAGCACACAGCTGCAAAAAATGGCTCTACCACAGAGTGACAGAACATTGTAAGCATTGTCCTACAGACATTGAAAGACCAGTCTCCTCAGTACATGGCTCTGTCCTTTCTTAAAGACAACGTCAGTGTTACTGGACCAGTCCAGTTTACTGTCAGAGTGTTCCCCCAGGTACCGGTAGTCCTCAACCACCTCTACATCAGTCCCTCCTATGGTGACAGAGGTGAGAGGAAGAGCCTGCTTTCTAAAGTCCACGACCAGTTCCTTTGTCTTTGTGATGTTAAGCTGCAAAAGGTTCAGCTCACACCACACAGCAAACTGTCCACCACACTCCTGTATTCATCCTCCTGTCCATCCCTGATACACACCTCAATGGCAACAGAGAATTAGAAAGTCAGCAGAGAATTTCTTACAATCAACATATTGTGGAATGTTGAGAGGTTTGTGTTGTTAAAATCCCCTGTGAATGGTTAAATCCATAACCATTTAAATCCATTACAGAGTCTGGGATATTTACATGCAACCAAACACATAACACTGCACTCCTGGAAAACTTTCGTTGTTCTTGTTAGCGTTGCCAGCTTGTCCATCTTATTGACCAAAGATCTTACATTTGTCATCACGATCGATGGGAGAGCAGGTCAAAATCTTTTCTTCTTCATGGTAGTTCCACTTGATCTTCACGGGGATCGCAGCTGATCCTGAGTGTAAACGATGGAGCTGTATGTCGTCACAGACATCGTGGAAGAGTGCAGAAGTAGTTTAATGAGTCCAATAAATAATTACAGTGTTGGTGATGAGCAGAGAGCCGCTTCCATCCCTCCACTGATTCAATCCAGCATTGACGATTTGAAAATGCATCTTCGTTAGAATGCATCAAAACTCCAGAAACACTGGTAGCAGCACCATTTGTCCAGGTGATTCTTCAGATTTCAATACTGACTGGTCAGAAACATCCCCTACAGAGTTTTAAAAAAATTACATTTGTCTGCCCATTTCAATGGACAATGTCTAGATATTTGAAAACATATTAAGAAAAAAGAAAATGTAATAAACCAAATAGCAGCATACAACTGTCCTTATGCATTGTATGAGATTAATATTGCTCTTGGGTAAAGGAAGTAACCAATTAAGTAATTACAGTAACATTTCACTCTCTGTGAATCAAGTAAGCTTGTAAGATGTGTCCGTGCTGTGGTTTGAGTTTTGAGATGCAGTTTAGTTTACATCTACATGCAGCGAATATACTGTTATCTGAGGCATAGACGGTTTGACAGGTCAGCCACATATTGGATGTACCTTCCAAATCACCACGCCAGTTCCACTGACATCATACCATGGACTCCCAGAATGGTTTGCATTTGAGTCATCTGCCACCTGTGTTTGAAAATTCTTTTTGAAATTCATCATAGAGAGATCACATTCAGGGAGGCCTTTTCAGGGATCCAAATGTTGATGACATGTGTCTTTTTTAGTGGCACATTATAGTGAAGAAGTAATGGAGCAAAGCCATGAGTGTAGGTGCATTTAGTAACAAAAGCAAAGCACAGGTATTTTAAGGCTTGCCTATAGGACAATTTTCTTTGTCCCCTTATTTAAGTCTGATTTGTTTCTCCTAAACCTCCCAAAATGGAAAAATACACTTAAAGCAAAAAAAAATGTTCTTTTGCTGTTCTCCATGCCTTTTCAGTTTTCTTCTAATAATTTTAAGGATCTCAAAAATCTAGTTGAGACTAGAATTTGATCACTAAGTGAGCAAATTGTCAGAATCTCTTGGTGTTGGTGTTAAACTGAGCTCTGTTTTTTTTTTCCTTTCCTCTAAGTGTATAAATGACATAAAAGGATATTGGTTTGCCCTTGGTATATAGACAGATACTGCAATTGAGAATCCTATTACCAAAGCCTATTGTGATGTGTGAAGCTGGCAGGAACACTATTGGAAGAATCGGGCACCATCACTGGGGGACAACCCACCATTTGTTCCCCCGAAGTCTCCCCAAAAATCTGTCAAGGACCGCGAATCTGGCTGTGTAATTACTAACAATCACCATCAAAAACTCCCATTTCCAGAAGGCCAAACACCAAGTCATACTATTTTTCTCAGTCCATCTGGTGCCAAAGGTGCTGGATGAGCTGTGATTTCCTCTTCCTTCTGCTGGCTGGAAGATAATCACATGCATTCTGATGCAGTCTGCCGCCAGCGGGGGGTTTTCGCAGTCGCACAGGGCTACAATTACCCCCTGCTTCTTACAGCTGACAGCCCTGCACAGCAAATGGTCCTCGCAGCCACAGCAACACATTACACATTCGGCAAACTTAATTCAAAATAATGGGGGCATTTACAGAGTTGTTATGTCTGGAAGCTGT
Source organism: Brachypetersius altus (assembly GCA_037974465.1). Classification (NCBI taxonomy): domain Eukaryota; kingdom Metazoa; phylum Chordata; class Actinopteri; order Characiformes; family Alestidae; genus Brachypetersius; species Brachypetersius altus. Next base: position 4,341,242 of record JBBPDB010000002.1, on the reverse strand, counting down.
TCTGTGTATCTTCAACTACGCTAACGCACATCAAGGGATGTGCATGGTTCCCTTTAGAAGGTCAGGAGAATTGATTGACTGGACAGATTGGCGAGCTCTTTTCCAGAGCAGCTTACATGTGAACACACCACAGCAAAACACACAGTGAACGTGAAATTCTTCTCTGCATTTCATCCATTCACCCAAGTGAAGCAGTGGGCAGCCAGCAATGTGACACTCAGGGAGCAGTGTATGGGGAGGGTACCTTGCTCAAAGGTACCTCAGTGATGTCATTGGCAGTCCTGGCATTGAAACTCATGATCTTCTCATCACAGGAGCCACTTCCTAACCACCTGGCCACTGGCTTCCCCAAGGACTCACGCTTGGTTTTAAAATGCATCCTGGGTGATTAGGTCACAATCGCTAAATACAAGTGTAAATAATTCACTGTGATCGGATCACTCAAACCACTTGTGTGGGATGCAAATGATATCTGTTGATGGATTTGAATGCTTCCCCAACAAGTACATCACAGGAAAATGATCTTCTCTAAAGTAAATGTAAAAGTCATTATTGAGAGAAACTTTTCACACATCTCACTATTTCAGAGCAGAACTGAATTCCATTATTTGGTGGTGAGTAAGATCTTGCACATATAGTTGTATGGGTCTTTAATTGGGGACAGAGGCAGTGGAATGATTATGAGCTACTGGAGCATCTTGGGAAGCAGTTTTGTCTGTTAGTCTGGTAGTGCATTAATGAATGACTGTGATCTGATCACTCAAACCACTTGCCGAAAAGGTCTGGGGTGCAAGTAGCCACATATCTTTTGTAGTGTAAGAGTTAATGCATCACGATGTGTCTCCAACAAGGACATCACAGGAAGATGTGTCACATGATGTATGGAGAGGAGCATCATAAAATAAAACAATTGAAGCTATGCATACTATAAATCCAAGGGCAACAATACTATACAAGTCTGAAAGTGACTGGAAGGATGACTTACTCATAAAGGACAAAATGCACACATTTCTTTTATGTTAATTATTGGAAACCAATGGAAAAAAACACAAGATCTTTGAACCCTGGAGAACTTTCAATATAATTTCTGTCCACCAGCAAGTGGGGAAAACCTGTAGAGGGAGGGGCCCGGAGAGCTTTCAAGACGTAGTGTGCCAAGCAAAAGAGCAGCAAACGTTGAGCAAGAAGCAGAGTAAACACCGGTTTTAGACTGTTTTAGACTGTTTATATTTTTTGATATCAGATTTTACTAATAGGCTCTGAGTTCTAAGGCTTAAAACCTCACAGAACAGAGGCAGTAACAAAATCTGGACAACTGGATACCTTGATGACAAAAGTGTAAACCACAGTGTCTCTCAGTTGTCCACTTGTAATCTCATTGTCCAAGACGCATTTCAAAACCAAGTGTAAACAACCCTATGGAGAAACACAGTCTGCTACATGACAAGACACATTAGTACCACATAAAGCACACAAACAAATCAATCTCAGATTACCCAAGAGCTCAACTCTATTTGAGGTAAATGGGAGATCTTTTGGCTTGCAAAAAAAAAAGATTTTTTGCTTAACTTTTCCTTTCATCTTTAGCTTCTTCGGACCTTCTGCCACTGCTGTTTATTTTTCTTTTTCAAGGGATATTTATCATTGGGCTACACTGCTCAGTTGTCTTGGAAGCAGACTCCATAATGGAATGCAAAGCCAAATTAAAATATCATTGACATTCCAACGGATCATTCACACCCACAAAAGGGCAAAAGATACGACACGGTCTGTCAAATCCACATCCTCCAGCGGTTGTCTATTGACCATTATGCATTTCATTTATTTTTTTGAAGCCATCTGGCCAGGGACCGGAACCAATTTCACATCTGCCGTAGAACTCTAGGCCCAATCAAATGATCTGTTCTATTTTTACAACAATTATGGGCAATTTAAGTAAATGTAAACATTGTTATTGAGAGATTCTTTTTTTTATCTCATACACAATGTGCAATCATGTCTCATTTTAGAGCAGAATTGAATTCCATTATATGGTGGTGCCCACAGGGTTGACTGGGTCTTTAATTGAGCACAGAAGCAGTCGCAAAACTGAATGATTGCTATTGGAGCATCTTGGGAAGCAATTTTCTATGGTCTGTGAGCGCATTAATTTGAGAGTAAACTTGGGCGACTCTAGCTGCAATTGCATGCTTTGCACTTGTGTTAAAGGATATTGTATTTCCTTTGAGATATACATTTACATTAAGGTTTCCATGAAGAAAAAAGCAATAAGCTCTATGAGAGGCTACAATTTCTCTGAATTTCATGAATAAAAAATGTTTAGATTGCAGGGGTTTTATATCAATAAAATATAAAAACAATGTAAGACAATGTAAGTATGATCTGCAATGCATAAAATGGGAATAAATTAATATATACAGTAAACTCCTGCTTATCATGGGGGTTACATTCCAAGAGCACCCGCATATAAAAACGCGATGTTGTTAAATAAAACTGTCACGGTTAGGCCAGTGGCTGGTGAGGGCCACTGTTTTTGGTTATGTTTTCAGTGACTTTTATTTTGACATCCTGTTCTGTTTTTTCCCTGCTTGTTCCTGGTCCCACCTGTTTGTGTTTTGTTCTTGATTACTGGTGTTATTTAAGTCCTGTTTGTGTTGGTTTTCAGTTATGTGTCCATCACCTCATTTTTGCGCCTCATGTTAGAACATGAGGCTTTCTGGTTGGCCCGTGTGCTTGTTTTGGTTTGTTCCTGTTTTTGTTAATAATAAAAACGCATCTGCATGGATCCCTGGAGTGCTCCGTGCTCCGAGGGAAACACCTAAAAAATGCCTATTTTTATAGTGTAAACCCTGAATATTGCCCCAAACATCCGTCCAAAACTCTCTAATTTTAATTTTAAACCTAAGCTTTTAACCCATATTGTCACTGTGTACACTGAACTCCCTGCTAGAAAGTAAAATACCAATATTACCCCTATATAGACTGCACTGTAATGAACGTAATTTTCTTTGGTATTAGCAGGTAAATACAGTAATAAATTATTTTTATTTTCAGTAATAAAAATTAAAAAAAGCAAGACGCTCGAGACGCTCCATGGGGGAAATTCTGAACTGCGTCTGCCAGAGATGTTCATTACAGGCCAGCAGCCAATCAGCTGCAAGGAGAAATAAATGACGCTCTCGGATTTGCTATTTTCAAACCTCCTGCCTCTGAGTACATGTGACTGTAATGTCCAGGCCTTGTCTGCCACAAACCCCCGTCCTCGTGCTGGTTGTTTCTGTTTGGGGACGGCCTGAGCAGCGGAGGCTCATTCTGGTCAGGTTTGCTTTGTTTACTGCCGTGTCCAAACATAAACACCCCAGCTTGAGGACGAGGAGGCGTGGTGGACAAGGAAAAACACCAGACATCAGAAAAGCAAAAAGGATCTCTGCAGTTTCAGTGATTGTGTGGGGGTTTCCACGAACAATTATTAGCTCGGTTCCCAGAAAAATTCCATGAGAGATTAAATTTGCGACTGCTGGAGAGCGTGTAAGGGGGGTTACTGCATATAT
>JBBPDB010000002.1:4299515-4321896 GCA_037974465.1 Brachypetersius altus | reverse complement strand
GAGAGAGAGAAAGAGAGAGATGTGGCTTAAAACAGTCCATCAGCGCTGTATCCCAAAGACTTTTCTTGTATTATTATCTGTGAACATATATCCTTTCAAGTGTGCTTTTGTGTGTGTGTGTGTGTGTGTGTGTGTGTGTGTGTGTGTGTGTGTACTCGAATCTTTGCTTACACACGTGTGAAGGGTTCATAGTGACAAGCTGGAAATCCAGATTGTGAAGAGGCTTGGCAGGTGAAAAGAAGAGGAGAGCGATGATCAAAGCGTCTCTGCCTCCCGCCTCTCTCCCTCTCGATCTGTACCTCCTTCTCTCAAACACAGACACAAGACATTCCTCGGCCCACTCAACACCCCTCTCACCTCGTATCTGTCTATCACAGAACAAACCTGACATACGTGCAGCTACAAACAACACTCAGTCTGTCTGGTGTAATTTGGCCCTGCTCTTGTGTTCTTCACAGCGGCGAGGATTCCAATCTCTGAGGCTTTTCAGGAAGGGATGGAGCTATAACACACACACACACACACATACACACACACACACTCTAGCTTTCACAGTGATGAACACAATGCTAAATATTTCACGTCACTTAAATCTCCACATACTGGCCACTTTAGCAGAAGCCCCCACTCTCTTGTTTTTCTAGTAACAATAATGTGACCCTTTCTGCGCTCAGTAAAACCATTAACTACTTTGTTGTGCAATTTCATATTAGGTTTAAATGATCATTATCATGTGAAGTAGTCTATCATTCTTACTGGGTGTCCTCTCATTTAACTTTGAGCAATATCTTATTATATGCACTATTTTTTACCAAGCGAAATATCACTACTTATGTCAATATTACTGTTCTATTACTGATCTCTATTATGTACAATAACCTACTCCTCTAACAAATACTTTGTGTTATTAGTAATTCACTTAACTGTAAGATACTTATCAATAGTATTTCTGCAGAGTTTTTGTTATATTTTGTTAAATACTCTATATTTTATATTGTCTTTGTGTCGCTATGTGTCTTATAAGCAACATAAGCTAGTCATATAAGCAATTTCCTCCGGGATCAATTAAGTTTTCTGACTCTAATCTGAAAAAAAAAGACCTGGCTCCCCCTCATAGTTGAAAGCCACAGCCCATCTATCCGTGCAGGTTTTTTCAAGCCAATTTTCACCCTTCACCACACACCACCTGGAGACGGTGGACTACCATTAAATTCCAGCAACACCACTGCACCAGACACACTGATACGACGAGCCCCACACACACTACCATTATCACGGTCATGTCAGTGTCATGGCTGTGCTGAGAATGGACAATAGTGGACCTTTAACCACAAAAAGGAAGAGTGTGAGTAGTGCTGTAATTGTACAATCACTCTGAGAATAAATAAGGAAGCTTATAAAGTGCCGGGTGAGTGGAAGTACAAGATAGTGTTTTCTAATGAAGAGGATGGTGAGTGAACACGGCACTGTTAAGTGCTACATGTTGAAATGCATAAACAAGTGGACAACATCTGGTGAACTGAACTAACCATAATATTTAATGGAAGCTAGAAATTAGATGCATGGAAAGCAGTGGTGGCACCAAAGGGGTTCTGCAGCTACCGCTGGACCATCATTAGCTCCTGCATAGCACCACCAAGAATTTAGACAGGAAACGATTCACAAACTCAATACTGTTTTAAGTTTAAATGTGTGAATGATGAACGGAAACAGACAGTGAAGAAATAAACAGCCGGAGAAATGGAGACGAACCTCTAGTGTAAGAGTACAGAACACCCTTTCTTGGCCCTGTTTTCCTATTTAGCTCCAAACTTGGCCAACATTAGACTAGCATCCTTTAAGGCAGTGGTACCCAACCTTTATTTGGTCACGGACCGGTTTAATATCAGAAACTATGTTCACGGCGCGGCCTTTAAGGCGCGGCAGATAAATATACGTATTTATACAAATAAATGATACGCATATAAATGGGGATATTTAAAAAATATAATAATTGGGGAATCTTTAAAATATAATAATAAACGTAAATCCAGTGTGTACTTGCAGCTTTATTAACAGCGTTTCCATAACAACGAGCGACAACAGAACACGGGGAACATCCACAGTTTTTTTTTTCTATGCAGCCCAGTGGTCCGAGCCGTGGGTCATGTGCTACCGATGGGGGACCACTGAGTTAGAGCACCCGAGGCCTGTGTGCATGAGATAACATGCTGCAGCCACACAGCAGTAGGCCACTGCAGATGAAAAAGACTACTACAGAGCATGTACACAACCCCTACAGAGCTTACAGAACCCCTACAGAGTAACCCCACTAGTGGTCTCATTTTGGTGTTATTTTATTAAAGTTAATAGAAAAGATCCCAGTTGCATCAGTGTATGACAGGTGTGTCCTGTGTGACTGCCAGTGTGTGTTAGGTCTGTACTGTGATGTAAGTCACACCAATAATTTGGGCTTTCTTCTTCTTTTTCTTCTTCTGTGGTGGGTTTTCTTGGGGTTCAGGAGTCAGACGCTCCTGGCTCTCTGACCGTTTGTGACTGTCCAGGCCTCCCATCTCGATCCCAGCATCCCCTGTATTTAAACAGCCACACAATATGCTATTTACACTGAAATCAATCTTAGCAAATATCCAAGTTCAAGGCAATGAATCTTGTATTTTCTATGATAAGACTGCTTGTCTTTAAAAGCGCTGTGAATGTAATATGTTTATTTCAAGAAATATTTTTGATTAATCTCAGATATTTAAGGCACAATACAAACACACAGTCATTCATTCATTATGTCATGAAGTCATTATGACAATCATGACAGTAGTTATGATGCTAACTCAAGAAAAAAATATATGTAAATGCTTCTATTTAAAAGAAAAATATGAAAACTATTAAAAACGTCCAGGTATCTTAGTAAGACTACATTACTGTAATCTAGGGCTGCACATTATATCATAACTTTACCGTCATTGCAATATTAATATGCGCAATATACATATCGCGAAAGAGTGACTGAACTGTTTTTAAATGGTGTTCTTCCAAAACTCTTCACCCAGGACAGCTACCCACAGCTGAGTAAACTAGCCAGGAAGTATCTCTGCATACCTGCAACTAGTTCACCTCGAGAGAGAGTTTTTAGCACATCAGGAAATATTGTAACATGCCAACGCACAGCACAGGCTTAAAGCCTAGAAAAGTGAACATGCTGGTTTTCCCAGCAAAGAACTAGCCATAATAAAGCATGCACAAGTGTGCACACACAGAGACACGGTACATTACCTTGCATAGTGTCCTACAGTGACTGTTCCCCAATGCGTAGTTGAGTTAAACTACATTGTTATAGATTGTTTCTTTTATCGCCTAAGAACGTACCATAATTTAAATGATGTTTACATTTATATAAGATTTCAAATTATTTTCTGATTTTTTTCAACAATGTTCAATGGTTCAAATGTGTTATGGGAGGCAGTAATGCTCTGTTTAAGTAAATTCTTTAAAAAAAAAAAAAAATGTTGGAATGGAAATATTGCAGTCCATTTTTTTTTCTGCATAGACTAGTCAGCGTCTGGAGTCTCTGTTACCAGCAAATCCAAAGCAGAAAAACATTAACACTATAAAGGCTGAGTAAAGGCTAATATCTCCATCGCAACACAACATTATTGCATATCACATGTTTTCCTAATATGCAGCCCTAGTCCACACTACACTGTTTATTGTACTGTTTCGGTCATAAATTGAAAAATGTCCCATAACATTATATTTACTGCTGATGACAGTAACCTTGAACAGACATCACCTAGATTAAAGACACTTATGTATGGAAGAAAAAGGCTGAATATGACCCACCTCTTTGGTTCTCCAGATGTTGTGGAGGTGTAGGAGTTTGAAGAGCGTTGCTGAGCATGGGAGTTTGCAGCAGCAGCAGCCGCCTCAGGTGGAGGGCTGCTGAAGATGAACCCACTGAGGAACCTCCACACAGCCAGCAGAGGGTACAGAATGGACCCAAGCAGTGCCCAAATTCCACCTCCGCCAGAAGACTGGACAACAGTGTTAGCTGGCCTGCTTGACTGCTACAGGGACAACAATAAGGAGCACACTAAGAGACTGTAATCAATGCCATGGACAACATCCATTTAAACCCAGTGCATAAGGGACCCTCATAAAGATGAACAGTTTATATAATATTTGTGTTGGTATCATGGTTGAATGAAAATGGTCCACCACTCATACAGCACATTTTCACTGGCACAAAGAACCATGCTGAACCCTGAACGTGTTTTGGCATTACAAATCAAGCGACCAGCACCCGAGCCGACCCAAGCTGTCCGAGAGGCCGCAGCTGAGCTGACTGCATAACTGCTTTCTGATTGGTCAAATGTTGTCATCACAACATTGAAAGAGACCACTGTTATTGTCTTAAAAACAAACAAACAAAAGAACACTGGAAATACAAAAGAACAACTTGGAAGTCGTCAAAGTACGACTGCTATCTGTTTGGACTAAAGATACATTTCAGTGGGAGTTTTCTATGACAAAACAATTTTATCTTTAACACTCTGAGAAATGTGAGGTGCCAGGCCATCGCTAACACGTTAGCTGGTTTAGGTGTTCGTCACACAGTTAAGGAATGCCGAGAAAAAAATAAGCTCAGTATGAAAGAACTGAGGCTTGGTTTGACTCCATGGACTTGGAACCTGGGACAATGACTGACCATAAACTGGGGAGAGAATCACATTGCTGATGTGTCAGAAGCCTGGACTGAGATACACTGGAAAAATCGCTGCAAACGTCGCAGTACAGTGTAGGTACAGCACGGTTCCTGTATACCTGTGGAAAAGTGTCTATCGTTTTTGAGTGGTGGTTCTATGGTGAATGACCAGGTAGGGGTTGGTGTAAAAGACTGAGGGGGTCAGTTTGTGATTAGCTCACCGGCAGCAGGACAATTGAGGCGCTTGGGGCTAGTTCTAGCTCTAGCAGGGTTTTCCCCAGATCTTCTGCTGTAAACTCCCGCCTGGGGAACATGGTGGCCAGAGAGAAGTGGCCATACCTGTTGCCCACCTCCTGTGTAGAGAAAGAATGATATTGGATGAGAAAGATCAGAAGGCATGCAGTCATCTTGGAAACTTCTAGCCTAGTACTCAAGCTTATACAAGAAAGACATGTGGGAGAAATAATCACAGGTGTCCACTACATTCATTTTGTTTTTTTTGGCTGGCTATAGGACAAGAATGTTGATTTTTGTTTGAAAGCCTTGCTAGCTTGTTGCACAAGTCTGTGCCAGCATTCTTTCTGTAGTTTGTGCAATAAACCAAGAGAAAATCTTTGTGTTTAATGAACAGGCAATCTGGACTACAGATTCAAGAAGCCCCAGGGAGAATATGTGATCGCTTTCTAATTGTTATATTGCTGGTCTTGTGTGCCCTACAAAGTAAAAAAAAAAAAAAAAAAAAAAATTTGTTTAATATAAATATTAAAAATTATATAAAATTATATATAATTACATATACATATATATATAAAATTATATAATTATAAGGTGTTTGAACACCCAGAGAATAATACACTACAGCTATAGCACTTAGAATGAACCCAAAAAGCACCAAAAACTGACTCCGATGTTAATCTTCACTGGTCTCACAATTAGATTGCGGTTATGATTCAAAGGGCAGCGATCGGATTACCTGATGCATCACAATGCACCCTGTCCTCCATGCTCGGCAGGTCTCACACACAGATTGTTTTGACAATATTTTCATAAAATATTTTCATTAAGTGCATTTTTAATATGTTGCTCACCCTCTGCTATGTATTTAACACCAAGCACATCTGGGAAGAGACTGTGATGGAGTCTAATTCATATTTAATTAGCTCATTTTATTGAGAATATAAACAGTAATCTGAAATGTATTAATCAAGCTAAACATTATTACATTTAAAATATTTTAAAAAAATATTTTTTTCTGCATCTATGCAGAAACATTCACTTTTATATTGCAATGCATCTTTAAAATGATTATTTTTCAGAGCTGTGCTCTGAACTCAAATGTCATTTTTCACAATCAAAAGTCATTTTTCTTCCCGTTTCTGCATTACATATTCTTTTCTAACAATTAAAGTCTGAAACAGTCACTCACACACACACCACTTCCACACACCCCCACAGACACATGATTGAGTGAACTAACCGCACGTTTTTCCTCTTGGCTTTAAGATCAGAACATTTATTTTTTAGTTTTATTTAGAACTTTTTTTTTTAGTTGAAAGTTCTATAAAGTTCCTTTGTTGTTGTTTACAGTTCTACATGTCATACAATTACGAAACAAAGCTTCCCGTGATGTCTGAAGGAGCTGCCAAATAAGCAAATACAGATAGAGATTGGCTTATGATGACATCACATTGTGGGATCAAGGAGGTAACTGCCCTTTTTTTGTTTTTACTTTCTGATACTGGTGCATTGTGGGTTAAAACACTATAGGAATGAGCTGGGATGTTTTGGTGGTTTAAACATCAAAATAGATACAAAGGGTATAAGGGGCATTTGGCTGACGCTCTTATCCAGAGCAACTTAGTCATTAATTACAGGTAGAGTTCGTCTGGAGCAACTGAGGGTTCAGTGTCTTGCTCAAGGACACAATAATAGAAAGTGGGGGTCTGAACCTGCGACTTTGTGGTTTTACCCACTAGGCCACTATCACAAAGCAGTCAGGCATCAGGTTTAGTGCAGAATTCTGAGACACAGGACAGTCTAAAGAAAATCAGATGCACATTTCCAATAGGCAGGTACTACTGGAAATGTGCATCTGGTGGCATGTAATTTACAAAAGGCTGAAATACACCGGGCTGAGCAGTCTGTGATAAGCCTGTGATAAACGATGCCAAGTCCTAGAGCTCAGAACGAACAGCGTTTCTAGGAAGCATTTAGCAATAGATAAGCATGTGGTGTGGAAACTGACCTGAGCAGCAAACTGCCTGGCCTCCTGCAACTGCGTCTCTGAGGGGAACTGGTTGGTCAAGGAGGAACCATCAGGCAGACGGAACTGTATTCTGGCAACAGCACTGGAAAGAATAAAAACACGGCATATGAATGAATGATTCAAAATAGGGCTGCCTTATACTGCTACATTATACTGCTACATATTCAAATAGTGTATTGCAGTTATAAGTATAGTGCTACTCCTTTTTAAAAGTACCATGTTACTTTCTGGAATTAGAAAAGGCTTCAAGTGTGCAAAATGTGATCTGTTAATGTTTCAAAATGTACATTCACTACCCAAAATCCATGCAATCCATATATGAAAAAAGAATTTGCTTTAAAAGCATGGGTTTTTTTTTATGATGTCACAAAACCAACATCCACAAATCCCATCCATTCATGCTGAAGTTCTATAGTTTCAGCTGGACTCTGTCTTTTGAATTTCAAAACTGGTGGCCAATCAGCAATTAGATCATTTACATATATCAGTCTTAAAGGCACAGTAACAAAAACAGCCTGTTTAAATTGGGGGATAAACAGAGGTTGTAAAGTGGTCATGTGGGAGTTACGAATGATAGTTTTGGTGCAATAACCAACACAAATGTGGAAAAGACTGTGATAGCGATATTGCAATAATGGTGAACAGACCATATCTTGTGCTGCCCTTACTCAAAACAAGCAGTTTAAAGCTTTATGTTAAGTTTTATGATACAAACCGGTCAGAACAGACATGGCCATATGTACAATGGTTACACTCAAGTGAAACCAAACATGAAGGACCATCAATACAAAGGCGATCTTGCATTTTCAGTGCGAAGGTCATATTAATGTAAAATGATCCACACAATTCTTAATGACATTTCATATAAAGTGGGAGTTAACTTTTATATGACCAACGAACCTAGATCAGCTAGAATTGGACATTTCTAATCAACAGTCCCAGTAAAACGTCTACGCTGTATACTATTCTAGCATGGTACCAAAATCGAGTAAAATATCCAAGTTTGGAGGGAAAAAACGAGCACTGAACTATAGAGGAATGCAAGCTTGCACAATATACTGTTATACTATCAGTCTCTGTTACACTGATTTTGCAAAAGGTCGCTATACACAAATAAGCCACTAACCAATCACAGTGTTTCAGACAGGGTGGTCAATCACAGCTCCAAGTGAGTTACTGGGTGTTCTGATCATGTTTTCATGTAATCCAACAAAAGTTTAATTATTTTAATAAACCATTTAAGGCTCTGGTGAGTTGTTTATTGTTATCAAAGATAAACATCTGTTTTACGGTGACTTCTAAAAGAAGGTAGTTGTTATCCAGAGGCATCCAGGGAGGGCTAACTCACTTACAATTGCTTGTTTATTGTTTAGTCACTCCTCCAACTGGAACACAGAGATACTGCAGGGAACCCAGAGCCCACATCAGCCTTGTGATGTGTGAGCCAAGATTACACCAGGCCAGTTTTCCTCAAAAGGGCAGAATGGAGAGTGACTCACGAGACACTGGAGAGTGATTCACGAAACATACTAGTACAGTTATGCTGTGTTCCCATGAAAGTAAGACCAAGCTACTTGGATTAAGGTTCTTAGGCTCTCTTGAGCTTTAAAGGGGACCCATAAAAAGAAAGCACTTTTCTACCGGCACAAGGAACCGTGCTGAACTGTGAACAAAATAAGTGGCCCGTATCTGAGCTGCTCGACGGTCAAAATGTTTCATTTTTTCAGATTAGTCAAAATGTCATCACAGCATGGAAGGAGGCTATTGTAATTTTTACTGTCCATGCAGGAAGTCGACGAAGTACAAGCACTACTCTATATTTGGGCTACAGATACATTGCAGTGAGAGTTTTCCATGACACCAACAAATTTATCTTTAATGCTGGGAGAAACAAAAAGGGGTACCAGGACATCGCCAACAAGTTAACTGGGTTAGGTTTTCGCTGCACGGCTAAACAATGCTGAGAAAAAAAAAACAAACTCTAAGAAAACTACAACAAAAAATCAAAGGCCACAATATTGAAAGCTGCTCTGACAGAAAGGCTTTCCGTCATACACTACCGGCCATAAATCGTGGGAAGCGGAAAGAGCTGCCAACACGTCAAAAGCACAGTTTCCACCGTTACACTGGCAAATCAAAACATGCTGCAGGTTCCGTATATTCTCAGAACGATTTAGGTGCAGCACGGTTCCTGGAGAAAAAGTGCCTTAAGAGCAAATGAGATTTAGAATGAGGAACCTTCTCTCTCTCTCCGTAGCCTCCTTCTTCGTCTCCTGCTCTGCCTGTCTGGCTTGTAGTGCTGCTATTCTGGCCGCCTCGGCCTCCTCCTTGTTCTTGGCAAAGCGAGCTGCACGGTCGGCGCGGTCCTATGGGATAAAGCAAAAACATTTATTTATTTATTTATTTTAAAGAAGTACACACTCTTAATTCAGGTTCAATCCAGTATGAGGTGTTCAGGTAATACATAGCTAAAACTATTGTAGCAGCAACACACAACTATTAACTCTAATATACGGAACAAATTATTATTCCTAAAATGAAAACCCTAAAAGGATCCATATCATACAATTCAGGCACCGAGGCATGAGGCAAATGTTTAGGCACCAAAACAGTCTCGAATCATTGATTCATTTCAGATGAATGTTCATGTTACTGTTACTTTAAGACTGAAATATGGATGAAAGATAATCTTCTTTCAAAAAAGTGGGGAATAAAAACTCATTAGTTTTCCATGATACGGGCCCTTGCTGAAGACTTCCAAAAGCTTTGATATGTGCGTTTGTGTATTTCTACTGTAAAAAAAAGTTTTAAAAATCCTGTTTTTTGTCCCCCTTCCCAGTTTGCTGTGTCCAAATTGTTGGTTAAATTATGAAAAAAAAATGTTTTATCATATTGGCTGGGTTGTGCTTAAGAAAAAAAAGGAAATGAGGTCCATTACACTTTGTTTCAGGCGTTAAACACGCAAACAAGTAACTCATAAATGGGAAACATACTCTCCGGCTTCTAAAAGTTAGATGCAAGAACCAGCAGAAATGGTTCACCTGAGCAATCTGCTGCTTGACCCTCTCCCTGGCGGCCTTCTCCTCAGCCTTTTCTCTGTTGCGTTCTTCCAGTATGCGCTTGGTCTTATCTTCCTCCTGCTTCCGTTTGAAGTCCAGCATCTCCTTCCCAAGCTTCCGCCGTTCAATCTCCTTCTTTATCTCAGTCTGTACATCAAACGACATCATGATCAATAAAAATGATATGCAAGGATTGCAGATTTGGCGGAACTCCCTTAAAAAACTGCACTTTGATGAGAAATCCTACACCTCACCTCTTCTTCTCCCTTCTTTTTCTGTTCCCGTCTTTCCTCCAGTTTCTTTGTTAACCTAAAGAGGACCCACAACCAAAACAACTCAATTTAATACTAATCCAACACGTTAAAAAAGGACAAATTTCATATTATTTTGATTTGTGCAATATATTACAATATCAATACATGTATTCAAATAACACAACGGGTCTTATCTGGTTGCGTAGTTTGGTGGTAAAACTATGTTTTATTCATCCAGCTGATTAATAATAACTGAAATATTACCAAAAAAGGCAAATTAGGCTGCTTTTCCATCAACTCCATCATCTTTGTAAAAATATGGGGCAAGTTTACAAAGAAATCGTCGATACTGAGCTTTGGTTGTGTGACTGTATTTTATTCTGTGAGAGGCAAAACGCATTTGAAAATCCAATACAGTAACTCAGGAAATGTCCATTAATACATGCTGCCATGTTTTGCAACAATGGCTATGATATGGCTGTAATATACACTACCACTCAAACGTTGTTGTACACCGCAGGTTTCTAACCATTTATGCATCGGTTTCATAAACCGCAGATTTGAATTATTGTTAAACACTTTAAAGTTGTTAAATAAGAAAAAAAATCCTTTATAAGATGGAAAGAATCTGTAACTGTGCATGTCTGACATCCTGTTAACTAGTTGTGTGTGATGGACAGTCAAATTCTAGACTGTTCTTTAACTTTAAACTCACTAGTTAACCATTTCATCACTTAACGGCTAATTAAATCTGTTAAATATAACAGTTTTCTGGTGATCCACATTATAATAATGATGTTAGGTGGTTAGCATATGTCCAGTAATGGAACTCAAATAGTGAACATACTGTAAAAATAGTAAACATACTGGATTTCAAGCACAGAATATTGCGTGTATTATAATATTAAGTGCAAGAGCAGAAATCCCTTCCTAGATTGACTATTCAGTACTTTGTCTTAGACACCTATGCAAATTGATAAAACACCATTTTAAAGCGTTTTTCTGCTAGTAAGCTTTAGAAGAAATGCAAATAAACAAGAAAGCAGTAAAAAAAATATCAATAGCTGTTTAGTGATCCACATTATAAATATAATTAGAGTACCTGGCATTTTATAGGTCAGTTGTGATTAATTCAAAAAAAAAAAAAAAAAGACATTTTGTTGTTAATAAAGGAACTGAAAATGGTGAACGTACTATAAATCTTATCCACATTTATAGTTTGTCTGTTTACCGCTTCAAAGTCTTTTTTACTGAATGTACACCTAAAAATATGTGGATAGGAACTAGGGGTGGGCGATATTGCAAAAATATCACAATTTTTTACAGTTAAATCACAATTTTGATTTTATCACCGTATTTATATTAACTTGTAACTATATATTTTTTAAACTATCTAAGTTAGGGTTAGGACAAACAAAACTACCAAAGTATTGTTGGTTGAGTGCTGCTTCTATACGGCAGGCATTAAGCGGACAAGCTAATAGTGTAATTTGACTAAGGGGGAAAAAAATTGGGAAGAACATGGAACTGCAATAGAAAAATGGAACGTAGTCTATTTAGATCTCTCTGCTTTGGCACATCGTCAGCACAGATTGTCTTTACGATCTTATATCATCATATTACCCAGCCCTAATAGAAACCGGAGGCTTCTGTGAGTCACGACACAGACTTGGTCAAAATACATAGCTGTATAATTAGAGTCTACACAAAACATTTACCTCTCGACTTTGGTATCCAAAGGTTCCTCTGCTTGAGAGGCCTGCGATGTGTCATCTGATGACAGGCTTCTATCATCACTTGGAGTAGCATGTCCTGAAGCCCCTGCTTCCTCCATAGGCATAGACAGAGATTCTAGGAACACAAGAACACTAATATGGGCGTTTTGGTAGATTTTCAAGCAAAGACCTCATGAGCAACATCTAGTCTGCTGGGGAGATACACTCCACTGCCTTGAATGAAACGAAACTATGACTTGAAACATGCAAATCAAGAATATTTGACTCCACCAGATGTTGATTGCAACATTGTATACTGTATCAAAGGCCCCATTTTTTACATTTTATTTTATAGCAGGGTTCAGGACATTCTCGACAATAATGTTAAAGGCCAAACACTCTGATACAATAAGATAAGAAAGAACTTCTTTTGTTATTAACATGATTAGTGCAACAAGACAGAATAAAAGACAATAGGACATGAGGAAAAATTAATAGACAATGAACAACAGTGCAATACAAGAACATTAGTTTGACTAGTAACAGTGTAACACTAGCATTGCTGTATGTACAGATTTACTGTGCTGTACCAGCAGGTCAATAGTGCAAAATGGGTTATGAAAGTGACCTAGTGTTAATGCAATAAACACAGCTCTTTCAAAATGTTGTTACAAGACATTAGAAATGAAAAGTATAATATGCACAGTAATTGCAGATTAATGGATGTGAAAGTTTTTGCAATTCATCAAAATAACCACCCTCAGTTCACTGCTTGTCCTTATCGAAGTGCCCCAAATCATTGTGCTCAATTCTCAGATCCTTACAACCATTCCCAAAAATATATTTCACAATGTTGCCTTTTAAATTTCAAATTTTTTTTTTAAATTTCAGCATTGAAATTGAAAAAATGCCTATTTTTATAGTGTAAACCATGAATATGCCTCCAAATGTTCTCCCAGATCACTTTAATACTTTAATTTCATTTGGAACTCAGTTTAATACATTACCCTTAAAGAAAAAGTAAATATAAACCCGAGGGAGAGAGAGAGAAAGTAAATCCACTCTAAAATATCAAGGTGAAACTCATCATAGCTTGCTAGTATAGACCCAGCTCCCAACCCAACTTTGTGAATAGATTAACGACGATATCTTCTTTATCGCGCGATAAGAGTCTCACATTAACGCAGCATGTTAACGCTGATAACGGCCCAGCACTAATTTATTTATTTAAAGAATGAGATCTCTGATTCTACACTTTGAACAATCATGAAACAAAGCTTCCTGTGAACCCGGACACACAGAACATCCAAGTTCTTCTGCATAAGACGACGTTTTAGCAGCACTGTGCTTCCAACTGATTTGGCGACTGAGGGTTAAATAAACAGACTTCATTTGCATTTAGACTGTAACTCTCACCTTTAGACGTAGCAGCAGTGGAAGGACTTCCTGTTGTTATGTCTGGGCTGTTCACAGACGGAGCTTCAGAAGCAGGGGGAGCTTTATCCAGGGCAGCCCCGGCACTCTCTGACTGCAGCTCTCCCTCCGTATTGGCCTGGACCTCGTCGCCTGTCTGCTGTGAGTGCATCTACAAGACATAATTATTCTTTTCAGTTACTAAAGGTCATTTTAAACATAACTGTTATAAACATCATTAAGCTTCACCAGTACATTTTCATCTACAAGACCAGAATATTAGAGGTGTGAACCTTCACTGCTCTCAAGATTCGATTATGATTCAAAGGGTTTGATTACAAAATGATCCTTTTAGCCGAAAACAGTACAAAATTACCAGCAAATCTCAAAATTACAGCACCAAACTAAGTTACTGATTCACGACTCTGCTATAGGCGAGTAAAAGTATCACTCGAAATAAGGAGGAAAAAAACCTCCCTAAATCTACGAAAGGAGCTCTGGATTATTGTGGGGTCACTAAGCCTTTGGAAACTTTATATTCTGGTTGTGATGGAACAGAATGCATGTTGTGAGCAAGCAAAAAAACATTCCACCAATCAGGTAAACAGTGAACCAGCGTTGTGTTTCTGCTCTGATGGTAAATGAACTTTGTGTGACTAAAAAAGTTTCATCATTTGGGCACAGACTGTTCCACTATTAAACCATGGAAAAGGGACAATGTTTTCAAAATGAGTTTCCTGGCAATTGACTGGAAATGGGTTTGCATGTCATTAGACTAGTTCTAAGCTAAGAGGTCTGGCAACTGCCCCACTAGGGGACAATACTGCACTATTTCACTTTAAAATTTTCTTCTGAATTATTACATTCACAACACAATTAACAACTTTACTCAAATAGTAGCAATACAATCACTAACACCTTTTTACACATAATATATGCCCTAAAATAAAAGGAACGTAATTAAACAATGCCCACATAAGTGAGTTTTAGGCCCAAGCATTAATTATAGTAAGGCAAGAGGCTCTTACAGTTCAAACATCAAGCTCTAAGGTTTAGAGATATTTGTAGTCAACAGTCTTTGTTTGCTTTGGGCTTGGCTTCTCTTTTACCTGTTTGACCTTGTTTATCCTCTTTGTGAGCTCCTCTGCAGAGACACCACCAGCAATGACCTCCAGGGGAATGCCATTCTCACCTATGAAAAAACTGGATGGAATGCAAACCACCGGATCTTCACAGAACCAACATCAAGGGAACAATAAACAGGTTTAAAAGAGAAAGTTTGATACGTAACACCAGAGAGACAATCTAGCCAATCTTTGCTATTTATGTTATAAACATGCCCGCTTTTCTTTTGCAGAGGTGGTACATTAGATTTGATTTTTTGGTTTAAAGACTAAAAAACACCTTCCGGTTATGTGTCCTGAACGTAGGAGAGTTTTAACTAAGGTTTTGAGGAGAATACTTGGGGGTGGCCTGTTTGAAACGCTATCTTTATCCATTAGCTGATGGCTGACACGGAGCAGTCATGCTACAGCAGGCTTCTTCTTTTTATGTTGGGTGACAACTTTTCGGTTCTCAGAAAAATCTGCGTTAGACTGAATTCCCGAATGCTGTTCTGTGTAAAACTGTATATGAAATAACTGAAGGCTTTAGGTATCACTCTTAAAGCACACACATCAACTAGACCATGAAGGATACATATCTGTGAAAACTGGACACACGTCTCACTGTAAAACAAACAGAGACTTCAGTTCATATAGATAATCAACTCAATACAGGGCTCTGCAGCTTGTGTGTCTCTGCAGTCTCCCACCTTTTGGCATCTACTTTAATTGCGACACAGCAGTTGTTTGTGACCTCTGCTACATGGTCGTCCTCCCAACTTGACAACATTTGTTTGGACTGCTCATCATCTCCTAGAGGGGGTACAGAGAATTTGTACACAAACTTGTGAATTATTTCTTGTTTGTTAATGTATGATGTAAACAAAATGGCAGAATGTTTGTGGACACCAGTGTTACTTCTGAAATCAAACGTTTTCATGTTAGTCTCCCCCCGTTTTAAAATTTCCTCTCTTCTGGGAAGGCTTTATACCAGGGGTGTTGAGCACCGGTCCTGGAGGGCCGGTGTCCAGCACAGTTTCATGGTCTCTCCTCAAACACATTCCCTAAACCTGACAATTACCTGGAGATCCAGGTGTTTCTGGTTCTAATATTACTGAATCGAACTAAAAAGAATAAATACAAAACACAAAACACAGTAGTGATTTTATGTGATCAGTGTGTTCCTTGGTTCCCAAGTATTAATTGTTGTGTCCATCAGAAACCTCGTTTCACTACTACATTAAAATAAACTGGGAGCTTTTGATGGAATTTCACAAACCCAAACGGCTGGAGGAACCTGTGTTCTCCTCACCAGCTCACAAAATATGAACTACAGGGGATCTCAATCTTCGAGTCAAGACACAGATCCGTACCTTCGTCAGCAATGTAACCCGAATTTTGCTCAAAACACACCCAAAATGACTTTAAACAACTTGCATAGGTGCTTAAAACCTTTACACTGTGCTGTATAGTGCATCTTGGGAGCTAACTAGCTACATTACCAGTCAAGATGTTACTGACACTCAATATTCTTTGCCAGCAAGTACATTTACACTATTTCATTAGCTAATAATAATTATAACTGCATCACCACACAACCAGTTAATGGGATGTCAGACATGCTTATAAAGGAAATTTGCCAGTTGTTCCCTCAGCAACTTTCTAATGTTTAACAAGAATAAAAAGCTGCAGTGAAATAAATGGATAAGTGGAAAAAAACCTGTGGTGTGCAAAAACGTTTGACTGGTAGTGCACCATTTTCATGAATGACAAGCAACAGCTGTGGAATAACATGGAACCCCTTCATCTGCTAAACTGGCTGATGCATGATGTAAACGTATGACGTAACTTGTTTTGGTCTCATTCTATAGTTAGTAAAACCTGGAACCTGATGATCACAGAGGTGTTGGATGGTTTCGAACAGCTGGTCACTGTTGATTAAAGTAAGAAGATGGATCTCCATCATCTCTATTAGGGTTGGGAATCACCAGTACAATATTAGATGAAAGGTGAAAGTAAAAATGACAATTCGGTCATACGTGAACACACCACAGCACACAGTGTGAACAGCAAGAAATACTTCCTCTGCATTTAACCCATTCACCAAGTGATGCAAGGGGCAGCCAGGAACACAGCTCCCGGGGAGCAGGTGTTGATACAATATGTATTGCAATTCTATAAAAAAAAAACCCGATTCAAGACTCTTTTTTTTTTTTTTTTGCTGGGGCTGCACAATATAACGTCTGACAATAGTCATCTCAATACCAGTTATTGCAGTACTAAGAAAATAAGCTAAGAAAAGAAATAATTGTATTAAGCCCAGGGGAAATTCTTTTGCCATTAGCATGCGGTATGAAACAGAAAAATAAAATAGAGAATTAAAAAAAAAAAGACAAACAATAAAGCAACACAATTACAGAACATTATTGTAACAGGGTAAACCGTAACACTGACATTACTGTTAGAATTTGGTGCACTGTACCAGCAGATCAGTAGTGCAAAACGGCTATGAAAATGACTTAGTGTTACAATAAGAAGAAAAATAAATGCAATAAAATAGCAGCAGATGATGAGGGAATGAGGTTAACGTTCTGTAACATACAGACACATAAAAACACAGAAGGCCGCAAATGGGCCTCTAAAAAACTGTGATTTGAAAATTGGCTGTTTTGTGTTATTTTTCAGATATCGGATGTATGGACGGAGTCCGTAAAGCAATGTACCATTAGAAAGTATTTACGGACTTCAAGGCTTTTTAATTATAGAACAGTGATTTGAGCCCTTTAATATTTTTGAAAGACATCAAAATTGCAACAGGTAGCAGTACAATTGCAGTAAATGATATGTCCATATTGCACAGCTATGGTAGAAAAAAGGTACAGTTTAATAAAGTTAGTCACTGTTATTATTCCATTGGCCAGTTTGCAGTAGAACAACTGGTGGACATTGTCTTTATCTAATTATTGTCTAAAATATGAACTATGTATAAGTTTCGGACTCTGAATGTACCACTTTGTATCATTTTGTATCATCTGCAGCAAGGTCTCGACCAAACAAAGTCTAAGGGATAAAGAATAATAAGCAAACGTTTTGTTTTGATTACGTGAACACCCAGTAACTCACTTGGAGCTGCGATTGCTCACCCTGTTAGAAACGCTGGCATTGGTTAGAGGCTCACTTGCATATTGCAGCTTTTTGTGTTATTTGTACTGCAGACATCCTTATCGCGTTAACGATTGATCGAAGTTATATCGTGCAGCCCTACGAACCACCTGACCTATACTACAGTCAGGGAGATACCTGGCTAAGCGGATTAGCTAACTCAGCGGTCCTGTCAGACAAACCGTTACAAATTCGGCGTTTCGGGACAGCCGAGCTATAAAAAACCCTTGTAGATATCTGCTTTGACCGCCCAAAAGCTCAGTGTCTGTGAAAACCCTGTTGTTTAATTTTAAGTCCTCTCCGAGCCCAGTCTGTATACAGGCCTGCAGGCTCGACTCAAGGAGTCACGAATTACTCATTCTTTACCTGCGATGACTACGATGAAAACGGAGTTCTGCTGTTTGGAGAAGGCGATGGCTGCTGGAATAGATCCCTCAAACCAGCGCATGGTTGATATATTATGAGTTTTGGACACTTTTTTATCTCCTGGTGCTCAGTTCTTTAATCGCATCGATGCTGTCAGCAAACGGAGAACCTCCAGAATCATCACGGAAGTTGCGTAGTGTGGAGAGCAAAGCATTGTGGGAGTTGTAGTATTTTGTAAGTCTGTAAGTAGTAAGCAAGTCGGTCAAAACTACAGTAATCTCATCCGTGTGGAGGCCCTGTATACGCAAATGTGTGTGTATGTTCCTCATTTCATCATACCTGTATTTTTAAAGTAGTCCAGGGGGACGTTTAGTACTCTTAAAGGACTTTCAAAGACTCTAGTCCCTTAATCTGAACAGTTTCAGAGAGCTGTTCTTTTTAACCACACAGTGACCTGTGTATGAATCATTCAAGCATAAGAAAGCACGCCCACTTAAGTCCTGAACCAGTGAAGAAACAGATACTGATGACTGCAGACGATCAGCCAGTGATCAGTATACTGGTGGTGCTGAATGCTGAGTGGTTGGAACTCCTTTATCTAGGCTCCTTGTATCTTTAGACATTTTGCAGCCAGTCACAGTAAAACATTTGTTCTAATTTATTTCATTTAATCTAGTCAAGATAAGTTTTCACATTAATGTATATACAGTACATTCTGTACCAAAATATTTGTTGTTAAGGTCTACTATTCAAAATACCTAATTGAGGCAGCACTTGACACAAATACCTCCTCTGATTAATCTTCAATCCTCTTTGGTTTTCCAGTCCACTCCCACTTTTTGTACCTTGCACTTTTAGCGGATTTAAACACTGATCCTGAGATCCACAGACCAGGCTGTGTTTCCTGGGTTCCTGTTTAAAATGTAGCAATATCAGATTTTCACCATGTCGGTTTTTTTATTAATTTTCTGCAGGAGACCTCAGTATGCTAAATAGGTGTGGCTTCCAAACAATTTTTATGTGTCCAGAATGATGAATGGGACTGTAAATTATACCAACAAATGACTGACAAATATAAGGCAGAAAAGGCCTGAAAAACAAACAATGACACAGTTTCTAAAAGCATTAGATTACATTAAGCGCAAAGTGTGTATTTATATTTATGTGTGTGCGTGTTTACAGCTATATTTTTTTGCACTGTTCATGTGCAATAATGGTCACAACAACCAAGAATAGCTCAGGGAAAAAAATATGTTCTCGCCTCTGAGTACAGTGATATTGCACCATCCCAAGATGCTTCCTTTGTTTTGTCTTGATGGTACAAAAAATTTCAATAGTTTTATATGTAAATGTAGCTAAATTCACGTTAATATTTAAAATGAGTAAATAATATTTTTCTTAAAAGTTTACAGCTAAAATGCATGAAAAATTATATATTGCCATGAATAAAAGCAGAGGATATCTGCAGTTTATGCAGATTTATGGGGTTTCCACAAACAATTACTTGTTAGGTTCTAAGAAAAATACCACAAACCACTGAAGCTGCGAAATCAGCACCTGTAAGGATAAACCCAATTCCTAACTGTACAGTGTACACTTAACTGCGGTCTTCCGCAGTGCTAGAATGTAAAATACTGATGTTACCCCTGTATAGACTCTACTGTAATTCATTCAAGTGCATTTTTTTGGTATAAGCATGGTAATAAATTAATATTATACACAATAATAAAATACTTTAAGAAGAACAAAACAAAAACACGAGAACACTCTGTGAAACAGAGTGTTCTGAGAGGGTGATAGCTCTAGGTGAGTTACTGGGTGCTCTGATGAATGGAGGTCTTCATGTAATCCAACAAAAGTCTAATTTTTATTTTTTAAGGTGTTGGTCAATTGGTGCATGAATGGGTGCGGCTAAAATGCGGTAGCCAGAATAAGGACATATATTCAAATGTGTTGATTTTGTGACATCACAAAAACTATGGTTTGAAAGTAGTCCCTTAATTTCCATTAATGGACTGTGGGTTCAGGGAGTGTGCACCTCTGAGGTACCCTTGAGTTAGGTACTGTCCCCAGAAACTGGTCCCCGACCACTGCTTTGCTGGCTGCCTGCTGCTTTACTTGGTCAAAGGGTAAAATGCATAGAATGAATTTGACATTATTCACACTCACGTACACATTACACCGACATTTACTTGACTACTTGACAAAACCAAGCTGCTTTGAGAGAGCTCAGCCTCTAAGGACCTCATTTCCCAGAATGCATTGCAAGAACGAGTTAAAAAAAATTAGTAAACACAGCGCATGATGGCGGGCGACAGTGATGTGAGTCTGATTTTCACCAGTACAAACTCAGGGACACATAAAACATGTTTTTAAACGATTATGTGAGCCATTGACATGTAAATTCATGTTGTGTGTTGTTGCTTTGTAGCCCGAGTCCGAGGTTTTTGAGATCACAGACTTCACCACAGCCTCCGAGTGGGAAAGGTAACATTTACCTGTGACTCTCAGAAGTTCAGACATACATAAACGGATCAGACAGCTCTCAGACTGCAGCAATTTTTAGATTAACTCCCCTCGACCCCCAGGTGGATCCCCGGTGGTTTTGCAGATCACTGACTTAGTGTAGAAAACACCTTTTCCTGACGTATGTTACGTGCTAACCTAACGCCCTCTGCTCTGCTAAAGGCTGGCTAGTCTTGCTAACCAACTTTTCTGCATTTTCTGCCTTTGGACACTAAAAGGCACACACTTAATATATCATAGATTTCTATTTAGAGCTATTCTATTTGAACAATATATCAATATTGCGATTTTATATTCGATTGTGATTGTGGTTGTTTTCAGGATATTAAAGGGCCACATCATCACTTTTCTGAAATTATGAAGGTTTAAAGACTGAATATTTTTTCAAATGGTACATGGTGCAAACAAATCTCCTTATTCTGCTCCACCCATTCATGCACCAATTTGCCAACGCTTTTAATGCTTACAACTAAATGGATCTCCAATCTCAAATGGAGTTGTGATTGGTCAGCCTGTCAGAAACACGGTGAAGCGGCTCATTTGTGTATTGTAGCCATCTGCGATGACAATATAGCAGAGACAGGTATCAAGCTAATGATTAGCAGATGATATGCATCATTTCAGAAATGACATGAGCAGTGTTTTGCAAAGGAGAAGCATTCTTTTAAATCTCTACTTGTGAGTCTTGGTCAGTGACAGCATATAGCTGGTGGCATTTCTACTTAATTTTTCATTAGTATTCAGTAGAAAAAATTGGCATTGAACATACATCCCAGACCAACAGGAATACACAGTTATGCAAATTCCTGTGTCACCTGATTTTTTTTTTCTGTGTGGGATTATTAGACCATGTTCCCCAAAGCAAAGGAGACCAACCAGCTCTCTCTGAGGGTCTTTATCCAAAGGGGCAGGAGCTCCAACATTGGGACTGATGCGTGTCCCGCTTTTCTCTTCCTATGGGAGGGCTGGGCTCGCTAACACTGTTAAAGGCACTTTTCCATAGATATACAGGAATTGTATTGTGCCTAAACTGTACTGCAATGGCACAGAACTTGTAGCACGCTTGGATTTTCAGCCTGGTAACGATGTATATGAACCTGGTAATGGTGAATGAATATTTCCTCAGCATTCTGTAGCCGTGTGATGAAAACCTAACCCGGCTGACTTAGCAATGTTCTGGTACACCTTCGCGTTTCTCACAGCGTTAAAGATAAATTTACTAGCATCTTAGAAATCTCCCACTGACGTTTCTCTTCAGCCTAAACAGATAGCAGTGCTTGTACAAAAATTTCCTTTCGACCAATCAGAAATCAGCTCAGCTACATCCTGCTTTCGACCCTGCCGTTGGGCAGCTCGGAAAAAACAAAATGAGACCTCACTGTGTTGATGAGACCTCACTAGAAGCAAATGTGCAGATAAGCCACCACTAGAAGCGTTGACATGGTGGAAACCTTCCTCCATCCACAAAGTCTGACAGTCAGTAGGAGACACATTTGAGACACAGGGAAATACTTTTTTCATTATTGTCCTATTCTTTATATGCTTAATATTTCTGCTCTTAATAATGAAATATTAAGGAGTGTTAAGCATTTCTATATGTTTGTGTATATATGTATATGTGTGCTTCTATGTATACATAATGTGATGAACCATTGCTTGAACATGTTGGTGGAGTCATTCTAAATGACTTAAATATTTTGTATTGTTGGGTACAAAATATTGTTGGGTGCTTATGTATTGGTGGGTTAGGCGTTGGCTAGTTATTATTTGGACAGTTGTTGTATAGATGCTCTGACTGCAGTATCTCAGTTAAATAGCAGA
>JBBPDB010000002.1:4273894-4287128 GCA_037974465.1 Brachypetersius altus | reverse complement strand
CTTGTGTTTTCCCCTGATTCTGTTACGTATTTAAGCCTGTTTCTGTTAGTCGTTCCCCATGTGTCCATCGCCTCATTTTCACCTCTTTCCTTGTGTCCTGATCCTGGTTATTCGAGTTCTGGTTATTCTGACGGCCCCCGTGCCGGGTTTTTGTTTCTACCTTGTTTTCTGTTAATAAAAACGTACACAGCATGGATCGTAGCCTGTCTGGTTGGTCCTTGCCCCGAGGTAGCTCCGGGTTGGGGTTTAGCCACCCCTCCCGTGACACTTACCTCTCTCTGTGAGTTTTTCCCACCCACTAGTAGGAAGAAACAAATCTTGAAAGTTTTCCCAGGTTCAAAAATATTGTAATTTCAAAAATATTGTATTCTGTTTGTTTCTAAGACCTAAGATAAAAGATATTTGGGCGCTTTTGTCTTTGTGGGCATTTGTGTGTGACAGCATTTTTAAAAGCCCATTAGCGGTTATTATTATATTTTAAGCTAAAATAACCAAACAAAGCTCGGCATGACGTCTGACACTTTGAGCATCAGACAGGAGTTTTGCTGTATCATGACAATATACTATTTGCTGTTTGCATTATAAAGGTTAAGCATAACTGAGAAATGTGGTGTGGCTGTATTTATAGCTTAGCTAACTATGCCTATGTGGCTAAATTAAGGGTGCCAGACTGGATTCCTTCTAGGCCACAACTCAGTACAGTTTACTATTACGCCTCTCTATATTTTCGGCTGAAAATCTCCATAAAGCTAAAGGAACCTGATCTGACACCACTAAGATAGGCTAACTATGAGTATCAGTAGCTAGGCTAACTACAACAGATAACTATGATAGCTAGAATGCACTGCCATGTATGCATTTGAGAAGTTTAAGGAAGAATAGCTGAGTTAATTTCGATAGCTGACATATGCCAGGTCCAAAAAATTGAAAAGATATGTACCATGACAAACTAAATGCTGCCACATCATTTCACCACATAACATTGTACAGATTAGCTTTTTAGTTAATTATCTGAAGGGTCATTCTGTGTCAGTCAAGTATCAACCTGTGTCTGTATTGTCTGTAAGTATCAGATGTCAGATTGCACATCCCAAATTTCAGTTTCAATTCAAAAAATCCTCTGAGTGAACAACAGCAATGAGAAAACCTTCACTACTTCTGAACAGGACAAGATCCATTTGGGAAGACGGATATATCATTACACATTATCAGTCAAGTTGAGAGATGGCAGACTAAAAACAAATGAGGCTGATGCGTGCGGTGCTGGTATTATAGCGATGAAGAATGAGGTTTTGAGGGAAGGGCTGGGCTGCTTTGCATGTGCTTTTGCTGAGTCATGGCACAGCAGCAGCACAAGCCAATCATCAGGAAATACTGCTGTTGTGAGGTTTCTAATGGAAGTGAAGCACCCTATTCTGCAATTTGCCATTAAAAATGCCATTTTTAAGTTCCTGTATATTACACATTCAGCATGAGCTACAGCAAGAATGATGCCAGAATATCCACAAGAATTATTTTTTTCCTTAATGCCAATCGATGCAATCTTCCAAACCTGCACTGAGGCCAGGCATTAAATGAAATTGCAGTAGGATAGACCACTGATCTTCAGGCTTAGGCTCCAGGCTTGAAAAGGAAAGTAGCCTGTAAAGTAATTAAAGGGGAGAAGATTATGCATGATTCAATCATTAAACGATCAAGACTGGTTTAATGTGAAATGGTGCATTGTAGAGAAACTGACTTGAATAGGAACAAGGTTTTGTGATGTTCACAATGCAGACATTTAATTTACTCACCAAAACTCGGGCCATGTGTATGTCGCCACTAATTATCGTAACATGGATCAGCACGTGGAATTGGCTCCTCACTTTTCAGTAAGAGTTTGATGTAAAGGTGCAACAAAGTGTACTGTTTATTTTCCAGTCCATACCTGCAAAACCTGCAAAACAGCTTGCTTTGAATCTCTTGTTTTTGTGATTTGCCAGGCTTGAGGTGACTGATGATGGAATGAGGAATCGCAGATAATTGTTAAAATGTAAAAGAAATTAAAATCCATCCTAATTACAAATGTAGGCTATAGTAGGTATACAAACTAACTTAACACACAATTGAACCCAGAAATATTTAAGGAACTTATTACATAGTGTCATCATTCAATGATTATGTAATTAGACTCAGGCTACATGCATCTGCCTATTCAGCCTACAGCCATCTTACTCATTCATACTGGAGATATGGGCACTGCATTAGAAGCACTGTATATGAATACTACATGAATGTGTCCTGTTTATGGCACATAAAAAAAATGGTGGGTTATGAGCCATTCCATATTGCGCAACATATTATTGAGAGCCGATATATTATTTGCCGATTGATGAAGAAACTGATTTTTTAGTAATATTAAAATTATGGCAAATAATTACAACTGATGTTAGAGTCTTATTTTTAGCTAGTGCCCACACTTAAGTGTAATAGGAAGTTTCCCATCTTCTTATTCAGAGGTCACCCATTTTTACAAAGACTGGTTCAAAAAGCCAGATTCGATTTGGTCAGATCTTCAAATGAGAGAATTCATGTAGCCTGTTTTAAAAAGATCTTTTTTGAAAGATTTTTTCTCATGAATTTTTTGAATCATAATTACATTTGTGACTGTAAGTAGAACATACATACAGTATATGTTATGATAATTTGAATTGTAAGCTTTTTATGGCAGTCTTGTTCTGAAAGAAAAAAGAAACTGTACACATTTTTGCAAAATAAAAAAAATGTAATTACTGATAATTTACATATAAAATGTACCAAATGTACAGCAAAATGACAAAATAACTTCTGAGCTATTACAATTGAGAACTGTGGATGTTTTTCATTATTTTTTTCAATATTTTAAAAGAGTGGCCTAAGTTTACGATGCCAACACTCAGGGTAAACTGGCAACACTCAGGGAAAACTGAATTAAAATTGCACAGGATGCAGTGGGGAGTGTGAGAACCAGGAAAATATGATCTCTAACAATGTCAAACCACGATGAAGAAGGAAAAAATTACAAGAAAATACAAGAAAGTTTGCACACAACTACTCATGCAAAATTATTAACAGTGTTCTCATCTCACCTTCACTTCAGTAACAGACTCTTCTTAGAAGGCACTAAATTAGATGTTTAGATTAGAATATTTATTTGATTACTGATGCTGGATGGAATGGAGGAGGGATTCCAATCGTGACACATGCCATCAGACTATAGGCTATTGCTAAAAGCAGTGCAATCATCACCCTACTAAAGGCATACAATACAATACAATACATACAATAACAACACTAGAGAATGTAGGACTTGCATAAACTCAGCCACCGCTCCTACATGCTTTACATACATCATACAGCAAAGAAAACACCACCAGACAAGGCATGGCAAATGAAAAATCCAAGATATTGAAAAAAGAGCAGTTTTGTTTATAATACGCACAATTTTCCTTCTCTGGCAGGGATTTTTTCTACATTTTCTCAGGAAAGACTTAGCCTGACTCTCAGACCTCAATGGTTCCACTCTAAAGTAAGACTTAAGAATGCTTATCAGGATGTCATTTAGTGTCATTTTGCCTACTCTTGCCAGGTGGGCATTCTTTATGCAGATCTGTGCATTTAGAAGAGTAGACAGGCATGAAATTTGTGAGTGTTAGGAACCAACACATAATTTAATGGCCCAATGCCAATAAAAGATCTGTCAGAGAACCATGCGCCCAAACCAGAACTATACGGATATGTTATACTAGCCGGTTACTTAAATGAGAAAATGGAGATGTGTCTCATTTGAGACTTGATGGTTCCTTGTAAGCCTCTCTCAAAATAGTTCCACCATCATTTGTTAGCTTAGCTATTGTTCCATCATCATTAGTAGCTTATGCTGGTTCTGATCCTCTCGAATCAGTGGGTGTGCTTTTGGCTGAAGATAACGAGAAGAATGCTATTAGTGGCTAATCTGTACCACTGGGAGTAAATTATGATGTCTTTTCCCATGTTGCTCTATTCTTCTGTGAGTGAGTGCATGTTTGTGTGCCTTCTGAGTACAAGGACATCATCTTCTGTACAGGAGAGAGTAGGTGTGCAGTTGGTGTGACATGCACTAATGTACAGACATAGTACAATAGCACACGTCACACATAAAGTGAGTGTGAAATGAACTCAAACAGTCTGAGGCCAACCTGCAGGGACAGATCAACCACAGGACACTGATAAGCAGATGGCAGTGGTAGAGAGAGTGGGGAGATCGAGATAAAGGCAGCAACCTCATGAATTCAACTGCCCTCAGGGAAGAAATCCAAAAACCATCTAATGCCGATGGCGTCTTCTCCGCTGAGTGAGTGTACCTGCGTCCAAGTCCTGAACTGTGGCGGGAGGCCTCTGGGGATAAAGAGGCAAGGGCATTCTCCATGCTGTATTTCAGCAGCCATGGTTATTCTGGGACTTCCCTGGAGCTGGTTGGTCCTTCTGGGAGTATACTGTGGTAAGACAAGCTTAAACGAAGATGCCCTGTTTTGAAGCAGCCAATTAATCTGAGGATTCAGAAATCTCTGAGCTGGAACCATGTCCCGTGGCTATGCCGGTGGTTACGAGTTTACAAAACCGTAGACATGTTCCACTGTCTATGACCTGCACCTCCTGGGTGTTGGCTTTGTGAGGTCTTCTTATCTGTTCTGTGTCATTGTGTGGCCTTGGAGGGTAGCAAATCCGGTGTAACAATAACAGACCTACACTTTTAAGGACAAACATGGAAAAAAAAAAGATTCTTGAACAGATTCTTAGAGCAATGCAAGAGGACAATAATTTTCCCACAAAATGTTGTAACAGAGATAAGTGAATAGTTTTAAAAAAAACTTCACATAGCACAAATGTCCAATTTGCATATTTGTTCAAATAAATGGCTTCAGATCCACATACAAAATGTAATATAAGAAAAGCAAGAAAACATTTAAAAATCGCCACCCCACATTTATTAACTGGTTGTGTCACCTTTAGTAGAAACAACTGTAAGGCTTCCTGTAACTGGAGATCAGTCTTTCACATTACTGTGAAGGGAATTTCGGCTTTAAATTAGCCACAGTGGAGGACTTTTAAGCCTTAGCTGCCCATGTAAAGTCAGGAATTTGACTAGGCTTCTCCCAAATACTTTTTCTTCTCCAGTGCATTAGTGAGAAAGTAAATCAAACTTGTGTTTCAGATCTTTATCTGACTCCATCAAATGACAAGTTTTCTGAAACAGCAAACCATCCCCTCACAATACCACCATGAAGTTTGACTGCTGATTTGATGTTTTTATTATGTAATGACTGCATGTTTTGTTTGTCTTATTTGTCTTACGTTTTGTTTAAAATAGTTTGGTGTGACAAATATGCAAAAACAAACACCCTTCAAATACCCTTTAATGGCACAGAATACCAATTAAAGGGTTTCCTAGAATAAAACAAAAACAAAGCATGTATATTTTTATGCTTGTCTGCAGAAGATGTTCATGGATGGTTCTTTGCATTTTGTTTTCCTGATGGTAGTACTAAATAGGAGTGCCGGTGGTGAACCACCCTTCTAGAATAGGAGCCCCCTCAACATGGGAAAACTGCCACAAACTACACATCATGTCAAAATGTAGCTTGGGAATCTGAAACAAGGCCATGCATACTCAAACTTTGTTTACCTTTACTCCTTTTTTAATTTGTTCAATTGATAATGTATACTGGTCAAAAAATAAAGGTCCACTTAGGAGGCAACACTGATTTACAGTCTACACTCTCTCAGTGACAATCAGTGTTGCCTCCTAAGAGGACAGTTTGATTTCACAGACATGTGACTGACTTGAAGTTAAATTGTGTTGTTTAAGTGTTCCCTTTATTTTTTTGAGCAGTATATTTCATGCCAAACTAAGTATTCGTGAACCTGAATTATAAGTATTAATTAAGTATGAAGTACTTAATTAATACTTTCCTATCCTTCAGCATTTCTCCTGTGGCAAATCAATTTGCAGTATAGCTTGCGTAAGATCCTCAAAGGCAGTGGGTCTCTAACCAGCCCTCAGTGAAGACATAACACGGTCTGAAACCCCTGATGACCACGTGGAGAACCACTGCACATAGATATTATGAATAAGCAAAATAGCTAAGTCTTCAAAATTGTATTTTATTGAAACATAACATATATTAGGGTTCTGCTATTTATGGAGTGTCAGATAGACTGTTTAGCTTAGAGCCATCTAAATTACAAATGCTCATGAGATGACATACAGCATCCAAATAACAAGATAGTTGATGTGATTCACCTCAACGTCCAATGGTTTTACAGTGGTTGACTGGTGTATAGCTGCACTACACATAGTGTAGTCAGATCCAATCATCTGCGATGAAATATCCTATACACAGATTCCAAACAAGTAATCTGAAGCAGATATGATATTTTTTTATTTTGCCAGATATGATGCTTTATATTTTATAGCTTGCCAGATAAGCGCTGAGAAAGTGACTCATTGTTTATGCGAGCTGACCCTTCGATTTGGACATCGAGCAATAAATGCACATAATGTTTTGTTACGTTCTTTCACCGTTAGCTAAGCTGGCTGAAAACAGTGATTACCACAGACCGTCGCCATTATCTATTTTGTCCTGAAGTGATATTTCGTGTTGTTTTGTAGGGTTTAATCTTTCATTCTCCTCCTCCTGACAGGCACAGTAACGTGAAGTGAAAAGAATGGATTTATTTAGGGCTGAAGGGAGATAATGCCTGTTAGAGTTTATCTTACTTTATTTAATTTCTGGAGAAACATATGACACTAACAAAGAGGTAACAAAGACAGCCAGACGAAGTTGGTTAACCTCTTTAAGTGTATTTCACATGCTCAACAGTATTTCACTGTTACACCATGATGCATTCATTTCTTCCATAACATATAAATGGGACACTTGTTGTGTAAGTTCCCCCATCACATTGAAACTCGACTGTTCATGAAATTATGTTATTTTATCAATGTAGACACCTTAGAAATAATCATAATACATATTTTGCATTAAGCAACTCAGTAGTATTTCACATGCTCTGAAGAGAGTTTCTGATGAGAATACCATGATGCATTAATTTCTTCCCCAAAATGCTGGGGTTCTGGTGCAACAACAATAATTTGTCTCTTAATGTTGACAAGACAAAAGAGCTGATTATTGACTTCAGGCAGACCCACGCTGGCCAGCTTCCACTCGTCATTGACGGTGCCAAGGTAGAGAGAGTAAAGAGCACCAAATTCCTTGGTGTTCACATTACAGAAGTCCTCTCTTTTTTGTGACAGCTGAGGAAGGTGCACCTCCCCAAACCCATTCTTAACTGGATTTTCTGCTGGATTTGAGTTGT
This sequence comes from Brachypetersius altus, assembly GCA_037974465.1. NCBI lineage: Eukaryota > Metazoa > Chordata > Actinopteri > Characiformes > Alestidae > Brachypetersius > Brachypetersius altus. Next base: position 4,279,751 of record JBBPDB010000002.1, on the reverse strand, counting down.
GTGTTACTGAACTGGATGAAGCTGACGTGACGTTTTCTCAAACTCCATAAGAATATTTTTGGGTTTCTTAAAAACAGCCATCTTAAACGGACGATTTGATTGGCTTGAATATAACACATGGATGATTGGTCAAATTCCACTTACCACCACCGTTACCATGGTCACTCCCAGCAGAACATAAATCACAAACCATCTGACTTCGGCCGACCTCTGCTGGGCGTTTCCATGGCTATGGCATTTTCACTTTGCGGTCTGATTGTCCCTAATCAGCCAGAGCCGTTGAATGTTTGCAGCTTTTTAGTCCATTTGAAGGTTTAGAACTGGGTCTTTCAAATGTGAGAACAATAGCTTGTAATATGAAGGCATGTGACACCAACAGAAAAATAGACAAGGTAAAGGCCTCATGCTCCACAACATGCACATTCTTACATTGTTTCAATTTTGGCATTTTGCATCACTAGGCTACATATAAAAGGAATATCTGTGCCAAATCCTCATTCGTGAAATGAACCGTGAGGTCCAATGTATTGAATCGCGTCATTGGTGGACCTCATTTGCTGCCATCCTCTAAACTGATGCTCTAAAGGCAAGTGTCTCTTGGCTTCTGCCCACCACTGCAGTGTGCCAAGCCTCTCACCACCATCAGCCTTTCTTGAGGCTTTATCTATAATCCATTGCTTTTTCCCTTCTGTTTTACATTTGCCTTTGAACAGCTGGAAGTGTTGCTTGGGTGATGTCCAGAGATTCACTTTATTCTCCCCTTTTATATCCCTTATTTACTGCCTTGTTTTGATGTCTTTTCCTGTATTACAGAGTAATACTGAAGGCTGGGTCATTTCCCTGCAGTCCTCATTATTCAGCTATGCAGTCTCAAAGCAGAGAAGAAAGACTACACACTCTGGACACTTTTCTCTAGGGAGGACAACAGCACACCTTTACAGATATGTATAGCCATGTTTATCAGCCTTTTGACTCCATGAAGAATTGTCTTCAGGAAAGTATTTCAAGGCCATGTATGAATATCACGTTTTCATAAACATTTCTAGGTTCAATGTATGTTTAAAAGGTAAATGAAAAAGTCACTTCTCGTCGTTTTATTTGTTGTCCTCACTTATGACTCAGAAATGCATTTAGAGGGGGAATTAACATTCATTTTCTGTTTAATTTTCCAATATATTAGTGAACCCTTAATATTACGAGATTACATTTTTAAAATGAAATGAAAGTTATGTCTAAATGTTTTGTTTGTGGGGTGATTTTTTTGCTGAAATTGGTTGATTGATTCATTGATTGGTCACGATTAGGGATGGGTATCAAGTACTAGTGCTAAACTGGTACCAGTTCCTGCTTGGTCAATACTTAAATATGGATAAGCTCTTGGCTCAAAGGCTTTTAATGTCCCAAAACAAAGACGAGATCTGCAAAAGGGCTTCTTGTTGCCTGGCGCATCCAATAATAGTAATAATAATAACGATAATAATAATAATAATAATAATAATAATAATAATAGGGCACAATAATAGGCTAGTAGTAGTATATTTCACATTTTTAAAAAATATCGGAATAGAACAGAAGTTCTAAGATTGGAAGTCAGTAGTGTGTCATGCAGGGTCTCATTCGCTAATAGTAGCTGAAACAGGTCAGAAAACAGTGGAGAAAACCCATCGCTTAAATAGATAAAGAAGCCAAAACTCCGAAGCTCGATATTCAGGACACTGGTCGTCGCGAGTGCTGCGAGAGCTTATGTTCCTTTAAAAGTAAATAAATAACAGCAGTTTTGGAATCTGTTTTTTTTTTCTTGAGGAAGTGATTCGGTTTAGCACGTTCGCTTAAAATATTCGTTTTTTGAACTAATCGTTCACCGAATACAACACTGAAATACAGCGCTCAACACCCGCCCCCGTTAACGCCCCCCAAACTCCCAACATCTCATGCCATGTCGCAATGTTCTTTCCCACATTACTCCTGCAGTAGAGAGCGCCCTCCCAAAAACATTTTCCCATGGAATGAGAAATAAGTCAAACAGTTAATTACAGAGTTTTCTAAACTAAAATAAAACACATTGTTGTCTGTTACATCAGGATGATACATAGGTGAATAACATTTCTTCCAATAGCTAAATTTAACATGGTAAATTAAAACAACAAAATGAAATGTAAAAAAAAATGAAGTGTAAATTGGAGATATCAAACTGATGCATGATGGTCATCAGCTTGACATGATCAGCTTGGTGCAGCTTAGACTCAAGTCTCAGCGAAAAGAGAAGTGCTATTGGATTGTACCTCTTTTCTATGTGTAATTTTGTATGCATGTGATATCTCCACAACCACAGAGGATACCTCTAATTACCGAAAATTGAAAATTCGGAGCATGGAGGTGGCCTAATGAAGGCAGTGTGATTAAAAGTAAAGAACTTAGCTGATTGGGCAAGATTAACATTTTCTTCTTCTATAATTTCATAATCACAGGAAATTACAGTTCAAACATTTGTCCGCGAGGCGCTGGCTAAGCTTTTCCTTGACTTTTGTGGTTCCACGCGCTCGGCCTGAAGGGCTCAGCCATTCTGACTTTGACGCTGGCAGTCTCGGCTTGCCTAACACCTCCTCCGATGGTGGCGAAATGTCAGCAGGTGTGAAGCGGGTGTGAAATACCACTCCATATCCCTTAACTTAACAACGACAAGACTGCAAAGGCTGCACCTCGTCCTCCTGCTGACATCAGAAATCCTCGCCCGTGTCTTAATCTTTGAGGGCCGCGATTGGTTGACCCGAGGACGAGCTGCGTGGCCTTTACAGTCTTGTCGTAGTTATAGGTTTCACCTTTTTTTAAAAAAAAGAGAGAGAGAAAGAGGTGGCCGGCAAAGTACAAGGGAAGAGGCTTTGGGGCTGTCATTCATGGACACCTATTCATTTTCATAAGCACCTTATCCTGTGCTCTTCCTGTCGGATAACGCCGAATTATCCCACAGCGCTATTCTGCGGAGCGTCTCGGGAGCTTAAGGAACAAGGGATTTGGGAAGAAAGAGAGAGTGCCTTAAACGAGACACCCCCATTTCCAATTTGTTTATGCAGTGCCTTCCCCGAGCGGTCGTTTTTAACAGCAGGGGGCGACAGCTGATGAAAGGTTGCTTATGGGGTTTTTTTTTGGCTTCTGCCCTACAAAATGCTCCAGTTTCTCTCAGGCAGACGCACCAACTTTTTTTTTTTTGTGCCTTTCCTTTGCTCTTTCTCCCGCTCTCTTGTCAAGGCTGCTGCAAATGACTGCTGCGAACACGGCCATCGTGGTAAATGGCCCCCTTAGCTGAAGATGGCCTCTAAATTTAGCGGCGGCACTGTCTTTAATTGTGCTTAGCCAAGCATAATTTGGCATTTTGGCTTTAATTACCATCTCCCTCTGGGTGGAGAACGGAGAGTCTTGGATATGATGAATGGGGCGGCTTAACAATATGACAGCACTTTGAACGCCCCCACCACTGTGCGCTGTCCCGGTCCTTTAATGCGGAGCCCCCTCCCCCACCATCACTTGACGGACTGCGCTACCGGCTTGGGCAGGCCGGAGGTGATTGGACATCTGCTGTGGTCCCAAGCTGCATTACTGTAGTTATCCATTTTCACCCCACTGTTCCCCCAAGCCCCCACATTCAGTGTCCTTTTGGCTGAAGCTTTTGATGACTAGTGAACAGCTTCATGAGAGCAGTTTGATGGATCATCACTTTGGTTCAATTTCCCCAATATTATTTTAATCAGCCCCTCGGTGGCTGGGATATAGCACCATATAATCATAGTTTGTAATGCAACATTATAACTAGCTATGCCCCCTTAAGTAACCAGTGATATTTTCTTGTATAAATTAAAGCGGTCACATATTAATTGAAAATGTGCCATAGTGGCTTCTGAGTGGTGCAGCTCTTTAACTGTTAGCCTGTCATTGGGAGATCATGTGTTTGATCCATGACAATGACTAGGTTTCTAAGAGAATACAGTTGTTCTTACCCACAGTGTGATTCTTGGAGACACCATTGCATTAGCCGGTTTATGTTGAGCTGCTGTGTTAGCAGCATCAGTGTGATGCTAGCTAGCACTGCCACACCTTGTGTGGTGGCATCATTGGGAAGCATGTTGTGTCGTCTAGTGATGCATGGGGTGAGGCTCCATGTGTCATCCATGTCTTCACCCTTCCAGCATTGGTAGTAATTTGAGATTGTGGTAGTCCTAGCTGGAAGAGTAGGAGCGGTATAATTGATGTAATGTAAATAAAATAGTTCCACTTGCTTTTCCTCTTTCTGGTCCAGAATAAAGATGCCATTCTCGCTTTTCTTTAATTATATTTGACTTGACTTTGATTAGATTTTTATGCAGGTAAATTGGAAAGGTCTGTGCTAGATTGATCTGCTACAGATTAGTTGTGTTTTGCAGTGATTTGCCAAAGAGCCTTTCCATCTGTAACCATTAGCCCTGCCTGCAGCATCAGTTGAAAAGTATTGAATGAAACAATTTTCAAACTGATCTTCTACTTTTGACAGAATTGTTCCTATGTCCCGGAAAGTTCCTATGTCCTGGAAAGTTCCTATGTCCTGGAAAGTTCCTATGTCCTGGAAACTAAGTTTATATTTCCATTTGCAGTGTGTTGATTCCCTGCATAAAAAATGTCCTCAAACACTTTTAAAATTCTTTGAGAAATTAAAATCTCTGGCCTTGGAAAGCCATGCTCCTCCAATTTCTGAGGGATTATTCAGCCTCCACTGAGCAAACGATCCTATCCAAGTGAAGTTCTTCACACGTGAACAGTCTGGGGGCCTAAGCGACCGCTCCCGAGCTGAAATGTATTCAGATCAGCTTGCAGAATTATTCGTCCACCTCCCCCTCACCTCTCTCTCTTAAGTCTCTGAGCTGTCTCGTTTCTGGAAAACTCGGATCATTATGTCTCGTTGCTCCATCTCCTAGTAATTATAGACCATGAAAGTGGACGGGACTTCCACAGACGGGCAGAAAGGTCACACGGAGAAAGTTTGCCTCTGGAATTTGTCAGCCGGCTCATTTACAACAGGAGCAGCTGACAAGGCAGTGCACTCGTTGCTCACTATCAGGGAGATTCGATGCAGTGATGTCCATTTGCCATTAGAAGGCTTAATACTGCATTGCACTGGATTTCTTTCATCATTTTCATTAATATGACATGGAAATGTTCTTGTTACAAAGCAAGGTGCCTAATCACCAACAGAACCATTTCATGCTGTCATAAATTATGCAAGATTATGGCTATTAATTCTAAATTAGCACATGACATTAAATTTGCATATGACTACAAATTGTGGCCTGACCATATATTGAAATGGATGTATATGATGATAAATATTAATGGATATAATAATGAGTACTAACAGCATATGGCATGATTATGGCCTGGGTGTGTCAATGTTATGTAGCAGAATTAATGTAAAGAAGTTTTGAGTTCCAGCATTCAGGGATGGAATAGGGGGGCACTGTTTTGGTTCCTTTGATTTTCATTTTGGTATGTTTATGAAATGCATTACATTTAAACAATCAGGTAGTTGGAAAGGCAGGGCCTTTGTTACAGTTTAACCTGCAGGCAAGTGGATCACCAAGGGCTTTTTATATTCTGTACCATAGACACTTCTGTGACAATGACATGCTGCCAGTGGTGGTCCAGCACATCTAGGGTTGCATAATTTCATTACACAAGTGTTTATTATAGGATGTGAATTAGGGCTGCACAATATATCGACACCTTACCGCCATCGCAATATCAACATGCGCAGAATACATATCGCGAAAGACTGACTGAACTGCAGTAAATGGTGTTTTTCCAAAACTCTTCACCCAGAGCCACAGAGAAG
>JBBPDB010000002.1:4244963-4259301 GCA_037974465.1 Brachypetersius altus | reverse complement strand
CTCTCTCTCTCTCTCTCTCTCTCTCTCTCTCTCTCTCTCTCTCTCTCTCTCCCTCTCCCTCCCTCCCTCCCTCCCTCCCTCCCTCCCTCCCTCCCTCCCTCCTTTTTTCTCCTCCCTGTCTGGAAGGTGTGTGCATGAGTGTGTGTGTGTTAAATTATAGCCTGTATGTTGCCAAGCTGGAAATAGAAAGGTAATAATTATCCCAAGCATCCTCGTGTAAATCATGTGAAATCAGGGGATTCAAATGAGGTGAGCTTTCTGGGAAGAGAAAGTGAGATAAATAGAGAAAAGGAGAGAGAGCGGGAGATAAGTGAGTGTGAAAGAGGAAAGAGTGGGAACAATGGGGGGAGGAGAAATGTCAGCGCGGCAAGCAGACAGCTCGAATCCTGTCATTAAAATTTGACCACTGCACTGCAGGGATGAGTTGACAGACTGACACGGAACTGCATGGTATCTTTTTCTCTGTGCGTGTGTGTGTGTGTGCGTGTGCGTTCGCACATGCAACTGCTCTGGATGTGTATGCAGCAATCCAATGCAACAGATGCAAGGCTTACTTTAGCTGCCAGCGCTTCCTGAGATGTGCTTTATCCCACAGTGTGCTTTTGCTGTGGTGTGGAGGCTAGTAATGGATACAGCATGATATATGAGATCCGATAGAAAGAATGAATAATAAACTGATACGAATCGCTCTTTCTGATCATTGCCTACAAACTCTATGCATCTTTGCACTCTTTGAAGCATGCTTGTGTTGCCAGATGTTTCAGGGTTGCTTATGTTTGCACCAATTTTGCTTTTATTTTTGATGTTCTGCTACTTTTTTTTTAATTTCCTTTTGTACACTCAAAAGTTTGGAAAAACTTCAGATTAAAGGAGTTTTGGGCCAAATTTCTAATTTGCACTTTTTACTCGCCGCAGATGTTACAAAAGCCCAGATTTAGTTTAGTTTAGAACTGTTTCATGCAGTTGCTGCAATACAGGGCAACCAATTGGAAAACAGTAATTACAGTAGATACAGTAATAAAAATAGTTCTTTATTCAGTAGTTGTAAAATGGTCATGTAAGAATTAAGTATGATAAATTGTTAAACCTTTTTAAGACACAAACCCATTAAATTCAAAATACTGACCCTAGGCTAGTCGGTGTCTTTAATCAGTTTTGGATTACATGACGAACTCAATTCATCAGAACACAAAGTAACTCTCCATGAGCTTTAATTTCTCACCCCGTCATTGGTTAAAAGCTCATTTGCATATTGCAGTCTTTTGATATCAGTATTGGTCTTCCAACGATATTAAAAGCATTGAATTTGATTTATTTTTAAATGTATTTTATAAAAGACAACACTGATCTGTCTTTCTTGCCATTATATAAACCTCTGTTCATTCTCTTCATGTTTCCCATGAGTCATAGCATCATATAATTGTTTTGTATGTGTAACTGCAAATCTGTTATATATGAGTGGTTCCAAACTTTTGCAAACATTTCCCTCAAAAACGGCCAAACGCTGACCATCTCCTCCACCCTAATCCTATACCTAAAACTGTTGACAGTCCGCCTAGTTTCACTGTATGGTTTAACAGTAGTAAAGGGCAATCAAAATAAAGTGTTCCAAAGTTTAATACTATTATTTGTATTCATGTAAGGAGCCCATATCAAACCAAGCTTTTTTTTCCAGACTATAAGGCCCAGATATGAACACCCAGCTGCCAAAACGGTCTGATTTTTTGTCATATGTAAAAACAGTGCATATAAAACCATAACTAGCCAACTTAAAGTCGCATGGTAGCCTATCAGAGGGCATTTGCATATATCAGACACAGCAACAAAGGATCCCTTAATCCTAAGGGATAATGAATAAAATTGACTTTTTGCTACATGAACCTTCGTACATATCACAAAAGGATAAAGTAAAATACATGAAGAAAGTCATATAGGGGCCCTTTAATGGCATGTAATGCATGAGTATTAATTATTAATTAATTGTTTTGCTTTTATGCACATGGCGGGACTTGCAGTATCAAGCATTTTAACCCATTTTTAAAAGTTGTACCTTCTTTGTGTGTGTGTTTGTGTGATTTTATCAGTCAATTTCCTTATTTAATTAATTTATTTATTCATTGTGTTCAATGTATTGGCTTATTTGTTTCTGTGTTTTGTTTTTTTTTGTTGTTGTTTTTGTCTTCTAACGCCACTTGCCTCTCACCCTTACCAAGCTGGCTGATCCCAGTGATGAGGTAAACCACCGGCAACATCTTCTCTTACTTCCCTCCACCCTCTCCCCTTTCTGACTACCCCGGGTGCAATTCTTGGTCATCCCGTCAAAACTCATCACCCCCCTCCTGAGCCAGGAAAGAAACAGTCTGTTTGCTGAAGGTTTCTAAATAATAATAAGAGTGGACTGTTAGTAGCTAGTAGCTGAGTTACTGCACGTCCCCAACATATGGACAGTTCAACCCGTTCCCCTTTATTTCCTAGGCTTTTTACTCCTAAACATTCCACTAATCAATCATTTGTTTCCTCCTTTAATGACGACAAGGGTTTTCTGATGGACGTGGAGGTCAGTATCGTCCGAGGGCTAGTTTCAACCCCCTTCCTCATAGAGCCGGCCCATTAGGACAAAAGTGCTGATTCTTTTTGTTGAAATATCTGAAGCCTTGGCATCCTCACGTGGTCTTGTGTGTGCGGTCTTTAAGTAATTACCTGCCATTTTGCCCAAGAATGTGTTTTTGTCTGTACTTTTTTTACCCCCTTATATGAAGTCTCATGAGTGTGATAAGACATTTGTTAATTAGCTAGATTTGTTCCTCGGTCGGTTAAAAAATAGATTTTTGTTTGCTACAGATTCCCAGTGGATTTTGGGAAGTGTTTGGTATTTATTTTTCTTTCACATGCTAGAAGCCAAACATTCCCCAGTACTGGTCACCAGCACTCCTCCTGGAGATCTACTTCAACTTTGATCCCATCTGCATTTAATTCCATTTGCCCCACTTATGCATCTGATCTGTCAAGAACTTCTGAAGTTCTCTGTGTGCTGAACTGGACTCCAGTGGAAGGTTGGTCTCCAGAAAAAGAGTTGGTGATAACTGCTTTAACCCTTAAAACCCGAGCGCCACCTATTCGAGCTGAAAGTGCAACAGATGGTAAATTGTCGTAATTTAGCTAAACAGGTGTCGGACATCATGCTGAGCTTTGTTTTATGTCCCTATGTCACATAGAACAACATTATTGTCATTTTATAAATGTGTAACCACTGCTAGGGTTTTAAAAATGCCATAACTTTAAAAGTCAGTGTCCATAAAGATCAAAAATGCCAACATTTCTTTCAATATAGGTCTTAGAAACAATGTGAAAAAGAGGAAGGGGAGCTTCGAGAGCAGATCTGTGTTGTTTTGTTTTTGTTTATTGAAGTAGATCTGTGGGGGGGGCGGGGGGCGGGGGGGTGTTTAAGGATGTTGTCCAAAAGCTCAAAAAGTGTATCCACACTTTTCCATTTCTTGTGGTCATCAGCACATTTTTTGCAAAATAACATGCTGCCCCCTTATGCACCCCAAGTGACCCAGTAATGCATCTGATCTGACCAGTCTGAAGAAGTTCTAGGTGTGTAGACACCCTTGAAGACGATGTGTTAAAACAGTGTTTCCCATTTCCAGTTCTGAACCCAAACGTTGCCCAATACTTGTAGTCACCAGGACTCTTCATGGAGATCTAGTTTCTTGCAGAATTTACATGCAGCCCATCTAAAACTTCTGAAGATGTGGGTGTGGGCCTTTTTTTAGAACTGGACTCTAAAGGAAGGCTGATCTCCAGGACAAGGGTTGATAACTGCTGTAAAGAAGTCTGTGTGTTTATTTGAAGTGTATCTACTTTTGAAAGCAATGTGTTAAAGCCCAACTCCAGTACTGAAGTTCCCACCTTTTATAGCATAATTGTATGTTAATTGTAGGATTTGATGTTTGGAAGCTGCTCCAGAACTGGAGATAGGAAATACAGTATTAAAGTAGAGTGTCCCAACTTTGGTCCTGGGGATCCATCAACTGTACAGTTTCAACTGTTCCCTGCCTGGAGCCCAACTAATGAGATTACCAGGAATTGTTGCTGATTTAGTTTTATATGTTAAAAAATTATGCTTTTTTGACTCTTCATTGTTCATTGTGAAATGTCAAAAAGAACTCCTTAACTCAGTTAAAGTAGTAGACACTCTTATCTTTTAAATAATATAAAAAACATTTTCTTTTTTATTTTAACTTAACCTTTCAGATACCATAGTTTACACGTCTTAACAATAGATGCATTCTAGCAAGTTAACAGCTAGTCAGTTACAGATTTAGCTAGTATTTGTCTTAGTAAATAAAATATTGTTTGAGTACATGGAACTCCTCAAGTTACGACAGAGCTCTGTTCCTTCAAAAGTGATGTAACCCAAACACACCTTACCCTAGTTGTAAAATCTATAAACACAACTAAGAAAATAAACACATTTAAGAGTTTAGAAAAATTAATTCAGAAGCCGTGAAAAACGCCAAAGTGTCGGCAAGCAAATTAACACAAACGGAACATTTGCACTTAGATAAGTGTACTCCCTCACTCGTATGGTGCATTACTGCAAATTCTGTGCGTTCTGCGCATTCTTCTGCTGCTAAACTAGTTTGCCAAAATGTCATATGGCGAGACCCTCGTAACTCAAGGACCCACTGTATTAATATTCGGGTGGTTTATTTTATCAAATGTATTCAATTATTGCATTCATAAAAGCAAAGTGTCTGTATCAGGAATGCATTTAATGACCACGATGGTGCTTGGTTTTCTGGACTTTATTGTTTTAAGACTTTGTTTCCTGTAAAATGAGACTGTTACAGTTTTTTTTAATTCAACTTCGGTGCTTTATCAGCGGGACCATTGCCGTTCTCGCATAGATCTGTGAATATCATCTAATCAACCAATCGCGGTAACTAGCTGATGAACTGGATCATTAAACTGTAGAGTTCAGTGGGTCCCCAGAAATCCTGGCATTAATGATTATTTTACAAACAGTGGGAAATAACATGATTGTCTCTTGATGTGCATAGGCCGCCCTGTTGGCTCCGTTGGAAGATGAAAGATCTGAAGATCGGAAGCTGATGGGAGGAGGAGCGGCTCTTGATTTCCCATCCGCTGCTGGACGGGAGATCCTCCTGCGCACTTGCGTGCCCCGTCCCGCGCCATACTCCAAAGCCTTGCCCCAGCGACTTTTCTGCGTTCTCATGAGGGAAGAATTCCGTCTGGCTGGAGCTTTTTCATCCGATACGTCTTTCTTCTGAGGAAAAGAACTGATACAAGTGAGCTGAGGATACAGGGGGATTGTTGGGGTAACACATATTTTTAGGGGTATCAACAGGCACCTCTTCGAGAGCCCCATCCCAGGTGATAGTGGCATAGGCCACCGGTTTGGTGTTTGTCAGTTTCGGACCAAGGTGCCTTGAAGAGCTGATGAAGAAACAGTATTGAGTTCCAGCCATAACTGTCAGAGCTGCCTGTTTCTGTATCAGTCGCTTTGGGCAACTTTACCTCCATCATTATTATCATCCCTGATTGCTAGAATGTTAAAATCCTACGTATACTATTGGTCACAGGCAGCCCCCCACAGTGAACTTGAAATATATATGAAACCGTATTAGTTTAATGAATTAATTCTTTAGGAAATCTAGTCAGTTATATGGGAAAAACATTTCCATGTTTAAGAACATACATATGTTGTGCTCAGAAGAGACACAAGACAGTAAGTAGGTAAGCCGAAGGGGGGTATAGGGGAATTGCATAGATTTTTCAAACGTTTCTGCACAATTTAATGGTCAATGCAAAGTAATTCAGAGTGATTCCCTTTTCTGAGATGATACATTCTGAAATTCAACACTGTCAGAAGTATTTAATGAAAGTTTTTTTCCAAAAAGATGTTTCACAAAATCATATTGAATATAATGATTATAATATAATGAGTATTGCTTTACATTCTGGCCGAAAACGTATATATTATATATTTGTTTACATCCATTTTAAGATATTTTCACTATGTACCCATTGTAGAAACTGTGTAGTTTCATTGGTTTTGTATAATAAATACAATAGCTGCAGTTGTCTTGTAGACATTATGACCTCTGGTTCCATTCACCACCATCCAGACATAATTGCTTCTCAACACACATTGCACATCAGACCACTCTGAATGATTTTGTTCCGCAGTGAATGAATGAAAAATCTTTGGAATCCCTATTGGAAGGTCAGACCAGTTCTTTAATATCGTTGTTCACTCTGGTGTTGCTTTAGATCAAGCTTTAAGCCTAGTCACAGATTTTCCTCTTTAGCTTAAGCTATGTAAACCTGAAGCCTCATGCTTGTCACAAAGCTCAGTAGTGCGTATTAGCCTCTGAACCAATCATAAATTCAAAGCTTTCCATTACTTGCACTCTAAGATGCTCTTCTAGGTAGTCATATGTGTCTATAGTGTACCAGTTCCATCCCTACCACCCCCGTGTTCAGCCGTCAGCTATCCTCACTGTAACAGTAACTCTCAAAAAATCATCTATGAGGATAGATATATATATGTAAAGACACAGTTTTAAAGTGCAATTACAGATGGTTATATATTGTAGCCTTATACATTTCAGACCTAGTTCATGTTGGTACTGGTTTCTGTTTAGGATCATAGTGAGTGCCGTTGATTGTTTTATACGTTTTTCTCCCCACAGTATTTGACCACAAATGGATTCTAACAGTGGAACTAGCCAAAGCCTGTAAAAGTCAAACGGACATGGTGTTCATTGTCCCTAGTACTGTTCAAGATAAAATAAACCATTTTAATGTCACAAGACCAGATTTCCATGGCATGTAATAATTTCAAACCATCTCCAATCCTTTTTTCCCAGAAAAGTCTTCTTGTGATGGAATGCAATTCATGTTGACCATCATTAAACTCTCATTCCTATCCATGTTTATAAAGGCACATAAATGACGCCTTTAACGTACGGAACATGTGACTTAAATAGTTCTTTTAATCAAAGCTGTGGAAGTGTGGCATGTCATCTACTAGTCAGCGGTCTGCTCTGCTCCTCTTATATAATAAATAATTCTCCAAATGTCAAGGATGAAGATGTCTTTCGATTCCTCCCTCCTGCTTAGCTCATCTCCTTCGACAAAAGACACTCTGTGCCCAAATTGGAGACCCCTAAAACTTTCTTTTTCAGCACTTTTTTCTGATCTGTGCTTTTTTTTTTTTTTAATTTTTGGTTTTCTTTTTCCTCCTTACAATTGCGAACGTGAGACAGCTTGAGATATCATTCGCTTGGCACAATGAGATTGGTGCTGTGGGAGAGCGGTTCACAGCTTGATCGGTGTCTGCTGGCTGGTCCCGTAGCGTTTCCATAAACAGAGATATGGCTGCGAAACGCTTTAACACTCCTAGCGCCGCTTATCACTCACCCCCTCCTGTTGCCATGGTAATGCTCGGCACTCCATACCCAACCTCTTTCCTTTTCTTTCCATCCTTTCTCTCTCACTTCTTTCTTTCTTTCTTTCTTTCTTTCTTTCTACTATCCTTAACCCTCCCTGTTTTTCACTGGCACATGTACACAAAAAGAGCTTGACGGCGTGGGTGGCATTGCACACACGCATACGCAGGTCTCTCTGGGACGATGGACAGATTTTTCACACGCATGTCTGCGGAGGATAGAGGCCTTGTTATTTTGAATTCCCTTTTCGTGGGCCAAACAGCATCCAAATTCAAACGCTGGAGCGGCGTGGAGTTGATACGGCATGCAAAAATGGAGGCACGGAGAACAAAAGCCAAAGATGGAGTAACAAAAAAAAATAACGTAGAAGATTCAGAACTTCTCACTTTGTTCTAGTTTGAAAGCGTTCCTCCCCTTTCTAGTGCTGCATCCAAGCCAAACAAGGCTAAGATGCTACAATAACTGGTGGTGGGGGGTATTTGCAAACCCATATTTCACAAAAAGTTTTGCTCCACTTTCAGAAGCGATGGCACTTCAAACTGTATTCCCTCCTCTGTTTTCCCTCCCTCCTGTTCTCCCGCCGCCACACTTCTCCAGCAGCCCCACCACCCCCACCCCCAAAGCCAGATAGGCTTGTCATAAATCAAACCTGACTCGGTTCCGCTGAAAAAAAGTTCAGGGAGGAAGACAGATGCGGGTCGGATAACGGCGGATTACACGCTGGATGCTAGCACTTGCCTTGCCGCCGTGATTGAGCACCATGGTAACTGTCAGGCTGGAGGCTTTTTACTCGGACAAATCTTCCTCGCTCTTCACTCAGTGGTCAGAGTTACAGGTGGATTTGTGGCCGAAGGCATCGGATTGAGCCGTGAGCCCCCAGCACTGGGTTTGGGTTCTGCCAATGATTATAGTAGAATAAAGCCACTCAGTGTGACACAATTGAAAGATTGAATGGAATATACAAATACATATTGCTGACTACACTTAACATCTGTTAGCCCATAGAAGAAGTGATGCATCTCATGTAGGATGCAAATATGAACTATGTAAATCATGTTTAGCACTAATCCTTTTACAGAAACGCACAGTTAGAAACCGTGAACCCCTGCTGTCTCTGCATCTTCTTTTGCGTAACACGGGCTGCACTCAGCCCATACGCCGGTTAGTAATTCCATGAATAGGAGTCTATTTTTGCACCCTCTCCAAACCGTTCGGACCTTCTCCTGGCAATGTAGGCGTGCGGATCCGCCCGCGTTTCTCTCGCTAAAGTGACATGTTAGCTCATCACGGTGATATATGATGGGTTTTTTTCCACCCATAGACCTCGGATGAGGCAAATAGGGGGGGTCAGCACTGACCTTAGCTAACAACTTTCACTATAACAGGTTCTTCAGAGAAGGGAGCGTTGTATAGGATTAGCTAAATGTGGTTCTGTGCCTCAAAAGCATGACTCCCACATGGAATCGATTGCATAACATCCCGTTAAAATCCAAACTTTTGTGAAGTGCCCACTTTCCAGCGGAGTTGTGGTCATCTAAACTCGAAAGAACACATTATACAGCAGAACCTGTGAAACCTACCAGCAAAATAAAAATTGTTTGCATGGGCTAACTTTCTTCTCTGAGGCAAAAGTCATAATTTTGGGACTAATTTTGCAACGGCAGATCAACATGCTGGTTGCTTTGACTCCTAAATGGCTTGGCTCTTGCTTAACTCTCTATGTGAAAGGCAGACGCACAGATTAGTGTCAGGATTAAATGATTCCTGAATGGAGCCAGATAGGGCCGCGTGGGTGGCACATGCTCCCCCTGGTTAGTGACACTATGGATTCTGCTGTGCTGCACCTCCAGCGAATTAGATACCTTGTGCGGAGTTGACATCCTCCATTATACAAGCAATGAGAGGTGTGGGGGGGGGATTACACAACCAGTCCCATCTAGGAGATGTGGACAAAGCGGCCGTGCTGGCTAGATGTGTTGGTCCATGTGATTTGCAAGTTTGCCGATATTCCACAGCCAGTCTGCTGAGATGCTGAAAATCAATTCTCCTCGGCTGTTGGGTGTACAGAGAGCGTAGCCGTTAGAGCTGAATTAAGAGCGAGTGTGGGCATGCTGATTAATTGATGGCTGAGAGGTAAAGCGTCCTTGGTGATCTCTGGGAACAAGTGGACAGTTCACGCAAAAGGGCAGCTGGGCGCTTGCTCTTTTGTGTCCAAGTTCAGCAGTGTTTTGGAAACAAAGCTAGATCTGATGTAACGTTACTTGGACAAATCGATGTGATTTGTGACGTTTTGAGGGTGGGCAGGCATAATATATGGTTATGCTGATTATTCTTGGGAACCGTCGTGCACTTTTTCAGACTGTACCGGCATTCTTATGGTGCAGGATGTATATTCGGATACACTGTCACTTATGGGCTTAAGTCGCTTGTCCTGAGATCGAACTCATGATTTTAAAGGTGACAGGGCCCAGCTATGTGCCAACAAAACGTGAATATTTATCACTGCCGTTTCAATGTGAAGTGCAGCTGTATCCGGAGGATACAGACAGCTGTGAGGCTGGTGCTCCGGAGAAATCCCAGGGTGGCTCACGCGAGCGCAAATGTTGACATTTCTAATCGTGAGGCCGACCCAGCGGGACAATTCACCTCTTTAGACGCAGACGCCCCTGAGAGGGATCCAGCAGCAAAAAATCGATCCTCATTCCAGAGCACAGAGCTAGTAATTAGTTGGGACTCTGTCAGAGAACAGAGGGACACAGCAGACCATAAAGTGGCTGTGAGTGGGAGTGACAATCACTCAAATGCCTAGGGGCACACACACACATTCCTAGAACCGACTTGTCCACAGAGACGACTCTGATCCCCGGCTGTACTGTCCTAATCGCGATCCCTAATGGTCGTATTTATTAGCCTGTTTTTTTCCCCTGAAGATGGGAGGATTTGCCAGCCATTGATTTCTACGAGGCTTGTCTCTTGGCACGGAAGAAGTCATGAACACTGGAAGGAGAGAAGATGGAGGGGTCTCCTGGACTCTTGGATCCCAGTTGCCTCCAAGCAGATTTCTCCCCCGTCGGCTCATCCCATTAAATCAGTTCTTCTTTTGTGAGCATCTTCCAAGCTGCTCCAACCCTCACACCTCAATCCTGACACTATCCTCCTCTCTCACACCCTTCTCCACGCTTTTCTGCCGGCATCCTTCATCGGCGTCTTGGCATTGTTGCCAGCTTCCTGAGGGAATGCGTCCCACACAGTTCCAAATCGTTTATCTTCTCCTAACACAAAGCGCCACATCGCTGGAGAAGAGAGAGGCTGTGGTGGTGTTTCTTCACCCCCCTCTTCCATCGTTGTTTGTCAGCTTTCAAGGCACCGTTCTCTTTCTATATGCGCCATATTAAACAGCTGTGGATGGTGAGAACTGGCAGGTTCAAACGTGTGCTTTCTGACTCTCGTACTTGTTGGATGTTGTAAATATTTCGACAGCCAGGCGCTCTGTACCTCTTGTGGAATGTCGGATGTTTCCAGTCTCACATTTATCAGCTCTGTGATGCATGT
The DNA here is from genome assembly GCA_037974465.1 of Brachypetersius altus. NCBI lineage: Eukaryota > Metazoa > Chordata > Actinopteri > Characiformes > Alestidae > Brachypetersius > Brachypetersius altus. The sequence goes on along the minus strand of JBBPDB010000002.1, from coordinate 4,248,268 downwards.
TTCCCTCCTCTGTAACTTATTTGCAGCAGTCAAACACGAAGGCAAACTGGATACCGGATCATTCTCCTTAATAACTAACACTATCTGCTCTTGTGTATCTGACAAATTGTTGTCAGATTTTCATGCAGTTCTGCAGAGCTGCTGTTCCACCTTCTTGGTGTCTGAGCACAGTTCTGTAATTAGGCAGGAACAGAGCTTGTGATCAGGACAATTTTCCCCTTTTTCCACTTTTTCCACATGCCTTAAGAGCAGCACTGAGGGAGACGGAAGGAAGGAAGGAAAGAAAGAAAGAAATAAACGAAAGAAAGAATGGAAGAGGGGGGGAAAAACTGAAACTAAGTAAAGAAAAATCAAAAAGGAAAGGAAAAATAGGAAAGAAACATTTATAAAAGAAAGAAAAAATAAAGCAAATGACTGAAAGAAGGGAAAAATAAAGAAATGAAACAATCAAGGAAGGAAAGAAAGAAATGAAATGAAGGAAATGGATGGTTGAAAGAATTAAAGGGAAGAAAAGGAAGGAGAGTGCATGTGTTTTACAGGACATAAGGAAATACTTTTTCACAGAGAAGATAGGTGGCTTTTTAATCACCAAATATTTAAAAAAATAAATAATTTAGGTTGAGTAAAGTTTTTGATAGAATGTGAGTTATTGAGACAGCGTCACACTCCAGACCTCCCTGTGTCCATCCGAGTGAAGAACCATTTAGGAACCTTTGTTGTTAAGACTGCACAGTTCTGACAGTCCTTCTGGCTGTAGATAGGTTAGACCTGGGTGGAATGAAGCAGTGCGATATGGTGTATTGGTTCTGTAGGATACAATGATGTTCATACAGGACACTTTATTTAATACAGCCAAAATAAATAGTGCCTGAATATGTGTTGAAATGTTAATGCCAGTATATTAATGGCATGCTAATGAATTAGGCTTGTGATGACAAGTGTGTTTTCAGGTTCAGGTCTGAAGTGTCTTAAATTCTGTTGACAATTGAGTTTATAAGTTCTTAAAAAACAGTTATTTGAGTTTGGGTGTATCCATACCTTAAGTCCCACCCCCTTTCTCTCAGCTTTACAATTACTTCAGTCCACTTTACTGTGGATTGCACCCAAATGAGTCGTTTTTGAAAGTGGTGAGTCTTAGAAAAGAGCGAAGGACATACCATGGGCACAGTTCCATACAGTTTCAGACCTTCAGCCTCCCTGCTGTTTCTGCTCCTTGTTAATGTGTATCTTGTTGAGTTTATTTCAGGCAGCACTTGCCCTACCTGGGCTGGCCTGCAGCAGCTCAGAGCTACAGGCCTCTGCAAGCAAGCTCTGTTACAGATTAAGACATAATAAATGTCAACTAATAGCTTTATAGTATGTTCATTATTTGAGTTAACCAGAGGCTTTTTCTCTATAAAAAGCCACCTAATATAGTTAGTTATAATGTGGCTGTCCAGACAAGTGTACTAGTGCATTTAAAGGACAGTCTAGTTTTTGACTTTGGAGCACCACACAACCAGTTAATCAGATGTTAGACAAACACTATTACTTCTTCTTTCATCAAGGACATTTGTGTGTGTATATATATATATATATATATATATATATATTTATATGTATATATGATTTGGGCATAGATTATTTTTTTTAAATCTAGATTGATCTCATTGTAATCTTGGAATTCATCTAGATTAAAATGGCTAATTTGAATTCTGCCGAAGGTCTCCAGAAAAGTCACGAGAGAGAGAGAGTGCAAATCCGCACTAAAATATCAAGGTGAAAGTCATCATAGCTCGCGTAGTATAGACCCAGCTCCCAACCCAACTTTGTGAATAGATTAACGGTGATATTTTTTTATCGCGCAAGTCTCGCGTTAAGCAGGCGCTCTTAGGACTTCTTCCTGATCATACTGTCCTGTATCGGACCATGAAACATCTGACTCCTTGAATGTGACCTGATAGCAGAAATCTGCACCATGTACCGTGAAAAATGTGAAACATTATTATTGCAAATGCCCTCTCTGTGTTTTCTGTGTTATGTCTTTAGATGTCTATCACGTTACATTCATGTGGCCTGAGAGTGCAGAGGTGGCTCAGCGTCTCGAGAGGCCACAGGGCCTGACCTCAGAGGATGTAATATCTTGTCAACTGCAGGCATACCACAGGGAAGCCCATGCTCTACAGCGCACTTACCGTAGCTGCCTGAAGGTCATAAATGCTGACCAGCCCCACATTGATGTGTTTGCCCAAGGTGAGCTGATGCACTATTTGCTAATGACACATTCATAGTTAGCCATTCCTACGCAGACACCATTGAGCTCTGTCTTGTATACTATTGTACCTCCAACTAGCAAACTAAGCTACTAAAACTAAGCTTTATAAATCGTTATAAATTAAAGATTAGGTTAGATTTATTTACCAACATTTACCTGGACTATGGCAAGAAGGTAATAGTTCACCTTAGCTTTATCTGTGAAGGTGGAAAGTATCATTTTAAAAGGCAAATGATGTCACTCTGCACTGTTCTGAAACAGCTTTGTAAAGCACTCCACACTGATGACCACTTTGTGTTCACTTCCCATAGAATAACATGTAAAATATGTGCAGTTTAGGGAGGGAAAGCCTAATATGAGCACAGCCTGCTTGCATTACCAAAGAAGAGAATGGACTGACAGAGTTTGTGTGTTTTTTTCTGTTAATAAGTGAAAATTTGTTTAGTGCAATTAGTACTGTGCAAATAAGATCACAATGACTGATCCTTAGCAGCCACGTTTAAAGTCTTCCACATTTCGCTCGCATACAATTTACAATTCTCTTTTTTCAGCATACGGTACTTCCCCATTGTGCTGACCCAATCTCTGGTCGCAGGTCAGCAGTACAGCCGCTCCACTGAGAGCCAGTGATTGGCTGGGCTGTCAGGCCGGTGGCTGGTTGGGGGACTTTGCCTCAGGCTGTGCTGCAGGCACCTGCCGTCCCGCGAGGACACGCGGAACGGTATGCGGTCTTCACCAGAGCCATTAAAGCCAGCCCAGTACAACCTGTCTCAATATTACACCCCTCAACTTGACAAAATAATTCTGTCACTTTCTCCCTTCTTTTGTTGCGGGATAAGGCAAGCAGTGTCTGCTGAATATTTTAACTCGCCTTTGCATACATCATGCAACTGTGAGTCTGGCTTTTTTTGGAAAAGGGGTATGAAATAAATGTTGCATTATTTGTCTAATGTAGATGCTTGGATTTTATGGTTAGATACCGTCAGTTAGGCTGTATGATGTGGACCAGTACTAGCAATATCAGTGACTGCATTGATATACAAACTATATA
>JBBPDB010000002.1:4224682-4236363 GCA_037974465.1 Brachypetersius altus | reverse complement strand
ACAATAAAACAAGGACAAGAAATTATAACTCGGTTAAATTATAAGTCTCTCGCCATCTCTTTCTGTCTGTCTGTCTTTCTGTCTGTCTGTCTCTCTCTCTCTCTCTCTCGCTGTCACTCCTCTCTCTCTCCCTCTCCTCTCTCTCTCTCACACTCTTTTTCTCTCTCTCTCTCTCTCTCTCTCGCCCTCTCTCTCTCACTCTTTCTCTCTCTCTCTCTCTCTCTCTCTCTCTGCCAATTATTAATACAATACAACTTGCTGTGGATTAACAGTAAATTATTGAACTACTGATTGGTGATTACATTTTACTGTATCTTTATTACTAAAAATACATTAAATTATTACTGTATTTACCCTACTTATACAAAAGGAAGTGACCGTGCATACCAAAGAAAACACCCATGTATGAAATACAGTGCAGTCTGTACAGCGGTAACATCGTATTTACATTCTAGCACTGCAGGAGTTTAGTGTAAACTGTACAGTAGGTTTACCACTGTACGCGGGTGCTCTTGGAAAAAAAATACTGCTGAAGTTTACTGGTTGTCACAAATAGTAGTTTGGAGTTGTACACTATACCAAGTCTGTTATTACACATAATAATGATATTAGTAGTGCTATTGCACATGATAATACTATTGCATAAGCAGTGACATAAATGACAGTAGGAGTAACATGTTGATACCATTGCACATGAAATGTTGCACAAAATTAGTGACATAAGTAGTGACCCAAGCAGTGATATTGCACATAAAAAAGATCATATTTAATATTCAATATTATCGGAAATATCTGCAATATCTGTGTACTGTGCAATCACTGTCCAACACCCACTACTCACTGAAGATGATCATTATTACTGTGCAATACGTATGTGCGATAACCCACACTGCATATAAAACCTTATTCAGCTATTTATTCTTTTACATATGTATATAGTGCCTCTTTGCAACTTTTTGCACCAATTAATATTTTATTTTTGTGTTATTTTTTCTACATACATGTCTGCACTGAAGGAGTTGCTTTTAATCTCATTGTACATGTGTATAGTGATAATAAAAGGCATTCTATTCTTTAAAGATATTGTACATAATCATACATTTAGCACACAATAAATTGCACATCTGGGTAGCAACAGATTATTGGACAGCTTGTTGTGTGAGTGTGTGACACAGACAGGACTTCTAAAGGAGTGGCGGGGGGGCAGGCTCTATGTCTCAGCGTGGTTCATGGTGGGGGTCCGTGTTGGGGGCTACGCCTCGTAGTGGTTCCTTGGAGTGGGTGGCGGTGGTTCCGGTGGGTTATGCGCACATAAAATCACAAATTAGGTACGTTTGCGCTGTGAAGACTGGTGCACATTTTGCGTGCCGCTTACGTCTATTTGGTCTTGCGTATCACTTATGTCAATCCCTGATTATAATTGAAAATGCAAAGTCACTGGTGAAAATGATTTTTTTTCCCCTAATCTAATTGTTAGATATTAGTTTCAAATGATATCCGACACTTTATCAGACAAATTGAGTGATTAGAATAGAATTAGAATACATTTATTGTTTTTTGGTGTTCCCTTTTTCACAGGTTTGTGGAGAGCAAAGTGTTCTGAATACACACTTAAGTGAAAGGGAGGAAACTCAAACGCACAATGATTTCTTTTTCAAAGAGCTTAACATATTCAGTTTGCTTATATTTAAATAAAAACATTCATTTAATCTTTTCAAATCTCAAATAAAACATTTGTTTCCAAGTTTAAAAGAAAGAAGTCCTGGGTTTTCAGTGTGGTCTTAGATATATGGTAAAATTGAGAATTATTGGTTATTAGACAGATCAGATGTTAACTTTAACATCACAGTGCTTTAACACCAGTCTTCAGACTTTGACTGTATTAGTCTCTGGTCTGAAGCTGAGAATGTTAATTGCGGAGTTGATCTTAAACTTTAGAATCCTGTATTTTTTGCTGAAGAGCATTAGCAGAAGTGGAGCCCTGTCAAAGACCTGAAATCTGGCCTGTGTGTGTGTGACTCGAGTGCGGGAGAGAAAGTGAGGGGAAAAAAGACAAAACAGCTAGGAGAGCGAGGACAAGATGGTGCTGGGACACAGCAAATTTTTTTTTTCTGGCACATTTTTTTTTCCCTGAGACAGATATTGTCAGCGACTCAGCTGCGATGGGAACTTTTTGGGCGTGAGAGACGCATGGCATCAGCAGAACGGAACAGCGCTGGCTGTCACAGCAGACGTGAGCAGAGCTCTCCCAAACGAAGGTGCTGCTGTTCATTAACGCACCATTCAGAGGCTCCCAGCGATGGCACATCACGCCTTCACGTCTCCCCCATATGTCCATCTCTTCTGGTCATTAAGTCAAACTCCCATGTCAGAGATGTCCATAAGCAGCAATGCATTTACCTGCTTGTGCAGCATGGAGACCTGTCTAACACAGCAGGAATATAATGAAGGAAGAGGAAGGTCTGGGTCACCTAAGGATCGCTGTAAAGGAGGTTGTGTGGCTTCGGCAGACAAATAATAGAAGCTAACTCATCGACGATCTCCGTTCTCATGTATTGAACTGAGAGAAGACACACTGCTAACTTGCTCTATGTACAAACACATACATACAGTCAGAAATATGATTATCTTAGAGTAAGTCAGCAGTGTGTCTTCACTCTGTAATAATGATTAAATACAAATCATTATTAAATTGTTGGTTGGCAGCTGTAATATGCTCAAAAAAATTTCACTTGTTTTATATATATATATATATAAATATAAATATAAAAATATATATATATATGTGTGTATATATGTATATATATGTATATAGTGTGTGTGTCTCCATGAGACCTTCGATACAACTCATATTATTAAATAGTTCATCGGCAGCTTTAGATTTCTCTTGCTTGTGACAAATTATGTATAGTCATAATTCATCATTCATATTTATATGCCTGTTTTTCCAACACCTTTAGAGTGACTGTCCCATTAAGACCAATTTATGACCTTCGGATTGTCTGACCTGTTGTGTCTTGTTCAAGAAACGCAGTCCAGGCTTATAACATCAGTTTCAGTGGGTGGGGCTAAACTGCAATAGGCTGAATAGCTGGGCTGTATTTACTCGAGTACATACATCACATTATTTTTAAAAAAGTGACACTAATAAAAAATAGATAATTTTAGTTAATTAATTTTACTAGTTATGGCTTCAGCTTCATGGGTGACACTTCTACTGCTGCTCCTAGATGCTGCCATTCCACAATAATAGCAACTTCTATTTTGGTGAAAATTTGATTTCACAGCATTATTCATCACTTTCAAGTCACTCAATGATTTGGCCTCTAAATACATCTCTGGTGTTTGATTTAGGACCTGCTCAGCTAGTGGTGAAATGCTATTTATAGGCAGTTAACCAACTGCCTATAAACACCAGATCTGCAGCAACTGTAGCTTTGAAAATCTGCTAAAACCACACTGTTCTCTTCTGAATGTCTGTAGTTCCATCACACTTTATTTCTTCTATTTTTTATTTCTTACTATTTTTATGCTTCCTTATTTATTATTTGTTTTATTCCATTAAAGCAAATTCTGTTTACTCACAGTTGGTTGGTCAGAAGTTTCACAAACATCTGGTAAAGGTGGCCTCCTTCATCAGTGGCCAGTTTCTGTTCACATGACCTGTTTGCTCCATATTTTTGTTTGGTAGACGACTCTCAGTGTACCTCACTAGACTCTCACTATTATGCCAGTGCCTCTGGTGGTCCTGGGGGTCCTGACCATTGATAAATGGGATAAAATGACAAATGATGAAGAGACCAATGAACCACACTTTGTGAACTGTGGTGGTCAAAGGAGCTGATCAAATGGACAGTGAGTGTAGATGCGGTAGGTGTGCATTAATCTAAAAAGACATTAATCTTTTAGGTGCCACTGCACCGTCATCTGTCCACTCACTATCTGTAGCTTCTGAGTTGGCTCCCAGTTCCTAAAGGTTAGACGAGGACATCTAGAATCCTTTACTCCCTGCTTCTCCACCTGTGTTCTGTGATTTGGCCTCATTGTAATGGTCTTTTGAACAGCATTTAGCAGAACAGTAGCCAGCCTGATAAGCCGCACCACACATTAAATAGCCTGTCTGCCCATTTTGAATTTGTTAGCAGAAGGTGCAGATAATGAAAGAGTTGCTCCGAGTTGCTTGCATAACAGAGTTTTAAACTAAATCTATTATTTCTCATCTATTGTGTGGGCCCCCCTGACATTAACATGCTGATTCATGCTTGCTTGTATTGAATAAAAGAACAGTTGTATGCACATGTAACTACAAGGGCCACTTTACTATTAGAAAGAAGAAACATTCGACCATGTGATGAACCTCTGAAGCACTGGTTCTTTGACTTGTCCTGCTACCATTGCAGATGTGGTAGCTTCTCTAGAACAGTATCACATCTGGGCTGAAGCTGCTTTGCTTTATAACATACCGTATAAATGCAAAAGCAGTAATTTTTGCAGTAATTTCATAAACTGCAAATGTTTATTGTTATTAAACTCTGTATAGTTGTTGAGTGAACAATTATTAATGAACACACACTAATGGTCAAAAGTTTTAGAACACCCCATTTTTTCTGTTTTTTTGTATTGAAATTCAAGCGGTTCTTTGTCTCAATGTTCATTCGGCAGAAATATCTTCCCAACTCTGCAGCAGGAGTTCCCATAAGTGTGCAGCACTTACAAGTTGCTTTTCTTTCACTCTTCTGTCCAGTTCATCCTAAAGCAGCTCAATGGGGTTTAAGTCTAGATACTTCTGATACCAGCTTTCCATCTTGTTCTTTTTTCTAAGGTAGTTCTGGCCTAGCTTGACTTACGTTTTGGGTCACTATCTTGCTGTAGGATGAACCCCACCAACTAGGCACATACCAGAGGAACCGCATAGAGCAACAGAATTATTTCCCGCTTCCGGGTATCCTTACCAGTTTTAAACCTCTCGCAGTTCAGCTCCGTCCTTTGTACCATTTCATGCTATTCATTGGACTTGAACTGTTTGAAATTAAATTAAATAAAGCTTGAAACATTGGGGTGTCCTAAAACTTTTGACCGGTAGTGTATATAGACAATTTATTATTGTGACAACCGTAAAAATACCCAGATCAATGTAATTACACAAAAGTTACACCACATGTTTTTTTTTGCATGTTTTGCATGATATTTACCGTGTCTCTACATGTGAGGCGACACACTGCAGCAGAGCCAAGGCGTTACATACTCTGTTGGACTGGTGGGCTGTCAGCGTAGGGGGGTTGATGGATGGGTAGATGTTCACAATTTCCTAAAATGAAAGAATAATAAAATGTATATGTATAGTTTAATATAACTTACCCATTTGCACATACCATAGATTCATAGATTACTATATACTGTCTGATTGCACTGTTTGTCTTGTCTGTCTATATTATTTCTATTATTTTTTTAAATTTCTAAATCTAATTTATTCTAAGTATTTGTATGTACACTGCAGATCCAGAGCTCTCGCCATTTCGTTTCCCTGTATACTTATATACGGTGAAATGACAAAGTTCACTTTGACTTTAAAACTGGCTGGGAAACACAGTCACATACAATACTGATTCCTTCATATTTTATTTCCAGACTAACTGAAGACCCAGGAGCAGATGATTCCAGATGATCAGGCGGTGATCAGTATACTGGTGGTGCTGAATGCTGAGTGGGTGGAGCTCCATTATCTAGGCTCCTTGTATCTTTAGACACGTTTCATCCTGCCAGTAAAACATTTGTTCCCATTTCTTTCATTTTGTCTCCTCAAAAGATAGTTTGACAGACAGAAAATAGTAGTTTTGCATAGTGGTGGGCCGTTATCAGCGTTAACGTGAGACTCTTATCGGGCATTAAAAAAATATCGCCGTTAATCTATTCACAAAGTCGGGTTGGGAGCTGGGTCTATACTACGCAAGCTATGATGATTTTCATATTTTAGCGCGGATGTATACCTAGCTGAATTGCACTGGACGGAAAGACAAGGGGGCTTAGCCTCCAGGGTTGTAGGAAGGAATTAGCGTGTATAGAGGCCTGAAAACTTTTCACTAAACCTTTCCTTTCACTTAAGGAACCAAGTGAAGGTAGGCAGTGAACAGTTATGAACACTCTGTATTCAGTTTAACAGAACAATACAAAAACGGCGCTACCAGAGAAATATTCCTAAACAGGCTCCGGTTGCTACTCGCTAACAAGCAGCGCCATGTAGCTTCGCCTGGGTCCTAATGCCCACCTGCTACCTACAGCAGCTTCAACAGCCAGTACATCATTTTCATTCAATAATGATAGTTAGACTTATTATTTTTAATTTCAATTCATTGGAACTATTTGTAAAGTGCGTATCTGCGCTCAGTGATATCTTGTATGAAATGTTTGGATATATCATTTAAAAATCTTTTTTTTGGGGAGGGGGCTTCAGACCTTCGGCAGAATTTTAATCTAGATTAATTCCAAGATTACAGTGAGATTAATCTAGATTAAAAAAAATTATCTATGCCCACTACTAGTTTTGCACCAAAAGGTGATTCAAAGCAAAATGTAAATAAATAAATAAACGAGAATGAGGGGCGGTTCAAAACTTGTGTGTACATACAGCAAAAAATTGTACAAGCTTGTTGATTGTTGCTATGCGGTTTATGCAGTTATTCTTATATATCTGCTATATAGCTAGCTAACCAGTGTGTACTGCTATTAGTGAGGGCTAAACTCCCTCTCCCAGTAAAAGGCATATCTTGCCATCTAGTGTCCAAAAATACCAATGAAACAGCAAAGTTTAAGCATTTCCAGTTCAGAATAAAGGGCAAAATGTATAAAAATCTATTTATTATTAAACAAAATGTTACTGTTACAGCTGTGTCGGCCTGGCATGTGAAACAGCACGTGAAAATGTTGCTTAGAGTATCTTTACACCCATGAATGCATGTTCAGAGCTGCTGTTCCTGACCTTGAACTGGTCTGACTGCCAGGAGTAGTTGAAGGACAGAATGAGGTCCACATGGCGGTCCGAGCGCAGCACCGGAGGAAAGCCGGAGTTTATGGCAAAGCCAGAGTCCACGAGGCCCAGCCTGTGGTCGGCCGGAGTCAGCTTATTCGGAAACGCATCCGGGTGGGTATCTGGGAAAATAAATCAATAAATAAGAATCTCATACACAAACATGCGTCTCTCTCATCTGAGGCGAGTGTGCGATGCACTTAGGGGTGGTGGGGGGTTATATGTTAGATATTTATTCAAACTGTTCCTTTAAGTAGTAACTTCTATACAAATACAGCAGGTCCGAAAAATCCAGGAGGACCTTTAAAGTCCCTAAAGTCCGGGAGGACATTTACAGTCCCACGAGTCCAGGAGGACATTGACTGTCCCTAGAATTCAGGAGTACCTTCACAGTCGCTAAAGTACGCCTAGTGGTTTGGGTGTTTGCCCTGCGATCAGAAAGTTGTGGATTTGATTCCCAAAACCGCTAGGCACCTCTGAGATACCCTGAGCAAGGTAGTGTCCTCACACACTGCTCCACACACACACACTGCTCCTGGCTGCCCACTGCTTCACTTGGTGAATGGGTTAAATACAGAGGCTGAATTTCATGCTGTTCACACTGTGTGCAGTGGTGTGTTCACATATGACAGAATCTTCACTTTCACTAAAGTCCAGGAGGACCTTTACAGTCCCTAAATTCCAACGGGACATTTACAGTCTGCATGGTCAAAGTTCCTACACTTTCTTCCTGATTATTATTGTAATCAGCCCGAAAGCTTGAAGGCTTGAAGGCCGCAGTCCGCTGGGATGGCTGCAGTAAGTGGGAGGTGTGATCATGTTAAAATACCATTAAACTGAATGTGCTCATCGTTAGCACTTCTGGGAAGAGAATCATAAACAGTGAAATTTCCTCTGTGGGAAATATTTCATGAACACATGATTTACTCTCAAGATCAGGCATCTGCACACGCCGACAGCACTGCACCCGTTATTAAGATCACCAATTATAAAAACAGGACAGTCACAGTTACTGGGTACCTGAAACATGCCTGACCACGCCCAACCACACTTGTCTAATCTAATTCTATCTAATATAATTTGATCTTACTACAGCTGTGATGAACCTTTTTACATTTAAATGTTTTTTGGCACAAATGAGTGCATGTTTAACTGAATATTATATTCTATTATTAATTTATTTTGCTAGGTCTTACATTCCAATATCTATTAAGTTGACCAATTAAGTATTACTATTATGATTATTATATCACTGTCTTAACTAAACTCTGTATCCCTAAAAAAATAATGTAACAGCTAAAAGTGATTTATAATGATGACATTGTTGTCTTGGCCCCCAAAATTAAAGTAAGCTTGGCTAAGACAATAAGCAGTTTAAGAAAATGGATCAAGCTAGACACCATGATTGATAGATAAATATTGATATATGCATTATTTAAAACCGTGGGTATTTAGTAGTGACAGTTTTCATTTGCGCCAGAGGGGGGCGACAAAGTCTAACAAAACTATTGGTCAGGTCGTCATTTGGAGACGGTGTAAAAAGCAGCTGAAACTTTCAAACGATGTAAAAGTGACGGAGACACAAGGAGATGTTTGGACAGTAGTGGGCGTGGCGGGGCACGGGGCGGGGCTGACCCATCCTGGTGGTGAAGGCGGAGTTCTTGCTGTAGTCGTTGTGCAGGAAGAGTCCGCGCAGGAAGTTGAAGGCTCTGTTGATGACGGGACGGCTGTTCATGAAGGTGCTCAGGACTGACGCCTCAGAATTGACCCGCCGAGTGTCCAGTGCCGACGGCTTATTTTCCACCTCTAAACACCGGAGAGAAACAGAGCAGATTTCCCATTTCTGATTAATTCTATTGCTTTGTCTTTTATGAAATGTGTCTTTGAAATTGTGTAAAATAAACAAAATGGAGATACAAGCGTGGTCGGGCGTGGTCAGATGTGGTCAGGCGTGGTCAGGTGTGTTCAGGTGAGGTCAGGTGTTACGTACCAATGCTCTTAACTTGCTCCCCACTCCATGGAGTCCAGGACGGCATCACTCCAGTAATGGTGCTCCACAACTGAGTCAAATTCAGAGAGAAAATACTGCTCCACGTACCTACACACACACACACACACACACACACACACGCACGCAGTTTCACACACAGTCTAACACAAACACAGTTTACCACATGCGCCCACTCACAAACACACACACAAAGACAGGTGCAAGCTCACACACACAGTTTAACACATGCACAAATACAGTTTAACACACACACACACAAACACATACACACACACAGACCAAGCAGAAAGGAGGTCCGTGTCTCTGGGAGTTTTCTGATCAGGTGACCCAGGTAGTACTCGCTGCCGAAGTTCTCCGCCGGGACGAAAGCGCCGTATTTGGGGAATCCTGCCTCGAACGGGGTGAACTCACACCACTCTGTAAACACATGAGCGTGGGGTAAACAAACAAACAAACAAACAAGCCAAACCTAAACTCTTCCTCCAATGCTATTTCACCAGAACCAGCATCAGACGGGGGCTATTACACGAGAACCTGTATCAGACTGGGGGCTATTTCACTAGAACCAGTATCAGTCTGGGGCTATTTCACTAGAACCAATGTCAGACTGGGGCTATTTCACCAGAACCAGTATCAGCCTGGGGATATTTCACCAGAACCAGTATCAGCCTGGGGGCTATTTCACCAGAACCAGTATCAGCCTAGGGCTATTTCACCAGAACCAGTATCAGCCTAGGGCTATTTCACCAGAACCAGTAGAGACTGGGGAGACAACATCCTTTGTGTTAAAACTACATTTCCCAGAGTTCCCTGCGCCCCGTACCGACGGCCTCGGTGTCGCTGCTGTCCTCCTTTATGTTGACCGCGGTGTAGACTGGGAGCGGGTTCTGCCCCTTCGACAGCGCCCCCCTCTGGTCAGACAGCGTACAGCTGGATTTCTATAGGACCCAAACACACCAACACACTAAAATAAACACTATTACTACACTTTTAAATGTGTATATTTGTTATATATTATACTTATATACTAAAATATGGATATAATATGGATATTAATTCTATTATGACCTCAGTTCATCTTTTTGGATATGTCAGAATGCTTTATATATTTGGTTGTGTGTGTGTGTGTGTGTGTGTGTGTGTGTGTGTGTGTGAATGAGAAGGTGTGTCCAAACTTTTGACTGGTAGAGTATTATATGTATAATAATAATAATAATAATAATAATAATAATAATAATCTTTATGTATATAGCACTTTTCAAAAACAAAGTTACTGTTCAAAATCAAAGTAAATAAACTAAATTAAAATATAAAGGTAATTAAAAAAAATAATATAACAAATAAAATGAAATGAAAAATTAACTTATCACTGAAATAAAACTGCTAAAACAATCAAATAAATAAATAAAACTTATAACTTAAACAAAACTAGGCAAAGCTATCTTACACACACACACACATTTAATGAACATATTGTGTTAGTGCAGACGCTGTGACACCAGACCTTCCCGTGGATGAGCTGCTCCAGGACGAGTCCCCACATGTCTATGAGGGAGACGGGGTGTCCCTCACTCTCCCTCTGCTGCAGCTCACTGCTGTAGTACTGCAGCATCCGCGGCACAAACAGGCCGGGCACGCTCTTACTGAGCTCCTTCTGCACGGACAGCAGGCTCTCGTCCATCTTCTTCATGGACCAGCGGGGGTCAGCGTACAGAGACGACACCGCCCTGCCGGACCACAGGAGACCACACAGCAACTCACACACAGTAAAGAGAAGGACACTGAAGACGTACAGGTCAGGTTTGCAGTTCCACCCCGTGTGTGTGTGTGTGTGTGTATGTGTGTGTGCGTGTGCGTGTGCGTGTGTGTGTGCGCGCGCGGTGGGGCTTTTATTTGCTGCCTTATTTGGACTAAATGTATCATAACGACATGAATACCTGAAAAGCCTGGTAACATTTTGAAATGTAACTTTAATTGTAACTTAGCTTTTTGTCGTTGGTTACGTTTAAATTTACGGCATTTAGCTGAGGCTCTTATCCGGTGCTTAAAGTCGTCCATAACTGTTCCTAATACCTGTAAAGCTACACTTAAATCAACAACAACTTTTAACCAAGTTACTGATAGCTAAGATACACACCTTAACAAACCCTGTCAGAGGTTAATACACAAGTAAGGGAAAACAGTTAAGAGTGTGAGTGGCTGAGGAATTTGTTAAATATAGAGGAAAAGATGTATAAGAGATGCGCGGGAGGACTGGTTAGTCATCAAGATGCTGAGGATGAGGTCAGGGTCAGGTTTAGGGTAAGGTGTAACATTCCCCACACACCCTTAAAGCCAACTGGGTGTCTGCAAACATGGTAATACTGAGTGAGTGTGTGTGTGTGTGTGTGTGTGTGTGTGTGCGCATTTGCCTGTAATGATGCCGCACACCCACCAGGTGGATCCCGACACTGCAGTGATGTAGGTGACCGTGTCCAGCAGGCCTAGTTTCTGCAGCCCCCTCAAGGAGCCATAGGTGCAGGCCATCGCCCGTGAGCCCCCGCCAGAAAACACCACTGCTACAGTGGGCACCTAAACACACACACACACACACACACACACACACACACACACACACACACACACACACACACACACACACACACA
>JBBPDB010000002.1:4188171-4221445 GCA_037974465.1 Brachypetersius altus | reverse complement strand
AACAGCACGAAATTCTTCCTCTGCATTTAACCCATTCACCAAGTGAAGCAGGGGGCAGCCAGGAACACGGCGCCCGGAGAGCAGTGTGTGGGGACGGTACCTTACTCAGGGTACCTGGTGTTTAGCAATTTTGGGAATCAAATCCACGACTTCCTGATCACAGGGCCCTGACCACTAGGCCACCAGCTGCCAGGCCACCAGAAAGTGTGCTTGGGGTAGAGTAACAACAAAGGTACCCATCAAGACTGTTTGCCTGCTGCCGTACCTCATAACTCTAACCCTTTGATGTCAATGGGACATTTTTGGACAATAGTTATAAATTTCACACAATCTCAGAAGTGTATACCAAAGCAGTTTGGGCAGTAATTGATAGCAATTCAAGACTAAGGCTAAACTGTTCTACCTTACCAAGTCTGGCAGGAGGCCACAGCAAACCACTGACCACCAGATTTAGAAGCAGCTTGAAGCCTCGGGCTGCGTGCATCATAAATAGTAAAGAGGTCCAAACTGACATGCACAAGGGCATGCTAATGCATATACATCACATTTGCAGCCTCCGCACATTCTTCCAAGACTTGAAGCTTCTGAATGTCTTACAATGGTATTCAGTGTGTGTGATGCATCATGTGATGGGTTCTTTTAGCAATGTAGAATCCAGCTTTTCTCTTGGGAATAAATGTAACAGCTGTCTGTCTTTCTGTCTTTCTATCTGGCCACAGCAAAGGGATAAATGACATACACTATCAGTCAAAAGTTTGGATACATCTCATTCAATGTTTTTATTATTTTCTACATTGTCAATTGATATTGAAAACAAACAAAATGATGAAGAAACACGTGGAATAATGCTTAACTGTTATACTGATGGAATGTTGTTTCTTTTAACTTAGTTAAGAGGTTGTTGCTATAATGAGCAGTAGAACCGTGATGGAACAGGATCACTTACTGTGGACCAACCCAAGCGTCACAACTGATGATCCCAAACACATTAAGAAGGAGAGAAACTCCACTAATGAACTCTTGATGAAGGAATTCCTGTTCCTTTAATCCTGTTAATTAAACACCATTCCAGGTCGATTCCTCATGAATCTGAGTGAAAAAATGCAAAGCTGTCCTCAGAGCAACAGGTGATGTTTTCAATATTAATCTACAATGTAGCCGATAATAAAAACAAAGGAAATCGTTGAATCGTTGAGAAGATGTGTCCAAACTTTTTACTGGTAGTGTACATTGCACATAAAGGCATAGATACACAGAGAACAATGCCCTATACAGCATCATCATTCCTGCACCTCAGAAGCTTTGGGATCTAAAGTTTGTATATAAGCATTTAGACAAGTCAGACTCTTGACAGGGCAAAACATTTTAACCATCACTTGGAGAAAGAGTGATTGTGAGCGATCCTTAGAACTCCATGTCCACCGTAAAGTACGAAGGTGGGAGCATCATGATATGGAGGTGCTTCTCTGCATATGGTACTGCGGCATGACAATGCATCACAGAAAAATTGAAAAACCAAAGAACCAGGAGATATTAGAGAACAGTTTAACCTTAAAAATACAGAAAAGAACCTGAAACATACAGACAAAATAAAAACTTCTAAAAATAAACGTTTGTCATATACTGATTCAAGTCCTGTTGGAAATGTATGGAAATTTAAGGTCAGCAATTCAACCTTCATGTCATGAGAAACCGCTAAGAAGCTGAACCAATATTGAATCACGATGCTGAAGAATGCTTATTATTTCCTACAAGTACTCTGTAACAGTCGATAATGACCAATAATATTGATTTGTGGTGTGTACCTTTTCCCTTTCCATTAAGTTTTTTTCAAATGTATCTTTGTTTATGCATATTAATACCTATGCATTATTCATAATTAGAAGTCAAAAGGCATTGTATGTAAATCGGAAGTGGATATATGCACCGGAAATTAATTAAATTTAAAAAATCTCACTTCAATTAAGTTGTCCATCTTTCGACCAGTTCATTCAACCTGTTGCAAAGGTCAATGAGTAGCCTTTGCACTCGTGGCTAAAACCCTGCTGAGGAGACCACGGAGGAAGTGGGAGTAGGCTAGTAATTTAAGTATTCGGGGCTGAGCCCGTCAGGCCATTAGTGGCCATTAAGACCTGTCTGCCAAACCTGCTGTCGGTTTCCTCGGCTGAGAGCGGAGGCAAGTGACAGGTAAGGTAGAGAAAAATAGAAGCTATGTCAATGATCCTTCTGTATCTTCCCCCGCTCTCCTCTCCCCCTGTCGCTGTGGATCTTGGCTTCTTTTAGAAACCCCGTTCCTGTGGACATGTTGGAGGACATCCGCAGGGAGTTGGAGGTGTTAATTGGAGTGTTGATAGGTATGCGGCTTGTACTCTACATGTTGTAAAGGTTACCCTCATTCAGTCTCCATGACCCCTCGTCTTCCCATGCAAGGCATTGCATTCTTTATATCAGACATTGCTGTTTACCCTTCCTCTGCAGAATTCTGTAGACAGCCAAACAAGGATTCTGGGTCTGAGCCATTGTTGTCTATGTAAAAAAATGAAAGTTTTTTTTCGCCAAAATTCACCCATGTACATAAAAATGTTCCAAAGAAGCTTTCATTTTTTCCCAAAATTCACACAATTCAAAATTCACAAAAATTCAAATAGCGATCACAAATTTAAAGTGGAATGCTCCATTCTAGAGACTTAAAAAACACAGTTTTTAATGTCCCTAAAAGATAACCAGTAGTCGCAGGCATGCTGGCAAACACTTTAGACATTAGACATTTAGACTCAATTACCAATATTTTTAGGTGGAACTCCACAAGATGAAAAGCATATAGCCCCCAAAGAAAACACATTTGTTCAGATTTACCCCAAATTCCCTCAGGTTTGGATGGTAACTAAAGTGGTTCATTGTGACGCCAGTTTCATTCTTCACTGCTGTTGAGGCTTTCTGTGTTTAACCGATTCATCAAGTGAAGCTGTGGGCAGCCAGGAACACAGTGACAGTGTGTGGAAGCGGTGCCTTACTCAGGGTGCCTGGTGTTTAGCAGTTTCAGGAATCAAATCCACAGTTTCCTGATTGCAAGGCAAACGTCCAGCTGCTGTACCTCATAAGTCTAATCCTTTGATGTCAATGGGGCATTTTTGGACAACAGTGGTTAGCGAGTTGCCCCCTGCAGTCAGAAGGCTGTGGGTTTGAATCCCATATACACTTGAGCTCCCTGGGCGCTGTGATCCTGGCTGCCTACTGTACAACATTTGTGCTGATCAGGCATGACAAATGGTCACTTTACTTAAAGAAAATCGTCTGTAAATATATCTACAATAAACCCTATGGATGATTAGTGTTTCAAATATCAAAATCCTCAGTAATTTTGAGCTTTACTTTCTGTAATATATTTAATCCGCTCCCCTATAAGAATGTCGTAATTCAAGTTTAAGCAAAACATAAAGGCGAGAGCAATGGGGTGATTCCCAAATATGTCACTAATTAATTCCCTTCAGAAACAAAGTTTGTGACAAGACCCGCCTGGCCACTGATAACGAACCACCGAATGACGTTTCATATTCGGAGGTCTGTTTATCTTCTGCTTTCCTCTGTACATCTGTCTCCCCACTTTCCCCGCTCCTGTGTGTGTGTTCGGGGTGTGAGCTGACACTAGATCTTTTGATGCCTGTAGTGTGAGGACAAGTCCGACTCCATGGGTCAGTGCCAGCTCGTTAGAACACAACCTTGTGTGACCTCGAGCTACTGCCGCTCGGTCGGCGTATGCTTCCCCTCTCCTCAGAACTGTCAGATGAGGGGTTGGTCGATTTTTTTCCTCCTCCTAATCAAAGTCCTAACATCAAATACCCTGGTCAAATGAACCCCGGGGAGCTGTTTTGCTTAAACATTTCAACACTACATCACTCGCATCCACCCACCACTGCAGCACATATCAGCTTGGAAACGTTGATGCCCAGGTTTGGATTATGCTTTCGAGGAGGGCGAACATCATTCCTTGCCATTTGAGATTAAAAGGGAGACCTGAATGAGACATTCTTGGCCTCTGTGCAAGTTTCAGTTAGTGAATCCATACTAGGTCTGAACAATGGGGAAACAAAATCGGGTATTTGATGATATTCTTACATTGTAATACATCATTTTTAGCATATAGATCGAAGATAAATGTGCCTTGTTAGCATCTCCCTGCTATGACCTCTCCAATGCTGTGACCTTGCACCCCAGATGAAATTTGCCAGGAGTAGCCCCTAGTATAATAAAGAATGGATTGGAAAGAGTAATGCAAATCCATATTTCAGGATATCTGAATGCCTGCTGTCTTCTGGGACTGTGAGAGAAATGAGCAATGTCCTGTGCTCTAATGATTGAAATATGATTTTTTTCCCATTTGAAAGCAACAAAAGTTACACCAGTTGTGTCCTATACTGTATGTGCATCTACTAATACATATTACACGGAAGCTGCCCAATCACCAGGCCTAGTTTAACCTTTTGAGCTCTTACTGTATTAGTAAAAATCTGATTTCTACAAATAAAAACAGTGTTAAACAGTCTAAAACTGGTGTTTGGTCTCCTGTGCACTTGCCCATTGCTGCTCTTTTGCTTGCCTGCTCCCCAGACCCCCCTACCTCTGTGGGTTTTCTCCAAACACTTGTGGTGGGAGACCATTCTGAAAGTTCTCCTGAGTTTTTCCATTGGTTCCTAAGACCTAAAATAATTTAAATTAAGGCATTTTTGTCCTTTATGGTCATTTGCATGTAATGCCATTTTTAACCCCCTTAGTAGCAGTTATTTGATCCATGCCTGCGTTTAAGGCTTAAAGTATTTTAGGTAGTTGACATGTTACTGGGACATGCCCCTGGCTATGCTAACCACCATTAGTTTACTCTGCTGCTTGCAAGTTATCAATCCTATTAATATGAAAGGTACCAAGGCGCTCCCAAGTGGAGTGTCTTTGTAAGTACTGGGCCATAGAGAACGTAAGATCAATCCATGATGATGCCACAGCCATCTGCGGCCAGGAGTCCAGGAAAGCATATCTGGCTTGGGTGGATAGGATGGCCTGCATAATGCAAGACACAGCATGTGGTGAATATGAATGGTGATAAATCTCTCAAGCATAATATTATCTGAAAGAGAAGCTTTAACCAAATGTGAGCTCATTTTTAGCCAGCCTCAAGTCACTGATTTTGTGACATTTTTTTGTTGCATGAACAAGTGCATTTAATTGTATTAAATGCTGCATTTACAAATAAAGATTTCTACACAAACCCATTCTTAAGAGCGCCCTCTAGCATCGCCTCTTGATAATGACTTCCAGGTTGTTTGTCTTCCCAAGAGAGTCCAAAATTAATATTTTAAAACGCCGTTCAGTTCCAGTCACAGAACTTTCTAACCGTGATATGTGTATGTTATACAAGCACATGGGCAAAACCATGAGACAGCTGTATTACTAGATACATCCAAATGTCCTCGCTGTGAAAGGGCATTTCTGTCAGTTTGCACGTTCTGTGGTTATTGGATAATTATGTGCATGGAAATGCATTATTTATTAATGTGACAAGCTTCTGAACAGTGTTTACCATACTGTAAGAAAACTTCAATCTCTGAAAGTTATCACATCTATGAACGCGAGGTCTTGAGCTAAATAGCTTGGTCTAGTCAGTGATGTGAATTTAAAGTGGTTTGGCTTTGCTTGAACATAATTGCATCTTTTTTAGGCTTCCCAGCTGGTGCTCCACTGGAGGCACAGCACACGCGAACCGAACAGGTGTTTGAGGCTTGGCTGATATGGATATGTGTTTTCCATCTGACAACCTGTGAGGCACGCACAATAGGATGTGACAAGCTCGTGTCAGAGTGTCAGTTTTTAAAAGGGAAGGGTGTTATTTACAAACTTGAACTTTCTTTTTCAACAAGGTATTTCTGATCTGTCTGAGAGAAGCGAATTATAAGTTCTCCTTTGTGCTGACTGAGATGGGTCGTTGATCTGAGCGGAGAGGTTGACGATGATGCTTTCATCGAGGGCATTTGCATGCATTTAGTAATACAGTTGTCCCCTGGTTGGAGCAGTTAGCGGACTAACCATGTACTTGTGTAAACAGGTCGCCAGGGTATGTCCGATTCAAGCCCTTCTAAACAAAAACCTGGAAGCAGTCATATTTCCAGAAGACCGCAATCCCTAGTAAAAGCAGAATTCATGCGAGTCATCTTCACACATATGTATAAAAATAGCATCAAAGAGTGTTCATGTGACAATGTTCAGAATTTTCCACTTACCCCAGATGTAGTGAATCAATTAACCAAGAGTCTTTCCTGGAATCCAGATTTTGCTTCTTCAGTTTAGAACCGTAATACGTCTCGTATTGCCAACAATCACTGGAAGTCAATCGCCAGATCTTTTCTGTAGTTACATCCCCAAAACTGCCTCAACCTGCTCAAACTACAACTTGTATATGCGGTTTAGGACATTTTAGGACTTTCTGCTATAGGCACGTGCTTTAGGCAACAAATGTCGAGTCTTTGTTGTGTGTTTGCATATGGGATGCTGTAAAAATGGGTTTTAACTAAAATTTTCTGGCTGCTTTAAAATTTAGTTTCATTTGAGTTCATTGTATTTCAGTTAACAGAATGGAAAACAGATTTATGTTCTGTTAACTGTTTAGTTTCATAACTTTTTAAGAATAATACAATAACCTTTTCTGTTAAACAAAAAATTGCATTTATTAGTAATTTTATGTTCACAAACAAAAGAGTTTTGCTTAACACTTATGGGCTAAAATGGCTGCCCAAAGTCCTTCTGCTACACAGGTTTTTTTTCTTTCATTTTTGTGTCTCACGGTATATCATACTGTGTCCTAAGCCACATCCACACGTTTTATTCACCTAAATTAAGAGCTGAATATGGTTTGAGAAGAATGAAAGAAGTTTTTACAGAAGAGATTGCATTGACTATACTCTTATAGTGTCTGTTAGTTATGTTAGCCTTATAGCTCCAGTTCTAAAAGACAAAATCTGAAGTTCAAAACTGAGTAAATCTGAATTAGCCATTTGACAATGAATAGTTTTTGGTGGAAATAAACACAGTGTATGTAGCTGGAAAAGGGAAGAAATGAGAAAATATGTTTTCTGAACACATTAATGGCTGACTTGTCATCCTTGGTGATTCTTCAGTAGAAAGTGAGCTTATCTTCAAGCCAGTGTCGATTTCAGCATTCTGATGAAAGCCTTCCGAGTCTCTTGCGCCCTCCATACTCTAAAATCTACTGAAAATGACTTGGTTGGATGGTGGCAGTGAGACAGATTAATGTCTAATACAGCTAGAGCTGTCCGCACACATTCTGCTCATCAGTTGGCTCCAGGGGGAGTGTGGGACCCCCAAACTCCGATGACATTTGAGAAAATCCATATATGTCCCTGGCCTTTTGAGAGACAGACTCTTGGGGAGGTAAAGACAATTAACAGCACTTCTGTGGTGCAGTGGAGGGAGAAAGAGCCAGCATGTGCCTTTTGTTTCTCCTTCCCTCTCCCCAGGAACCCTCCAGAGAAAAGGGTTCCCCACCACCTGAAAGGCAGATGGCAAGAGTCAAGCCTGGAAGGTGCTGTACGAGCTCAGTATCATGACCACATCTTCCAGTGCAGTAAAATGAACTAACAGTGAGAATGTTCTTGTTAAAAAGCAGAAAGACTCTACATCTGCATTTAAATGTTCTTCCTCTTAAACACAAGGGGTATGATTCACATTCATGTTTTTCATGGTCATGAAATGATAATCAACCAGTTCACTTTTATGGTGCTAAAATACTTAAACACTCAACTTACTTGGGCCTTCAGGGGAGCAAAACTGGGCAAAATTATTCATATGAATCCTTATGTTTTACGCTTATATGTCATCAGGAAGTTTCAAGTTCAGTATACAGCATAGCCAAAGCCATCAATGGCTGGGAGCATGATTTTAGACAGTGTAGTTATTTGAAATAACAGCATTGGCTATTAGTGATCTCCTCTGAACATGTTGAGATGTGTAATACATTTCCATTAGAGGCAGCTTGGAAAGATGCAGTGATTGGTGCTTCAAGCAGTTCAGAGGAAGAATGTGCCAGGCTTCAACCTTCCTTGTGTTGGTGGTATTGTGTGATTGGCTTGGTTCTAGGTAGCAGCTGAAATTGGGTAAACAGGGTAATTGTGCAGATGTGAATGGGCTGTATGTAGTCTTCATGTAATAACGTAGATGGTTTGAAAACCTGTAATACTACCATCAGCAACATCCCGTGTTATTCAGGACAACACAATAGTTCTGGGGATCTTGATATAGATCACTTTTACACACATCATGCATTCGTTTCCCCTCATCTATGCTTGGCAAGTTTAAACAAAAGGCATCTGATTTAACTGCGGTGTTTAAGGTGGACATGGCTGGTATACTCGGCTGGGAGGAATGCAGTGGTAATGTTCAGGTTTTATCATTATCATTCTTTTGCAGTTATGCTTTTAGCAGCTGGTACAGTTATGTAGCAGCTGATGCAGTTAATCAGATGTTGCCACTCGAACTAACTGACCTAACAATAAGTAATTGGATTGGTTGAAGTTACTCTTGTCTGTACCATCTTGTTTTGTGGAAAGAAAAAACTCAGAAAACATCAGACATCAAAAAAGATATAAAATTATATATTTTTATATTCTTTTTACATGAGTTAATTACTATATAATTATATATGTAATATTGGAACTAATAGACCTAAAATAAAGCTCATTGACTCTTTCAGCCAGACCCTTAAGTAGATTTTCGTTGATAAGCTTGTGAACCCAAAATTTCCAAAACTGTCTTGAACCATCTGTCTTGAAGAAAAATAAGCCCTTTCCCACAAAAAGAGGAAAGAATAGTAGAAAGGCAGAAGGAAAGGAAGGTGCTTGTCGACCTTCACTCTAAAGAATGTGGCAGTGAGCTGTACAAGCAGCAATTTTACATGAAATCTTTTTTTTTTTATTTCTGAAAGTGGTATTATGAACGGTATCACTGACAAGATCTGAAAGGAAATGTCAGCTGACAGTTCTGATATTCACACCAATATCCATCTAATAAGCTAGAACAATAAAGACACCATGACTTAAGGTGGCCATTGTAGGAATAGTTACAAAAAATACATTTTCCTCTGTGCCTAACAAGACCTGGAAACCAAAAACTAACCAGTTAGCATCGAAAACATGGACATTCATTACACATTCTCTTTAACCTCTCAAGATAAAACATTAATAGACTTGCTGATGTTTATAAAAATCCATCACTGTTTAATGAAAAGTCTTACTTCATTTTTACATTTGAAAACCAGTAGGTTCAAATGATTGAATAGCCAATGGACAATAATTCAGGGAATTTTCAATGTGATTTCTGCCAGATAGAGCTAAGTGAGCTCTCTCACTGGTTAGGCACTCAGATGCAGGACTGAAATACAAAACTTACAATCACGTTTTGATTTTAAATGATTTGAGATCAATTTTGCGAGGGATGAACAACACCCTTGGCCTCCTGGGAGTCCCAGATACTGTCCTCACCGTGAACACAAGCAGCGGCCTAGTTGGGTTTACATTAGATAAAGGAGTCACTGTTGAAATTATTCATATATGGTCAAATACATGTAAATAAAACAGATAAAACAGTTGCAGAACAGTCGGAGAATCCTTTCTTTATGGAAATTATGCACAAGAGCACTGGGGAGTTATTGCATGTGGTGAGATGACCCCACAAATGTTTCCACACTGTGTAATCACACGGAGCCAGAGTGAAACACAGATGGAATTGCACAAAGACAACTTACAAATTGTGAGAAAGGAGAATACCAAAGGTGCTGTGCTGGGACCGTTCTAGAGAGGAGAGGTGCAAGTGACTGAACGGTCATTGTTCCTAATGGGTCTTGGTGACCATCACAGCAAGTGTATCCCCGCACCAGTACATCAAAACAGAGAGGACTGCAGAACTGAGGGGTAATGAATCGAGAACTGCAATCTTCCAGCTGCTGAACTAGAACGACAAACTAGCCATCCTGCAAGCAACAAGGGGATTCTCCATCTCCAATTTCATGCTCTTCTCTCCCTGTGACAAGCATCCTAATTGTAATCAGTAGTAGTGCCAAGCCTGCCTTTTTGGACGTCAAGGATGGGCCAGCACTCTAGTTTCTGGGGGTCTGCAATGAAATATTATTTTAGTTCTGTTCATTTTCTTTCAATTAAGTCATATGCAGTTCTACTCAATAGTTAGGTCTCCTCCAACCACATCATCTCGACAACACTGGGGTGGGTCTTTTCAAATTGCTACCAATCATTGGACAGCTCAACGCTCTAGGAACTGCCAGTTGTGCACTGAACGATCTTGGGGGAAGACCCTCTAAGACAGAGGGAATCCAATTGTGCTCTATTGAACTCGTGGCCATTGATAGCAATAGGAATGGAACTCAAAATCTCTTGATGATAAGAGACAGATGTGCCACTTAAGAACCTCCAAAATAACAGTGGTCACATAACTACAACATTTCTACTGTGCATTAACCCTGAGCCATGAACTGGAAAAATGTATTAGTGTAATGTTACCTGGTCTTCTGGTTACTTCCACACTGAGGGCAAAGTACTTAGCAAATGCCCGATTGTTGTGATTTTTTTGATAAACTTAAGCAGCCCTAAGCCTGTTAGGCCTGATTATCTGGTTATACCTACTGACTGTATTCTTAATTGACCTATGATCTATTGGGCCCGGGGATCATGAAAGGTGCTTCATTCCTGCAAAGCTTCTCATTTCTTATCCAATGAGACACATTTGCTTTAACTCAGGTATTTTTCTTCCATGGCAAATTCATTTTTGTCAAGAGTCAAGTGCTAAAAATGGGTTGTCCATTTTCCACTAAATATAGTGATTTTATTTGAAAGCAAATTTAAATGAAATACATTCAGTGAAAGAAACAATGCAAATAAAAAAATCAGATCAGTATTTTACATACATTTCTGATCTGATTCACATTTTCCTTTTTGTAGGATCTTACAAACCGTACTCATCTGTTGTTTCTTCAGCTTTAAGGTCAGAGTAGTAACTTTTTTCTGCATACTTGCATCATTCATCTTGGTTTTGGCAGCAAGGAGTTTCAGATAACTTCTGTTTCTCTTCAGCAGGTGGGGAGTTTGTGCCTATGCTCAGTCTGACAGTTGGCTCGCCAGAACTTCATGCTTTTCCTGTAATGAACCAGAATACATACACACACACGTGGCTATATCCCTCACTCACACACACACACACACACACACACACACACACACACATATATGTATATAGATAGATAGATAGATAGATAGATAGATAGATAGAGAGATAGATAGATAGATAGATATGTTACTTTGTGGTCACATACTCAAAAGTAAACAAAATGGCATATAGATTAGACATAATTACTGGCTTTAAAAAAGGTTTCCTATATTGTATAACACACATCTGTTTTTGTTGTCGTACTTCTCTGATAAAAATGTTGTTGCACTTCTTTGGTCGTTTGTAATGTCTTTTTATTGATTGTGGCTCAATGTCAATGATTAACAAAAATGTTAACGAACCCAGCAGACCCTGGAACTGGAAAACTGCCAGTCTGTAGTCAACCTGATTTGATAACAGACAGTCACAGTCAAATCCAATTAGATTATAGATTAAATGGGTCTTTACAGGCTTTTCCTACAGTTCATACAAACTACACCAGTGTAGTTGCATATAGAGGAATCTGGTTCAGACAAACCATCTGACTTGAGGCAGTAAGCTCAGGTATCCTCAGCTGTGCCTGGGTGGTTATATATGATTCATTATAAGCAAACAGTCTCTCTTAAAGATGGAAGACTGATATTACTGTGGTGGTACAGGATGGCCAGGCATTTTCCCTGGGAGAATCTTATTTGTTAATACATATTGGCCTTAATGTGTATTCCTGAGGCTATGAAAGAAATGAGCTGCTGTCTACAGCATATTAGGTAATAGATATTTAGCCAGTTGACAACATTAGCTGATATTTCAGTGGACTGTATACTGATTATTACTGCAAGCATGGTGCAGTCAACACATTTGTAGCAACGTGCAATCCAGCTCTGATCACAAGAGAAGCAGCTGTATGTGTTCTGGGCATACTGGATCTAAACCAATTAGTAAATATTAGAAATATTATCACAAAGCGATACATATATTTGATGTAAGCTAGAACAGTGGTTCTTTCAGGAACAGATTTATACTGATCTCAGACAACAACACACTGGGAGAGAGTGACAGTTTGGACCACCCGTGGTGCCGGACCACTGAGCTAGTGGCAAACATGCAAATTCATTCATCTGAAGACTTATGCTTCTATGTGTTACCTTTGGTCACCTCTATATTGTTCCTACGATTGAAAATTCAAAGCAACTTTCCTATCTTTGTTTCTTTTGTGGCAACTGTTTGTAGATAGAGCAGAATTGGCACTCAGCATTCTCCTCTTAGCACATTGAGCTTTCTGATGCCATGACAGTGTGTGGCTCATGAGAAACTGATAGGAAGCACATGCTAGGCTTCACCCTCCCACCTTGGTAGCATTGAATGACTTGGTGGAAAACGTATTTCCCCAGCTGGCAGAGAAGTAACTCATTTAGCTGGTGTCTAGCTTCCAGCCATGGGAGAAGGTCCCTCTCAGCCCAGGAAGCCTCATAACTCAGAACATATTAGTAAAATCTCATTTCAAAAAATTAAAATGGTGTAAAATAGCCTAAAACCAGTGTTTGCTCTTCTACACAATTGTCATTTGCCGTGCTTTCACCCAGCACACTGCTGCTGGGCCGCTCTCTGGGCCCCCTTTGCACTGTGGGTGGAGACTATAATGAAAGTTCAAAAATCTTGTGTTTTTTCATTCATTTCTAAGACCTAAAATAAAAGAAATTTGGGAATTCTGTTCTCTATGGGTATTTGCCTATGATGCCATTTTCACAATACAAGTAGTGTATTGGGGTGGAGGTGGGGGTCGGGGTCGGGGTGGTGGTAGTGGGTAGTATACTTGCCTCTAGACCAAGAGGTCATGGTTTTGAATCCTACCTTCAGCACACAACCACTGGGTCCCTGAGCAAGACCTTTAAGCCCAAGTTGCTCCAGGGAGACTGTCCCTGTAGTTAGGGAATGGAAGTCGCTTTGGATAAAAAGCGTTTGATAAATGCCGTAAATGTAAATGTAAGTTGTGGTTATTATTATTACATGCTTTTAAATTAAATACAAAATCTTTGGTTCTATGTGACAAAAGAATACCTAAGAAAACTCTGACATCTTGAACGTCAGACATCTTGTCTGGCATCTTGAACATCAACACAAACCAGAGAAACTTCTATAGAAGCTGTTGTTTTGCCTTAAAACAATTTACCAATTATTTCACTGCTGCCACTCATATTCTAAGGGTGGAATTACATATGATGGCGATTTACCATTTGCTACGCTTCCGGCACAGATCTGTGCACCACGGACCTCATGTAGCAGTGCTCTGAGGGCCTGCCTCGCATTCGTGGCCAGTAGGGAAGCCTAGTAACCAAGATGTCATCTGCCTCAAGTGGCCAGCCTGGGTAGCTTCCATAGCTGTAGTTTAGCCCCACTCTTATGGCCAGTCCAGGAATCCTTGAGGCTATTATGCAACCTTGCTGCAGTGACTGGCCTGGGAAGCCTCAGAGCACCGAAATTCATTAAAACACATATAAACAGTAAAAAGGTACAAAACCAAAAGAAACCCAAGTAAAACTGCAGCTATATTACAGTAGAACTCACACACACAAGCACGCACACAGACTGGCCAGACCTTAGTTAGACATCTACATCAGAAGTGCAAACATAGCACTTTCATAATGACAGCTTTTAAAGCATGAGTGCAAATCACACCTAACTGTGCATAAAAAAACAAAGATATATTTAGATGAACAGGTTTTATGCCACTCAGTTTCCGGTTACAGTCAAAAATGTATAGAGCAGCAAAAGCTAAAGTGACATCCCAGCCCCCATGCGTGTGAAAGAGCCCAATCCAATTTAAAAACGCCATTGAGCCCACACACCATGTAATGACAGATTGTCATATCTGTGAGGATGATATTGATGAGTGATGGAATGAATTATGGGAGTAGAGGTCTCAGCCAGAATTACTTTGAATGAGATTCTCACGTGCGCATTCATTTGAGCTGGGGACCATATGTGGATCTTTATTTGAAGATGAGATTGTATGAAAGGAAACATGGGGGTGGGAGTTGGGGAGGGTGTCTGCTCCCCCTGAAACCCCAACACCGCCCCCAAGCCAGCATCATTTTAATGTTAATTTCCTTACACTGGTGGAGAGCAGAATCCCCAGGTGGTATTCTTCATCTTCAGGGCAGTACCACTTAATCCAAGGTGACTTTCGGCTTTACGTCGAATGCGTATAGCCCATCTCCCATAACCTAGTTTCGCTGCCGATGGGTAATAAGTCAGGGAGAAAAGGAGTACATGCCTCATCCTGCTTCTATATTAAGAATGTCATTTTCAATTGGTAATTCTCACTTACGGCCATGTTCTCGCAAGTGGCTAGGTACAGGTTTATTGTAGCATGCTTTTAAGGTAACTGTAACTACTGTCAGCTACATAGGCTGGTGGGGGGGTGTAGGGCTGAGCCAATTTTGTTTTTTGCTGAAAGTCCTTAAATGATGCAAGTAGCAAATCATATGGTCTAATTTAATTCCAAGTTTGGGTCAAATAGCAAAAAATCTTAATGTAAATGTTAATGTAAAATTCATTAATTCATTTAACATCTCAAATTAGTAAAATATTTTTTAATATATAGAAGTCATTTCTGAATGTGTTAAAAGGAAATATAAAAATATGAGATACTTTCTGGATTCCTTAACTGGACAGTTCTTTACTGAACAATTTTATATAACATTAATTCATATTTTCTGTGTTAGTTTAGTTAACATATTCTGGATTACTTTACTGAACATTTTCCTGATAACTTCAGAATGAAGGGATGGGGCTAATTTGTTATAGGCTCCATAGATAAATAAGTATAAATGTGGTGAGAGTATACATATCATTTGTCAGGATATGGATTATATAGATTGTGCAATGAATGGTATGTGCAATGAAGGGTAGGATTTTATAAATTTGGGCAGTGTTTACATCCAACATCAAGCTCTTTTAATTTATAAACATGGGGAAATGTGTTTTTCTCCTTTATACTAACCCCACCATAAAGGGGCTGTACTTTAACCTGACTGACTCTCACTGTGTGTTGCTAAGTGCTTTTAATGATGCTTTAGTTTACAAAGAGTGGAAAAACAATTCTACATAATGTAAATGCTGTAGCTTAAAGATGTTTGGAACTTGGAACATCTCAGAAGTGTGATGTAAAGAGCTTTATGATCCTGTGATCTTGGCGGTTAACCTTTAAGGTTTCTGAATTTTCTTCTGGTGTGGAACCAGTTCTGGTATTTCCACGCTGCTGTCTGCTGGGGTTCAGACTCAGCACTGGGAAAGCAGTTAGAAGTTTGGTGAGCTAACCTCAGGTAGAAACTTTGACTTTGTGGGCTGTGTGTGAGCGTTCCAGTGGGCTGTGCGTCACCGTGAGCGCTGATATGCCTCCGACAGAACCTGGCGAACTCCGAGCCCTGATCAACACTCTCCCTGAGTGAAACTTTGTGATTGACACCAACTCGGGCTCCATTGTCTCTTTGTAGGTTAAAAATACAATGCAGCTGCGATGTCGCCACGGCGATAAGGGCTGTCCAATCAGATGTCTCCCAGCTGCCAGGTTGTTAAGGAACGTGTGAGAAGCTCTGAGTTGGTTGCGCATTTTTGCTGCTCCGGGCACATCACCTGGACAGACTTGTGAAAAATGAAGCTTTCTTGTCGCCTTTTCTCCCTCTCTCTGTCTCTCTCTCTCTCTCTCTCTCTCCTACTCCTACTCATTCATTGTGGCCGGCTGCTTTGTAACGATTAGATGTCATCAGAAAACTTTTTTCAGTGACATGGTAGAAGGATGAACAATGCTCAGGCAGTCAAATCCAAAGACCTGCATTGACCCGATATTGGTTTTTTTCTTCCACTTAACTCATTTTTTCATCTTAACTCATGTAATGAGAGAGTGCAGAGTCTTAAAAAATCCATATCCTACAATTTTCTCATCTACTTTTAACATGTGTGTAAGTTCATTGTACATAAATAGTGGTAATTCGTTATGTGACAACATGGTGCCCCTCGAGGCAGACGTGTTTGCTCGCTCCGCTCTCAAATGCCGGCTTTCTTTTGTTATTGTGTGTGTTCTCTGTTCTTTTTGCACTGGACAAGTGTTGTGCACTGTTAACTTCCACAAGACAGGCACTACTGGACATCGGTAACTCACACAATCATCTGGACTTTACTCTTTTCATACCACCGGAGCTTCAAGGCCCCCGTAGCTACTACCACCGCCACCACTCCCAGAAAGGCCTAGAAGCACTGAGTGGGCTAGCTGACCCCAGGAGAGCGCTTCGGAGACGACGACGCAAGCGAGGCAAGAGTGGGGACTACATTCTAGGCTAAAAGATCAAGCAAGCCAACCACCGCTACCCAGCCTCTTACTGGCCAAGGTGTGGTCCCTGGAAAACAAACCGGATGAACCACGAGCCAGGATCACAACAGGAAATACGAGAATGCTGCGCTCTTATTTTCACAGAGAATGCACCTTTCAGCTACAGACTCACTCCGTACACCGAGGAGACCGGACCGCTGCCTCCGGTAAGGCTATCAGGGAAGGTGTGTGTGCATTTATTAACTTATGGTATGGAGCCGTATAGACTGTCCCCCAGATGTACTGTTTGCCAGATGTGGAGTTTTTAATGCTGAAATGCCACCCATACTATCTACCGCGGGAGGTTTCAGCTGTGTTTTTGGCCATAATTTACTAAATCCTCTACACCCTGGTCACCCTGTTCACCCACGACTGTGTCGCCTCCAACAAAGACATCATCCTGAAATTTGCGGATGACACTGCAGTGATTGTTTGCATTACTGGAGGGGACAGGGGGAGCCTGGTGTCATGGTGTGAGGACAACACCCTCACCCTCAACACTGATAAGACAAAGGAGATGATAGTAGACATGAGGAAGAAGAGGAGGCCTCACCAGCCACTGTTTATCTGGGAGCTTGAAGTGAAGAGGTTGAGCAGTTTTAAGTACCTGGGCGTCCACATCAGTGAGGACCTCACCAGGACACTAAACACAATACAGCTGGTCAAGAAGGCTCAACAGCGACTGAACTTCCTGAGGAGGTTCATGAAGTTTGCTATGTTAGCCAAGATCCTCAGCAGCTTCTACAGCTGCATTGCGGAGAGCACATTGACCAGCTGCATCACTGCATGGTACAGCAGGAAAAGATCATCAGGACTCGCTGCCCTCTCTGCAGAGCATCTGCGACCTCAGAGTCCATAGGAGAGCTGCCTCCATCCTCAAAGACCCCACACACCCCCCACACAGACTGTTCACACTTCTGCCCTCGGGACGAAGGTCCAGAAGTGTGGAATCTAGAACCTCCCAACTCAAAAACTCGCCAGTGCCACCAGACTTCTGAACCGCTGACCTACCTCAACTGTCATTTTGCACATCCATCTACCTCATACTGTAATTTTTTGCTCCTTTGCACATCACACTTAAACAAGTCTTCATTTATGTTTTTTTCTATTTGTATATATTGTTATTTTTTTTATTTTTTTTTAATTTTATTTTAATCTCTTAACCTAACTTGGCATTTGCGTGTGGACAGCAAAGAAAGAATTTCATTGCACAGAGAAATGCAATTTCTTCTGTATATATGACAATGTTTTGAATCTTGAATCTTGAATTAATAATATCCATAACCATAACCATCTCTTTTAACTCCTTAAAATTAAACATGTTCTTTGTTATTAATGCGTCTTCAAGATTGAGCTACGCCAAAGTTGACGTTTCTACATTTGCATGCTAAGTAAGTAAATAAATATTATAAATATTATTCTGTCAGCATTATTTATTAAAAAGTCTTAAATATCTTTCTTATCCACATTATATTTGTGTAGGTTCATGTACATGAACATATTCATGGTGCTCATACATATTTATCCACTATGTACATATACACATACATATGTCCATAGCTATATGGTGTTGTATAGCTTTAATTCTGTTGTTTTTGCTGAATTTACCTTTGTTCTGTTCCCTTTCAGCAAATTTTCCATTAGTGGGACTAATAAAGATTGATCTTATCTTACTTTATCTCATCTTATAAACAGTAAGATAATTAATTAATAATTAACAATAAAAATTTACAATCTGTTTTCATGCTCTTTATTTTTGACTGGGCCTTTAAGACTGATCTACATCAGCAGTCAAAAGTTTCTCCACACAGATTTTCTGTTATTTATGTGTGAGTGTATCAGTCTAACTGTCTCTTTAACCAGTCCTTCATTCAAATAAACAGAATAAACTGTGTGTATGATAATCTGCATTTATTCAAATATTATATGGTGTTTTTACTGCAGAGTTAAATAGTTATACAATGCCACAAATAATTTTGGTTCTGAGATTTTCTATATTTGAATGTTACTCAAATTTAGTTACTTAACATTTGCTAAAAATACAGTATTCATTGCTAACAAATACATTTACAAGTGAGAACAAATACTTTTATCAGCCATAAAATGTCACATTTTTTATTAATCACTACTGACCTACAAAAAGGCATCTAATATAATTATAACTATAATCAGACAAGCTATTAAGTGGTGAAACAGTTAACAAGTTCATTTAAAGTTAAAAGACTAGAATTTGACTCTGCATCATCACACAATTAGTTAATAGGGAGTCAGACCTGCTCTGTTACAGATTCTTTTGTCTTATAAAGAAAACGAAATATTTTCATTTATAGTTGTTCACACTACAACTTTCCAACTTTTACCTTGAATAAAAATCTTCAGTTATTTAAATAAATAAATAAATAATGTTAAAAAGCATGTGGTGTGCAAAAGACTTTGTGTATGTAAATGAGCTATGCTGTGATTGGCTGTCTTGTGTTAAGCCACACTGCTTAAAACTGATTGGGTGGGGCTAAACGACTGTTGGCTGAACAGACACATGCATATAAATGTATTAGGTATTGAGACATCATAAAACCAGTGAGACCAAAGCAGATTCATTTCTCTGTATGGCTGGGGAGTTAGTGGGGGGGTTGGGGATGTGTTATGTTGGGGCTGAATGACACAATTAGAAATTCTAAGAGCGTTTATGTGCTACATTCCATTCCCTCAATTATTATTTTTTTTAAAGGGAGAAAATAGTCGGTTTTCCTGCAGATGGGCCCTTTAAAGAACCTTTGCTATTCTGCCCTTTTGGAGAGTTATGAAATGTTTGTGCTGTATTACGGTTATTGAGGAACGTGGAGGGGGGCATTTAGTTCCCAGCATGCTTTAGGCACGCCTTAGATTCATTTAGCAGAGGGCTGAGGGGTCAACGCTTCTTTTCAGATTCCTGACTTTGGCATCTGCGAATTAACGGCGCTCCTGTCACAACCTGTTTGAGCACAGCGCAGCACTCAGGAGTCAAAATTCATCATTCCCCCACGCAGGACACAAACAGCTATTCTGGGCAATCGGTGAAAAGGGTTTTAATACAGGCAGGCAAGATTGGAGGCATCTTTATGTGGTGCAGAACATTCAGGGCTGTAAACCTGGCAGACAGAGCCGTACTCTACACAGCAACAGGAAACAGAGAGGCTGGACCAGGATGGCTTTTGGAGGCTCTTCATGAACGGAGCAGACCAGGAGAAGAAATGGGAAATTCCAGGGAACATGATTGTGGTTATCCTGTCACACCTTATGTCCTGGTTTAATTTTCTTCACACTGTTCTAGCATGTTCTCCACTTTTGCATTGTTTTAGAATGCTCTTCACTTTTTGGAAATTTCTTTACAACGTTCCCATCCTATTTTTTCTCCATTTACAGTCTCCTTCTCTTCTAGGATGTTCACCCCATTCATCTTGTTCTAGAATGTCCTCCCCATTCACACTAGTCCAACATGTTCGCCCTGTTCATACTGTCATGTCTGGTGCTCGGGGAGTGATGCAAGGCGCAAGAGTGCAGGGTCCATTAGATGGATTTTATTTTACAAAACACACAGACTCTACACAAAACAGAAAACAAACAGGTACGTGGACCTATTAACTCAAAACATAATTACAGCTAGAGACACACGAGGCACAGGTAAAGGTGAGGGTATTTGTGAGGGTTGACCAACACTTGAAACTCGAACTATTTGAGCTTAAATACAAAACCCACTCAAACAAGAACCAATCATAACACACAATCACTTTAATGAAAACACAGGACACCTAACACCGAGATCCTAGACACAAACATACACTTAATTCAAAGTAAGAGTCCCAGAAATGAAAACCCCCTTTGTGGCCTCTTTCTTTTCACAGCCTTCTAGAAGATTCTACCCTTATTTTACCTTTGTTCTGTTCACTTTCTGCAAATTTCCCATTAGTGGGACTAATAAATATTGATCTTATTATACTTTATCTTATCTTAATTCATTAACTACTTCATCTACACATAATAAAAAAAACTTCTAATCTGTTTTCATGTTTTTCCTCATCCATTCTGTTATACAATGTTTTTATGTTTTTCCCCATTCACTTTTCCTTTCCACTTACATTCATCTACAAAGTTTTCATCATGCAAGCTCTTCCATAATGCTCACTCTGTTCACACTGTTCTAGAACATTCTCCCATCATTCACAGTGTTTTAGAATGTTCTCCTCATTCATGCTCTTATATAAGTTTTTTCATGTTTTACACTGTTCTAGAGCCCCCCCTTCTCAATTACTCTGTTTTAAAACAGCCTCTCCTTATATACGGTTCTAGAATGTAATGTTTTATCTGCATCACAGTGTTCTCAAATGCTTAACCCACTCATTTTTTATTCTAGAACCCCCCCCACCCCCACACACACACACACACATACCCTTCACAGTGTTCTAGAATTAAAGAGAGATGATTCTTTCTCATTGTCATCCCTTTGGCCTTTACTGGCTGCAGACCTCCTCCGGATCGCCTCCGTTAATTACACTGAATTGGGGCGGCCTGGCCTATGTGTACTCACCTCATATCCATCAGACTGAGAGAATGTCAGAATCTGCATTTTTATGATACTATAACTGGCGCCGTGTCCAGTGGGAAATCAAGTGGCCTCTTATGTCACGAGAAGACCTGCTTCCTCCGAGCGAAGATCACTGAACCTCCAGCCTGATCATTTGTTCTCGTGTCTTCATCGCAGTGGTCTAAAAATAATGACGGAGAAATGAGGCGACGTTTAGAACATCTGCCAATTAAAACACATCCATCCCATCAAATGAAAGCCTTAAATTCTTCATGCCAGCTGCATGCTGTTGCTAAGTTCCTGAAGCTTCATCTCAGCAAACTGAGCTTTAAACACTTGTCTGCTGATCGGGGAAAATGAACGTTTCCATACCAACCTTACCACACCTGGTCGTGTTTGTAGAAATGGGATAGTTTGTAAATGATCCAGCATGAATTCTATTATTTGCTGGATCAGTAATTTAATATTTAGAGCATGCGCTTCATTTGGTAGCACAATTTTGATAACTTCAAAACCAAAACCAGGCACGGATACATGAAAAGGCCACGTGCGAATGCTGGGAGGAGGTTATACCTCACAAATAATTAATTAGCTCCATCGCTGGCGTGGAATTAAACAGCCTCTCTGGTTTGAGGGAAAGGTGTGATTGTCGTTTATAAGAGAAAAAGAGAGGACCATGTGGTGACAGCAGCTTGCGCTAGGTGCTGTTGTTCTCTATCCTTCTGGGCATATTCGGGTTGCTTGGCTGAGTTTAGCAATGCCAGCCAATCTGCATGACCTGGCCAACTGTGCTCGTTTCCGATAGGGGGAATACAGTTGGCCCCGTAGAGTATGTTTTCTTATTTGCTGAGATCGCATGTGCACATATTAAAGTGTTCAAATGCTGAATTTATGCCACATTACGTATCATACATTCTAGTACATGTAAATCCCACAAGGTACAAACCAAGGGAAATGTACTCTTATAAGTACAAAAACTGTCTCAAAAGGAATGGTTTGTCAAAAATGTAGTTTATTTCATTTTCTTAATCCATTGTTGTCAATCAGCCAACACATGTCCCAGTTTGGCTTAAACACCAGAGGCATAAATACACTAGAAATCAACAGTCACCCAAACCTTTTCGGTCAATACATCCAAAAATGTCTCAGAACCTGCTGAAACTGCATCTAGATCGTCTTTAAGCTGGTGCTGACTTGCTCATATGGTTTAGAACACAGTACGATCTTTAACAATGAGCAAAACAAAACATACTTTGTATGTTGGTAATGATATATTGGAGCAATGATGCAATAATATCTATAAACGCTTGAGAGAACTGATCTCAGATCAGATTCCTCTGTATTTATGATGGCCGTTGTCACAAAAACTGATTCATTTTTGTAGTTTATGGAAAGTCATGCTGTGTCCTAAACCCCATCCACAAGTCTGTGTCAGCTTAATGAAGATCTAGATGTTTGAGTGGGTTGACAGAACACATTTTGCGTCACTATTGACTTCTTGTGTTTATTAGCCACATTAGGCTTGTAGTTCCAGAGCTAAAATAAAGAAACTAAATTTGGACACAGAACCTTTCCTTGATTGATCAATTAGATCTGGGGTGAAATGAAAACTGAATGTGAATTTGGTATTTTACCAAACTGTTCCTTTAATTTCTTTAAAGGTATGCTACATTCACTAAAGACAACCATAGTGTGTTATTAAATATTGCTGCATTTTCCTTCTTACATCAATCTACTTTCATCAGTATAATCCATGTGCTACACATATAGAACATCTGTACACAGAGGCAGATTTTAAGGACCATGAAGCGCGTGAATAATAGAAGAGGCTGTCCTTTAAGCTGTCGTAAGCTTTGCCGCAGGTCTATTTCGGGAGCAGACCTACCGCGTGTGTGTATGTGTGTGTATTTGTGAGCTGGTACCGCAGCCTAGTCGCCATAGCAGCCCCTGACCAATTGGCAGGTAGCCGGAAGTCTGGCAGGGCAAGCAGATGTCCGCTCACTATGGCAGGACAGAGACAAGAGTGGCTGTGTGCCGCTGAGACGCTGGCTCACTTGTTCAGGTGAGGAATAGAGGATGAGGGTCGAGACTTTCCATCATAACCTCATACTTTGCGACTGAAGGACATCGCCAGGTGAATCAAAAAGTAGATTTTGAGCTTGGAAGGTAGGAGGTGAAAGCCAGAACCACTGTCAGCTCTTCATACAACACATACCCTTACAAAAAGTCACTATGGTTTCCTATGGTTTTTATGCATAGTTTTATTATGGTACTACCCATAGTTTTACTATGCTTTATCCATAGCACTTTATGGTAGCTGTGGTACTACCATAGTTTACATATATATATATCACTTCATAGTTACCCAAAAAAAACCATGGTAATTTAATCATAGTAAACCATGGTTAACATTCATTTTGAAGAATGTGTTTGAAGAACATGTTTGTGAGCCAAACTAAGCCAAAAACAGGCAGATATACTGTGTATATATACTACTTTCTGCCTGTCCAACTGTCTTATTGAGTAGATTAAATGAAATAAAGGAAAACAAACAGGCTGCCAAGTGCTTATAGAAACAAGGTACCTAGACAAAGGCATCCAGCGCCACCAGTATATTAATCACTGACCTGATCATCTGGAATCATCTGCACTGGTTTAGGACTTAAGTTTCATGAGCTTTTTATCTGCTTGAATGATTCATACGTAGGTCACCGTGTGGTTTAACAAACAAAATACATTCCTCTGAAACGTCAGATTCAGGGACTGGACCAAACATGAGAGCCCTTGAAAGCCCTTTAGCTGGGGGAGTTTGTACCGTAACTGCTGAAGTTCACTACTTTATTATTACAATGAATAGAAGTCAAACCATCGTAGTATTGTTTTTACACCTTCTCTTTCAGTTTTGTAGAATGACGGGCGGTGCAGTAGTGTGCTCGGATTTGACATGGTAGAAGAGTGTACAAATCTGTCAGTCTAGTGGAGCTTGATGACCATTTAGAAGACCTGAATAGGCTAATTACTGAAAAGTGCACTGTGGCAACATGATCAACATCATACTACACCCACACTCTCTCCTTCCCACCCATTGCTGCTAAAGAGAACAGGAACCTCTGATTTAAAGAACCTCCTAGTAATTCAAAGATACTTGAGAAAACCCATACATTGGTGTAGGACATTATGTGAATGTTCTTTACATTCAGCGATCTCAGTTTTCAAACATGGTACTTTAGAAAATAAAAAGTTTCCTTCTCAAAGAACCTTTTAAAGTCACTTTTTTCAAACCCTGTGTTTGTGTACAGGCATGCTTTTATTATTTTTATTAAGTACAGCCAGTTCTCAGAGGGCAGCTGCGAGGAAAACGGTAGCTTGTGTACATTTTAAAAGCATGGAGCACTTATGAAATGATCATATATTCCCCCTTGACAAAATGACATTTCCAGTTTATGTCATTATATATGGTGGCATATAGCTGACACGTCATTAACCTAAGAGGTGCTGTGTGTTCCTTGTAACAGCTTTAGAACAGTCAGGAATAAGTGACTCGCTGAAGGGTATCCAAGCAAGCATCCACTGCTGGGATTTCAACCCTCGGTTCGTTGATCGCTGCTATATTACCCCATCTATAAGACACAAAGGCTTTGCCTGCAGAGTACCAAGTACCGAAAAATGCCATTAGATCAATTACTAAACCTTTAAATGTATAAATGTGTCACTTTGCAGTCACTCGTAAGCCCCAAGCTGCTGGATGTTCTGTTGATATCTGCTTATGCGTTGTGCATGTAGAACACAACTCTTAATCCACACTCTTTTATAGGCTTCTGCAAATCATAGTGTTGCATAATCCCAGACCTACTTATGGCATTGTTTCTTGGGTTGACTACAGACTGCTGGAACTAATCCTGTTTTGTTTCCTAGCATGCTTCCCTCTGACGACCTCCACCCTTGTGTTTTCATGTGGCAAGAGCTCCACTGACAAACAGCTTGATTTTGTCTCTTACAATGCTGAGAGTGAAAGGTAAGGACGTTCCCACCTTCAGGGAGGCGGGTGGGGGATGGCGGGGGGGGGCTTGCAGCAGAGCCAAGATGAGCAGTCAGTAAGTTTGCGAGGCCAACACAGCTTACCTTTTAATTACACAGACATGCTTGCAGAACGTTCATTGTTTGATGAAAATCATAGCCTGCAAGAAAGTTGTTTAATTGTAACTTGATGTTTTGAATGGGCTTGGGATGGATGTGGGCTTTGGTGAATGGGGTTGCCCGTGGCAACAGTCTCATGGAGGTGGTTTTAGACTGAGATGAATGGTTGATATGTTCCCGCTAGTAAGTCAATTGAAGAGTCAACACAAAGCCATCAAGTCTTAAAAGCTAAAGAGAGCAACGGCCATCGGTAGGGTCAGTTGCTAGGAAGAACAGTCCCATCACCTTGGATACATGCAGTGCCCATCCAGTGGCAGTAAAGCAAAACAAAGGCCCGCTCTGTCAACTTGTAAGATGTTTCTGGCCTTAATGGGAACCCAGGTGATGCCCTAGGGGTGCTGCCGGATATGCTGCAATTCAGTCATCACCGCAAGGCCCTCAAACCAGCCCTAATCAATAGCACAATTGATAATCATGTCAATGGATTTGTGGTGCGGAACGCTCAAAAGGCCCCATTGATTGATGCACACGGTTAACGATGAAGGAGATCAATTGTGCTGGCCAGAGATTCCGACGGATCTCGGCTAACTAACTTGCTAACCTTTTCCGGGGTGGTCCGCACACATATCCCCAACTAATCAAGCTGCTTCGCCTTCGAGTCTCTCACCATGCAGTCTGACCTGATTGGGAGAGCACTGGGGCCGCTATATTTAGGCCCCTCTCTCTGCTAATTGGAGGTGAGGAATGTGAGAGTGTGACAATGTTCGCGTGGGGAGGTGTGATTCTGCACGAAGCAGCAGACACCTTCTTCTTCTTCCCCTGCTCACTCTTCTTTTTCTCATTTTTTCCCCTTTTTCACACCTTCCTGCCATGCCATTAATGACGTGTTGAGGAGATTAGTTTCCTGAGTTGAGGAAAGTGGGCTTGGCGGAGGGGTGCTTGTGCGTGTGGTGGTAATAACACAAATCTCATTCCCCTCCCATTTGAAGCCCTGACTTCTCCATCACTTTTCACCTCCTGAGACAAAACAAGAGGTGCTCTAACTATGAATGGGGGATGGGGGTGTGGGCCGGGGCGGGGGCGGAGGGGCGTCTTTGTGACTTAAAGAGGGCCACTGGCAAATCATGGTGGATAGCGCTTTGAGCGAATTTGTTCGAGGAAACTCATTCCAAGCTCTCCCAAAATATCAGAAATATTCAAATGCAAACGGAAATCGGAGCTCAAGCTCAGATTTTTAGTCATAATAAAAAGCAGCACTGTCAGACATGAAAAGATAGTACCTAAGTTAGTGTTACAGAGTTGCAGTTCAGAAATGAACCATCATGGTGTTTATGATGACAAAGGATGACACCAGGTATCTGCAGATAATGACTGTAACATGACCTACATTTTCTGGGCCCTTGAGTGACTTTTAAAGTGATCATTTGGTGAAGAAGTGTGCACATTTGTCTTCTTAGCCTAAATATAATCAACCGGCAAAGATGCATGTGGTGCTGGAAGTCTCCTTCCACAGCTTTGCACTGGAATTACAATCAAATGTAGCCCACATATCCCACGAATTGGCTTTGTGCAAAGTTGATGAAGAGGAATTGAACATAAGTTCCAAAACTGAACTGTTGGAAAAGTCATT
The DNA here is from genome assembly GCA_037974465.1 of Brachypetersius altus. Lineage (NCBI taxonomy): Eukaryota > Metazoa > Chordata > Actinopteri > Characiformes > Alestidae > Brachypetersius > Brachypetersius altus. The sequence continues at coordinate 4,194,532 of JBBPDB010000002.1, read as the reverse complement.
CAAAGGGTCTTCTCTGTGATTGTTAATTGCTCTGAAACCAATTCAGATCTCTTCACAGTGGTGGTGACAGGAATCGGGTACAATACGAATACAGTCATCTTATTTACTATGCGACTTTATACAATATTAAAAATAGTAAAATAGGTGATAAATACAAAACAATGTGTTTTCTTAGTCTACTGTTTTAACTTACAGCTGGCATGTACATCTCCATCATGAATGTATTTAATGTTTAATGTTTCTTTGAGGAAGTGAAAGAGGTTTAGCTCCTGTCATCACCACGGTGAACAAATCATGATTGAAAGAAAGGACCACCCTTAATGACTTTGGTTACGATTTTGGTCTCTTCATCTTTAATTGTTTAACACTCAGAGATTCCACTCTTAGATTGGGGGAAGTGAAACAAATTGTAAATTGTTTTCATACTGCCGCATAACTTCTGATATGGAAGTTCCCCCAGTTTGTGTTGATGCTCAAGGTGTCAGACATCATGCTAGGTTTTTTGGTGTTCCTATGTCAGGTAGAACCAAAGCTATTGTAATTTTTAAAATATGTAACACCACTACTGATGTTCTAAAATGGCATCACATGCCCATAAGGAAATAACAATGCACAAATATATTTAGTTTAAGGTCTTAGAAACAAACAGAAAAACATAAGATCTTTAAGCCTGGGAGAACATTCAGGATAGTCTCTGCCCACAAGAGGGTGGGGAAAACCCACAGAGGGTGGGGGTCCTGAAGAACGGCTGAGTGGTTGTGTGCCAAGCAAAAGAGCTGCAAATCAAAAGAGCAATCTAAGAGTGGAATTCCCTTTTTAGTCATTTTGGGTACTGGAGTTTGGTAACGCAGATTCAAAAGATTAAGATGTAAACACTAATACATTTTCACTCAATCTGGGCTGTCATTCGGTTTGGTCCATCAACACCCTTCCTTCACAGGTGAGTTCACATGAAATACCCCAGCCACCGTGTGTCATCACCCACACCAATGAGCCTTTACATGGGCCACTCAACTGAGCCATAATAGCTGAGTTCTTGAGGGGTCCTGACTTGCTTGACAAACACTCCCATGTTCTGCAACCAGCCACCCCTGAGAAAAGGTCCCTACCGTGCCCCGAGCTCCGTTAATCAGTGCACTGCTGAGTCCATGACGACGGGCAAGGTGGCAGTAATTGCAGGTGCTGGTAATTGCAGACAGCAATGATTGCCGACGGCCTCAGTGACAGTTAGCGAACATGTCGGAATCAGGGTCTGACCACAGGTGAGGAACTTTCCCTGCTCAGCCCCTTACAATAATTACCTTGAGTTTGGGCCCTTGTTTCCATAGAGCAATACAAACCTTTTTTTCTACTTCTTACAACACATTAGATCCACCTTCATGGGCTATTTGAAGGTTCTCCACAGCTTTTGTGGGCGGGAGAGTCTCTTCTCCTAATTTGCATGGGCCAATTCTTGGGTAATTAATTTCCCATTGTTTTTCATATCATGAAAGCAATCTTGGTCTGGGCTATTAAATGCACTTGACTGCTTTTCTTCTAAAAGTTTCCCTCGACTTTTTTTTCCTTTTAAAGCCGTAAGCCGAGGAGCACCCATAGATTTCTTCTCGTAGCTTCAGCTCTATTGGCATTCGCGTGGTTTTGTATGTAAGTGTGGGCTGTTGTATAGGTGCCATACTTTTGTTCAATGTGTCTTACTCACTTTTAGTCTCGCTGCAACATTCATATATTTGCAAAAAAAAAACAAGAAGCAAAGCACATTCGGCATATTTCTCGGATCCAAACTGTTGCGTGTGCCCGGCGTGCACCCATGAAATATCACACGCCATCTTGTTTGATAATTAACTCATTCTGACGGTCTGGGTAAAAACATAACACCCATGCCAGCACCTTTTTTCCTTTTTTCTATTCCTTCTTCTTTACAAAAATAACCTCGAGTCTACCTTTGCAGTGTGGGAAGGTGTAAATTAATCCAAAGTGCTAATGCCAAATGCAGTCCGCCTTTGACAAACACTCAGGAGTTGGAGAGAAAGCAGCGACGCGACTCTCCATTTTGAAACACACACTTTTGAAGTGCTGCCTGCTGCTCTTGTCGAACAGCCTGATGCTGACAAGCGACTTCCAGACTGATCCATGCGTTAAAAACAGGCGCTAGCACTCGTGCAGGTGACAGCTATATACTGCATACGGTACGTCAACGGAGTTTATGACGTTAATGAATTAACTGCCTTATTGCACAAGCCTTGAAAGTGATTTTCATCTGCTTTTCCAGATTTCTGCAGAATTTAGTTACAGTGGTACAGTGGTGGTCAATGGAAGTCACGTCTAACACAAATGTAATTTACTGTCCATATCAATGTCTTCAAAATTTTTATATGATGATAAAATAATGATAAGTGTGTAAAAATGTTTTCTGTATAACATATATCCCTCCACCATGAATGGATTTTAAGAAAATTTTACAATATGCGGTGTCAGGCTGCAAATTCATAAAATAAATCATGAACAAACTTCCTGTGAGGGAGCTTTCGTAGGCATTGGACGCCGGAGAATGGTACTATTTCTCTGGAATGTCACAGTTTGCCTCATACAGCTCTGAATGGCTTTGCTTACATTTTATTGACAGTTTTCAGGTCGAAATTGTGGAATGTTAGTAAACTTCCTCTTGTCATAACAGTCTGTCAGTCTGTCAGTTCAGAAAAAAATGTCTGTCCTATTGAACTGAAACCTTTTTGGCCTCTGTTCTGAGTGGATAGGTCATAAGTGAGTCAAGGCAATTTGCATATCTGAGACACCTCAAGGATGAGGATTAGCTGAAATTTTGCCCTTTGTAGGGACTGTTGTAAAAAGATTATTTGGATGTAAAGTTATTATTATTATTATATAATATTATACTACGCAAGCTATGATGACTTTCACCTTGATATTTTAGCACGGATTTACTCTCTTTCTCTCTGTCTATGTCACGGTGGCGAGGGCTAGGCCCCCGGGACCGAGAGCTAGCATGGGAAGAACAGTAGGCAGGCAACCAGGACTCCATGCTGATGTGGTTTTATTGTCAAAACAAAACAGAGCACGAGGGCTCAAAACAGAGACTTAAGGTTTTCAAAACTGGGCAGGACAACAACATACGCTCCTAACAAGACAAACAACCAACACAAGACTGAACCAAACACAAGCATATATACATCGCATACACATGAAACAGGTGGGGACTGAAATCAATAAACAAGGAACACATGGGGAAACAGACACGTGGCCTTGGGAGAACAGAACACATGACACAAGGACAGAACATCACAATAAAAAGACCCAAAACAGAACAGAACAAAAACAGAAAAGCAGCGGCCTCTAACGGCCGCTGACCGAGCCATGACAGTACCCCCCACCTAACGCCGAACCTCCGGGTCGGCCAGAACCAAAAAAAAAACCCCCACCCCAAACAACACCAAAAGGGCGGGCGGGCGGGGGACGGCGGCGGCCAGAACAACGCCCCGGTCCCCATTTCTCGACCTCGAGCCCTCAATGCTGGGCTGGCTGCCCGGTCGTCGTTGTCGTGGACCGTAGGGCCTTGTCCTGGCCCCCATGGTCCGGGTCCTTTTCCCAGGACCCCACACTGATCCAGGTGGTCTCTCCGGGAACCAGGACAGACCCCCTGCTGACAGGGGAACAGGCAGGCAGGCTGGTCCCTCCGGGAGGCTGGTCGGGCCCCCTGCTGACAGGGGAACAGGCAGGCAGGCTGGTCCCTCCGGGAACCAGGACAGACCACCTGCTGACAGGGGAACAGGCAGGCAGGCTGGTCCCTCCGGGAGGCTGGTCGGGCCCCCTGCTGACAGGGGAGCAGGCAGGTGTGCAGGCTGGCTGGCAGTCCCCTCCAGGAGACTGGACGGGCCCCTCGCTGGCAGGCGAGCAGGCAGGTGTGCAGGCTGGCTGGCAGTCCCCTCCAGGAGACTGGACGGGCCTCTCGCTGGCAGGCGAGCAGGCTGGTGTGCAGGCAGGTGTGCAGGCTGGCAGGCAGTCCCCTCCAGGAGACTGGAAGGGCCCCTCAAGATGGTCTAAGGGGGCCTGGCGCCCTATTCTGCTGTTGGCAGGTCTGGAGCTGTTGTTGGAACAGGACCCCAGCAGGAGAGCTCAGGTCTGGGGAACGCTCTTGCAGCTCGCTGATGGTGTTCGCGAGCCACTCCAGCTGTTGGTGGTATCATTGGGGAGAGAGCTCCAGGAAATACTCTCCCGCGGTGTCCCCATGACGCACCGGGCAGGCTCCGTGCTGCAGGGGCAGCGTCGTGGTGCCCACAAGACGGACTGGGTCAAGTGGGCTCTCAGCCGGGTTGTGCGTGCGCGGCGCATCGGCCGCTTTCTTGGGTTGAGGAGGAGAGGCCGCGGAAGCTCAGCGTCTCCTCCGTTTCCACCTTTTCACGTTGGGAGGAGGAGGTGTGGTCTCAGGGTGTTCTTCGTCCTGGGAGTCCACAACCGGCAGGCTCTGCAGAAACTTCACCAGGTCGCGGGACTGCCAGACGACCACGAGCTCCTCCTCTTCCACGCAGGCGTAGTGATGAGGATGTGTCCATCTGTCAGAGTGCGGGCTGCTGGGCCCACACTCTTATTTACCTCTGGGTATGCAGACACGGGACAGGCAGGCTGGCATGCTGGTGCTCGAGGTTTATTTCCAAAAAGCAAACACATACAGGCAGGAAAACAGGCAAGGGAGATGAGGCGTTCACGAGGCGATGGAGACATGAGGAGAACTGAAAACACACAGACTATATACTGGACTAAACGAGGGGCAAACAAGACACAGCTGAAACAAAGAGAACACGTGACAAGGCACAAGGACAAAAACTACAAAGGACTACAACACCATACAAAATAAGAGTCCCCAAAAACCCAACCAAGACCCATGAAAAACAGAACAGCACAAGACATGAACCAAACAAACAAGACAATGGCCTCACACGGCCCACAACCGTAACAACTACTCTGACAACCTACTTTTTTGGCCTAGTGGACTACATGGGGGTGGGGCTGTACCTCAGTCACCTGTACCTGTGTAGGGTTAAAGCCTTTTCTGGGTGGTTGGATTTTGACTTGAGGCCTAGTTTTGCATTCTTTTGGTACATATTAGTCACGGAAAACAGTTTTCCTCAAATTCCACTGTTCTCCTCCCTTAACAAACATGGCATTACCTTTATTGAGGTGTTTAAAGACATGACACTTTCTTCAGTACAAGCATTATTAATATCTCAATCCTCACGCTAATGTACTTTATACAACTTAAGACTACAGTTGCTGCGCTGTGTTGTCTTTCATGTCTTTTATGTTTTTATGTTTTATCTTTGAAGAGGGTGTTCAAGTAAGAATGTCCTTGTGCTCTGTACACTGTACTCTGTACACATGACAATAAACTTCAACTTCAACTTCAATTATCTTTCCACAACAGCATCATGGCAAACTAAACCTGACGAAGGCATTCGTCCTGCATTACTCCACAGTAGCCATAATATGTCAGTGTGAATTCTTCAAAAGAGGCTTCTTGCTTGATTGAATTGAGCATATGTAGCCAGATCTACACAGCAAACACAGTATGAGGCATCTTTAATGTCGAGAAATAAAACAAAGGAAGGAGCGGCTGCAATCTGCATGCTGCACCCAGTACAACTTCAGGTACGACAGTCAAAATGATTAAAAACAAATAAAAAAGACGGTCTGAAAGTGGTTAAATAGTCTATTTTGGTTCCCCACACTACTTTTAGGTACATTACTTATTCCGTAGACCTATTTTGTTACTGCCTACTATCTGGGGATCAGCGGAGAGGAGTGGCATTGCAAGCCTCTAAACCTATAAATGTGAACTGGCATGGCCCGTGAGCGCAGGCAGAGGTAAGGCTGGAAATGAAAGGCACAATGGCTGGAAAATTTGATATGAAAACAAGAAAGTAAAGAAAACGTGCTTGGCAATATTTTATATGCCAAAACTGTATTCGTTTTATGTCCTTCTATGTTCGTCCATGCATATCTACGTTTATCCTCAGTTGCTTTCAATCAAATTTCTTGGCAGGAGAAGGAGAAACGTGATGGACGGGGCTGTAAAGCAGAACGGGAGTGAACCTCTTTGCTACGAACATCATCCCAACTCGTGTCAGAAGGTCATCTATCCCCTGAATGTGAGAGTCGTGACTTATTTCGTCATCAGTGTCATCGTACTGTTCACTTTAGTGGGAAACCTCCTGGTGATCGTGGCCATCGCTCACTTCAAGCAACTGCACACACCGACCAACTGCCTCACTCTGTCTCTGGCTGTGGCCGACCTGCTCGTGGGAGGGGTGGTGATGCCTCCCAGCATGATGCGCTCTGTGGAGACCTGCTG
>JBBPDB010000002.1:4153973-4165898 GCA_037974465.1 Brachypetersius altus | reverse complement strand
GTGTGTCTGGGTGTGTATGTGTATGTGTATGTCTGAGTGTGGGTGTGTGTGTGTATGTGAGTGTGTGTGTGTGTGTGTGTGCGTGTTATGTGGGATATTATATGCTAAGTGTTTGATGTGCTATATGGGTATGACTATATATATGCACCATATGTGTGTGTGATCATATGTTTTATGTCTGTCGTTATATGCGCTATATAAAAGTGTGTTATGTGTGTTATTATGTGCTACATGTGCTATATGTGTGTGATTATATGTGCTGTCTATGTGTCTATGTACTAAAGAAGGATATTATGTGTGCTACTGCTGTAACATGGCTGTAACAAGCTGTGAGGACATAGTGGTCTGGATTTTTTCAAAGGTTTGCTTTTTTCTGTGTTTCCAAATATGAAATTCAATGTGGAATCAGTTACACTCAGCATCAGTCAGCAGAAAAGCTACATCAGCATGTAAGTCTACATTTGGCAGGTATAACTGCTCCAAATATCAGATGCTGTGGCAGTTTAAACAACATAAGCTAAAAACTCAGATAAAAGATAAGAGATAAAAGCTCAGTTGATGCTTTTAACAGCAAAAAAAAAAAAGTGAAGCAGCGTTTATTCTGACAAAAAGTGGCCACGGCCATAATGGCAGTAAGAGAAGGGATGCAACTAATATGACAGCGATATCATCTTAGAATTTTAAAAAATGACAAAGACGACAGGCGTTATTATGCTAATTACATATATTAGGATATATTCATGATATAACATTAGAAATTGATCAGATTAATTACCAAATCCAGGAAGAGCAGATGGGACCACTCTTATAAACAAGGGAAAGAATCTGTATAGCATAGAGGAGAACTTCACATCATTCAAGCAGGACTACCAAAGCTTTAACAGCAAGGGTCTTGTATTTCTGTAAAGTTACTTTTCTTAAAAAAAATACAATCAAACCTCTGGTGATAACCTCGTGTGGTGAAATGGAGTCTGGCTCAACCCCTTTTCAAGGTCACCTACACCGGTCCCTAATTGGCTCGAGTCATGTGAAGCAGAAGTGCATCTGGTCCTCACATTTGGAGAATGAAGTGTCTGACTTCGCCCTGGCTTTTCGGTCAGTCCCCAAATGCCCACCTTTTCCTTTCAGCCCCGGATAAAATAGATGTCGCGTTCTCGCTTACGCAGCAGCTAGGCTGTCTCTATTCAGAGCACAGAGCGAGTGCCTCCAGGTGCAATCCTCCTACGCTGTGCCTGCGGTCAGCACAAGACAATGCACCCAGGACTTGTGCTTAATAATAGAGACCATTGGAGACAGGGATCAGGGGGGGAGGGGGGCTGCTACCATGAGACATAACAAAAGTTGCAAGACTGGGGCAGGTTATGAAGTTGGAATAAGAAATTATTCAGCATTATTTAGATGGCACTCTTACGTAATGGGGCATATATTTTGTAGGGCTGGAGATCATTATGGACCACAGGAATGGGCTGTTCATTGTCATGGATGATACAAACTCTCAGTGTGAACTAGGAATTTATACGCATTTATTGTTTTGGGGTGTTACCATCTCTGTCGGGGCCTGGACAGGTCCAGGCAAAAGAAGATCAAGACCAAGTCAAGGATCGAGACCCTAAACATGACTGATCTGCTTCCAGTCCAAAATGTTTGTACTTTTCAAAAGATTTGGCTATTTAAATGCAATTAACACATGCAAACACTTGGGAAAACATGTTTAGATTCCAGTATCTTCATACACAATAGTATGATATAAGAATGTAAAAAATATATTTTCTAAAGAGAATAAATTAAACAAATTGTTCTGGCACTGTGGGCAGTGGTGTTGACTGTAAGAATGTCCTGGGTTTCAAGTCCATTATGTCTGGAGTTTCTTCAGGAGGTCTGGTTTCCTCCCACAGACTTGGAATTTCCAAAGGATCCTAAGATGTGCATGTGTGCATAAATGTGCTTTTGTATATCTGCCCTGCAATGGACTGGTGACCCGTCCAGTGTGTTTCTTTTCCCCTGTGACCGATGGAATAGGCTCCAGCACCACTGTCACCGTGGTTGAGAAAAGTGTCTCAGAAAATGAATAACCACAGCTGAATTTTTCTCAAAAGAGAAAGGTCTGTTTCCTTTGATGATAGTGTTCAAAACTTTTGACTCACCTTTATTATAGAACATATAAAAAACGTCTGGGGCTTTACTATTATTGTCTTTACCAGGGTCATGGTTCGGCCAGGGTGCCTGAGGATTCAGTCCTGAATGGGTAATGAATACATTATCCTTTCTTGACTGATACGTTTAAACTGAACACAAAACCACACTGATTAGATCTTTCCTTAACAAACTGACAGCCCCAATCCTCAAGATCAAAGATGCTGATGATGCCTTTGATCTTATTCCTGTGCTTTTATTGATAATGTTGGATGAGTTAGCCAGCTTGCTACAAGTAGTTGTACAAACTCCTGATTCAGGCCAAAGCACATAGTTTACCTAATCAGCTATGTGCATCTGCTCTTATATTATAGCTGTGTGGTCGTGTGCTTCCTTTGTGTTTTTACTGCTTATGGTCAGCGTGTCACCTCGCTAACTGCTCCAAAATGCAAGGTTACTTTTGTTGGCCACCTCAGGTCACTCCCATTTCACAAAGTGACACAAAAGTGTCTACAGTGACTGCGGCTTAACGGCACAGTATGTCTGGCATACGGCGGCTATTTTTGTTCCTTTTCTTGCCTGAACACACATAGATTTACTGTTTTTACCAGTAACTAATACATGCCAGTGCATGAGATAAAATAACCCGAATGTGACTGTCTTTATTTTTCTTTGTCATGCTGCTCAGCAGCCTCCCTCCATCCCTGTTCAACATTTGAATACTGGACATTCTTTCCACGAGACCTGCATCGCAGACACACTCAGAATTCCATTCACTGCAGGTGCACACATTTATTTAACATGCCGAAAGTGTGCCACTTGACCCCCACGCAAAGAATGGATACAGACGTCTGGAAAGCGTCAGCAGCATCAGTGTTTTTAGTGAATCCCAAAGATTAACCTTAGCGGGGAGTCAGACCCCAGCACTATGGGAGAAAAAAGACAACCTGCATGCTCCCTCTTGATGGGTCATAATAACTCCTTCAAACATCAAAGCGCATTATACTAATGTACCGGGATAGCAGGGAACATCTCACTTTGCAACGCCTTAACAAACGGTGGGGGGAAGCGCTCGGGTGCCCTCCTCCCTCGCCTCCAGATAACGACGGATAACATTTTAATCCGCGGCAAGGTTAATTAAATGACAGAGAGAGAAAGTCCATGTCAAGAGTGGCTCTGTCACGGAGCTCTCAAAATCCGAACGGCGGAGAATAAATGTCACCTTGCTGGCGTGGCCTCCGCCTGTGTCCTCGACATTTCAGCGACTCATTAATGAAAGACACTTGTTCCCGTTCAGCGTTTAAAACAAACATCAAAAGTTGAACTCCGTCTTTTTGAAGTGGAGGCCCGTGGCGCTCCTCCGCCGCAGTGCCGGAATTCAACAAAGAGCTTCTCGTCTATAAAGCATGTTAAGAAACCAGATTTCGAGAACAGCCAGGAAAAACTGGCTCTCAAAAAACTCGTCTCTCTCGAGAAAGGTGGGTAGATTGGCCCATTGTGGTGGTCCAAAAGGGTCACGTATCTAATAGGACCTTCACCCACTGTTTTTCAGGTCATGCTCTGAAAAAGCCCCCAACCCCACCACACATATAAAACATTCTCAAATGGAGAAAAATTCCACATTCATGAAGATATAATTAATACACCCACGGTAACTCTCAAGAGGTTTCCTCCACTTAAAAGCAGAAGATGATGAGCTTTGGTGCATTCCTGTCATTAGCTAGGACCGTTGTCCGCGACTAATCGACGTGGAAGGTTGCGACAGCCAGACATGTCCACCTTCATGAAAGTCCCACAGCGGTGGCAGGCAAACATTAATGAACGATTTAACTTAATCACAGGAGAGAAAAAAATACTCCTCTGAGTGCAGCATGATTAATCAGTTTGGATGGCGAACAGCTTTCGCCAAGGCGCATTAGTGAACGCAGCTTTGCAGACGCAAGGCCCGGCTTTCTCTTCACCCCCCCGTTTGAACGCCTCTGCAATTAATCAAACATAAACAACAGCAGGACAAAGGAATGAGGGGGGCCGGTTTGGATGAGCCCTGATTAGCTCCTGACAGCTAACTGTCTTCTCCAGGTCCATCTTTTACTGTTACAGAGGAAGAAGAAAGGTGGAGCATATTTTTCCTCCAGCTCTTCTCATGAGTATAATGTGAGAGGGATCTAAACGGGTGGAGCTAATGTTTTATGTCACTTATGGATGATTTTTGGATGTAATTCACGTTTCAGAGCATCAGGTGGCTTTGTGACTGAAGTATACCTGGGCAATTTACTTCTCTGTAATCAGTAGTAATGGGTATTGTTAGGATTTTAGCCATCTACGGCTAACAGAATTAGTACCGCAGGAGTCCATAGAGGTACAGTTTGTTGGAAGTGTAGCTGAGAGTCTGTAGTCCATAAACAACAGGAACAGGAAAAACAATCTCTGCTGAGTTTTAAACACCTGTTGCCCATGCTTGGGAAGGAGCAGGCGCAGAGTTGTGAGCTGCTGAACCAGTTGAGGGCATTTTGGCACAAAGCCCCAGTGATGGCAGGCCTGGGTAGGTGACCTGGGGTCACATGGTGATCAATCACAGTTTACTTGAATTCTCTGTGCCCATTACACCCAGCTCTACACCCTTCATCTGGCAGGAAAAAATCAATTACAAAAAGCCTGACTTAAGTTTTTCAGCTAGGATTTAAAAACAGTGCGTCTGAATCCCAAATGTTATTCGGAATACCATCGTAGAGCTCGGGGGCTGTATATGAGAACACTCTTCCCCCTGCCTACTAAAGCTTTCATAAATTCAGCAGACAGTTAAGTAGTCAGCACTTTGAGATATTAGTGCGCACAGTTCATAGTAAGAAATTAGTTCACAGAGGTATTTGGGTTTGATGCCTGTCAAGGTTTTATATGTCATCTGTAGTATCTTTTAATCAATACGAAATTTGATTAGAAGCCAATGAAGTCTTGATAATATTGGGCTTATGCGGGCGAATTTCCTGGTTCTGGTGAGGGCTCTAGCTGATGCATTCTGAACTATTTCTGAAATGTATTCAGGTTTTTGTTGGAGCAGCCTGACAGGAGGCTGTTGCAATAATCGAGCCTGGAAGTAACAAAGGCAGGTCTGCTGGACAAGTATCAAACAGGGTTGATATTTCTGGAATCTTTTCAATAAAATTCAAAATTCAAATGCTCACTAGTTGTCCTCGTATGGAAGGTACTGACTGCTACACACCAGGAACACCCACAAAATCAGCAGTTTTGAGGTTGCTCTGGCCTGGTTGTCCAATTCAGCCTTTTGACAAAGTCACTCTGATCTTTACAGTCACCCTTTTTCCTGTTCACTCACTGCCTAATGTATCCAACCTCTTGACAGGTGCCACTGTAACAAGCTAACCAATGTTTTTGACTTTACATGTCAATGATTTTTATGTTGTGGTTGATCAATATACATGAACTATATGCATTTTTAAACTATTTACTTAAATTTTCCCTGATATGGCTTCTTTAGAAGGCATTAACTGTAAGTATATCCTCAGTGTGGTGCAATTACTCTACAACCAATCCATGGCTCTATATTCACCTTCACCTTCAAATGAAAAGCAGTTCAATGGGACATAACTGCGATACGTTGCTGAGATTGTGTACATTCCAAATCTATTTTGAAAGCAACCAGCCTGAATGAACCTGTGAAGTAACCCAAACTACAAGTGCAACAACAAAGTTCCAGCAAACTTGACATATGTGGATGCGAAGCGTCAACGTCGCTTCTGTCGCTGCCAGTTTCTCATCCTGCTGCTCTGCAATTATGTGTCTGGCAGGGCAGCGCAAATCAAAGCTGAAGGTTTTATTGGCTTCCATTGCCTGGGTTATAACCTTGGCCATTTTCATTCTAATCTTACCGAGACGCTGCCTTATTTCTGTCTTCCGATGGCACCGCAACAACAGGACTTGGCGCGCTGATAAAAAAAAAACAACCTTTTGATCCCCTGTTACGACAACAGACGTTTTTTTCGTCCGCCCCAACATCCTCCCCCTCACCCCCACTCCTCAGCGCTGAAGGCTTTGAGTAATGCGATCCATGCCAGCGGTGTCCCTTTTTAATTGCTCAGATTCCCTTTTCCCCGTCGGCCGGCGCACTCACAATGGCTGAGGCTGAGGATGGTGTGGGGCCGACTCCCCAAGCATTAATCATCTCTGTCTGCGGGAGCTGCCGAGACAGCCTGGATGTGGGGTCGAGGTTGCCTGACAACAGCATGCAGAACTTCCAAATGTTATCTCCCCGACACACCAGCCACCTGACAGGAGGAGAAGGTCCCTTCTGGTGAAGCCAGCCTGGCCCACTAAACCTGTTAATCTAGCTTCTCCTCCTGAGGGGATCAACTCATAACCCACAGCTGAAATGTTCTTATTTATTCACTGGGGCCGTTTCCCACAACATTCGTGTGAGGAGGTAGATGAGGATGGAGTGGTCAGATCTACAGCTAGACACCTCCTCATGAGGGGTCTCCAGCCCAAGAACCAAACAGATAAGTCCTATTTTGGATGCTGAAGCATATCTGACTGTGGCACTGGAGGCTCATCAAATTAAAAGTGGCATCCTGTCCAGTAAATGGCTTTTATTTGACGATGGATCAGGTACCAAAATGTGGATGCGACTTGGACAGTGGCGGACAATAAACAAACAATTTGGCATAGGTCAGTTTCTGCCAGGGCCCATTATGTACTCATTTTGACATCTTTACGTGAACTGTTACAATACATTAGTCGCATAACAAAGACAGCCAGCCATTCTACGCTAACTGCTAGCTCGAGATGTGGGGTAATTATCCCCCTTAATTGTTACAGATGCTCCAGGATGCAACCTGTGAACATCAGTGATAATCCGGGCCATTTTTTTCCCCATCACCTGCTGTAACATTTTGTGAGAGTCTGGTGTGGTTCTGTAATTGCTACTGTGTAGTTCTGTTTCTCCGTTGCTTGGCCTCCACAAATGTGCTGTCACTTCAATGTTTGCTTTGCTCTCTGAATGCAGCTGCATCCCCCCCTCCACCCACCCACTAACCCACCCTCCCCACCATCACCTCCCCTCTGTCACTGAACCAGTTTATTATCAGTGCACTGGTGCCAAGAAAGAGGCAGGAAGATGCCACAGTCTGAGGTGTTTTTTATTCTTAGTACAAAAGATGAAAAGATTTTAGCCAATCGTTTTTGCTTTGGCCCCATCTTTTCTCACATGTACCCACAGAGGTGGACCGTTTGAACACATTATTACAGCGTCAGATGCCTGTCTGATTAGTTTCAGGTTAGGTTCAGGTTCTACAAAGGTTGTATATAGAACCCTGAGTATCCAAAGAACCATGCCATCGTTCTTCATCCAAAAGGCCTGTTGTATGTAGTTCTTGAAAGCCGTTTTTCAAAGATGGTTCTATGTAGCACACAAAGTCTATTCTTACAGGTGAAATAACCATTTTTAGTACTATAATGGAAGTGTAAACTATTTAGAAACATAAAGGTGTTTGGCTCCCTAATGAACCACACAGAAAGGAAAAGTCCATCCATCTGCTGTATCTGAACCCTATGGTCCGTTATTGGGGACAGTTTCTAAACCCACTGAGAGTCGGTCATTGTGATTTCACGTGAAATGGTTAATTGTAGAAAAATATACCAATCGGGATTTCTTTACAGTGGTGTTGAATAGAACCAGGGACCTATTAAAGTATGAAGAAACTCCACATAATGAAAAGATGATTGAAATGTTCTTTACATCAAAATAATTTGCTGCTTATGCTTCTTCTCCTGTACTCTCCACTTTGATGATGTAATAATGCAAATGTCTAATAAAGTGTTATCTTCTTGGCATCAGTCAAAAAAATCTTTGATGGTAGTTTTAACCCTTCAGCTTGTAGCATCAAACAGTTGCGCCACCTGCATTGCAGGTTAATGGGGATTCAGTATTACAGCTGATACACCTTTTTATTTAAATTTTAGACTTCTTATACTTATAATATGTTGTACAATTTACATTTTAAATCTCACTAAACTCAGGCTTGCTGTTTGACGCTGTAAAACTTTCCATTTTGTCAAATGTAACACCAGCAAAAGACCCTGCAGAGCTGGCAACATGTCTTTATAAGCTGTCTTTATCAAGCATTTATCTTGTTCCTTATTCATTCATAACTACGATGGCACTACACACCATAGCAATCACAGCTTATACAGCAGTTATACAGCAAATATGGGCATCCTATCGAACGAGGCAAGTCAAAACATTGACACCAACATCGAAGTAAACATCGTGTCACTAACAAAGGTATGTTAATCTTTATGGAAACACTTACAACACTAAAGAGACATCAGTCTCTTCGTCTGTAACACAAAGCAATGGATTGTCAAAATTATGCTGTGGAATGCCAGCACACAAGCAAATACTCTACACACAGACACAGACAGAAACCAATCACCAAACGTAATCACTTTAACTAAACATGAGACAGCTGAAACCAAGATACAAGAAACAAACCATACATGAATGTCAAAATAAAAGACCCCAAAAACAAAACTAAAACAGTGGCCCTTACCGGCC
Source organism: Brachypetersius altus (assembly GCA_037974465.1). Classification (NCBI taxonomy): domain Eukaryota; kingdom Metazoa; phylum Chordata; class Actinopteri; order Characiformes; family Alestidae; genus Brachypetersius; species Brachypetersius altus. Next base: position 4,157,194 of record JBBPDB010000002.1, on the reverse strand, counting down.
ACTGGCCGAGCCATGACAGTACCCCCCCTCAAAGCCGCAACCCTGGGGCCAAGGCCCCAAAACAGGAAAAACACAAAAGAAAAAACACGAGGGAGGGAGGGCGGGGGACAGCTGGGTTCCACTCACCCCACTCCAGCATACCGCACTCGGCAGGGCTGCTGACCCCACCCCTAGGACCAGGTCGTTCGGGGTGGAGCTCCAGCCTGCGGACTTCGTAGCCCCATGTGCCTCTTGGGCTGCAGTCCTTGCCTCTTTGGTGTAGATTGGTCCATCTGTCACGGAAGACGGGGTTAACCCGCTGCCGTGATTTACCTCTGGAAAGACAGGCACGAGGAAGGCAGGCATCCATTCTAGTGCTCTCTTTATTTACAACATAAACAAGAAACAAAACCTGGCTCAAGGGCTGCCACAGACATGAACATGAACGAGATAGGTGAGGCGATGGGCCGATGCCTACGGTCCACATGGACTGAACTAAATACACACAGGCACAGACAGAAAACCAATCACCAAACGTAATCACTTCAACTAAACACGAGACAGCTGAAACCAAGATACAAGAAACAAACCATACATGAATGTCAAAATAAAAACAAAACCAAAACAGTGACCCTTACCGGCCACTGGCCGAGCCGTGACAGCTTTTCTGTAAAGCTATGCCACTCCTCTAGACTGGATTACTCCCTGCAGGGCTAGCATTACCCATATTAGCTAGCGGATGCCATTTCAGGTGGCTGTGCAGAACACTCATCCTTTATTGTACTGACTTGCAGGTCTCCGTGCTGTTTGTGTGTCTAGAGTGAAGAATCTCCACACATGTGATGTACTGCCTCTGCTGCCATGTCTATACTCTTGTTGTGGTCTTGTGTTTCGATTCCCCTTCAACTTACAGGTGCTCCTCCCACTCCTGCCTGAAGTTATAAGAAACATTTCAGCCTGAGCAGCTCAAGACAGACAGCCGATCATAACAAAAGTCATTTTGTTGTGTGTATCAGTATCAGGTTTTTTTTTTTTTTTGTCTGTGCAGCCCGCGGACCTGTACCACATGAGCCACGGCCCGGTACTGGTCCGGGGCCACTGTTGTACAGTACTGTGCAATAGTACTGAGCCACTTCACATTTCTGGTGATTAGAAATAAAACAGTCTGTTCAGTAGTGGTGAGAGGGTGGTCTAGTACAGTTGTTATAAGTGGGACTCTGGAGAACCATGTAAATAACACAGCATAGGAAACGTGCTCTTTAAGAGATTTGTGTACCTTTTTGTATTTCACAGAAGATTTAAGGACATTATATCTGCTGCACAGCCACTGCATCCCCCTACATCTCACTAACAGTGTACCACAGCAATCGATTCAGAGTCATGGCGATCTCACCATCTTTGACACACTCCCATGGCATGGGGGAGCATTAGAACAGCGAAGTTGCATTCTGCTCAATCCGCCTTGATTCCCAAACCAGAAATTGCTGCAAATGTACTTTCAATGTGCAACTCCGGCAAGCAATCAATATGGCAGATCACAGGGCTTGGAATGGAGCATCTGAGATATCCTCCTATCTAAAACAGTTTTACCAGCAGTGAACTATTTATACCAAGCTAAGGGAGTGATTGTGTTTTATCTCACCACTCTCTCCCTCTCTCTCTCTCTCTCTCTCTCCCTATCTCTCCTGCTCCCTCTATCTCTGTATGGTTTCTCTCCAGGGCTGTAGTGGTTCAGAGTGGGCCCAGGGCGTGGGTGTCCCGCTGTTCCGTGGATATTCGCCCACCGAGGTGAGTCAGCCCAGGGCACCTCTCCCTCCCACACACATAACTCTTCCAGCAATCCCCGACCAACGTACAGAGGGCTAACGGGGAGCATAAAAATACACACGTTTCCGTTCTCTATCCTTTATGACACTTGGCCAATGCTCTTTTGATTAGCGTCATGTAGGACGACATTGTTGATGCTTCTAGGCGTAGGCGCTTTACTTCGCTCACCATGCTAAATCCTCTTCCCAGGCCTGTCCTCTTTGTCAAGGTGACTCTTTCCCTGTCTTCAGTACTGTTGTATCTTTGATACAGCCCAAAAGCAATGATGAAACCTTAGAGCTGCCAGTATAGCTGCTGAGCATTCAACATATACTACCAGGCAAAAGATACACATTCTCATTCAATGGTTTTTCTTTGTTTTTATTATTTTCTACATTGTAGATTAATATTGAAAACAAACAAAATTACGAAGGAACACATGGAACTATGCAGTAAAAAGGAGTTAAACATACCAGAATATGGTTTGTAATAAGGTAATGATGGACTGTTGTTTCTTTCTACTTAATTAAGTGGTTCTTTTGACATACGAGTAATTTGAGTTATGAGCTCCGTCACGGAACAAATTAAACTCGTAAGTCAAGGTACCACTGTACATCATATTGTGTCCTAAACCACAAAGCTAATCCATATTGCTGAATATCTGAATATTTGTGTGTTCTGAGAGAAGTTTTGTGAATGTGTTTTTATGAAAAATATTTGGGTGACTATTGACTTCTGTCAGAAACATCATCCTCAGAACTCTGGAAGCAAAATCTGGACTCCAAACATGACTTGGCTAATTGACTGCATCTGGGATTAATGGACCAAAGTGTAAATTTGATGTTTTCCCAAACTACTCATTTAAATACATTGTTAGTGTACAATAAGCCTGAAATAAATTCATCTGGCTCCAGTTCTTTCGCTGTGATTGAGTTCATCTGTAGGCAGAGTGGCTCTTCTCAGCCTTTAAATGAAATGGCCACTTGCTAGGAGTGTGGCAATACGACACAAGCAGGGGTCACATTGCGGAAAACAGGCGAACCCCCTTGGGCAATATTTGACGCAATGGGTGTCTGCCGACACTTGGATGAATATGAACGACGAGGGTCAACTGCCCAGTAAAATGTGGCTTCAGGGGACAAATAAGGTAGAAACATTTTTGAAGAGATGAATAATACCACTAAAGCCATCTGGGGCTTGGGGAGGGGTATGATTTTTAGGGCTCAGGAGGGAGGCAGATTGCTCCATTATATCCCACTAAAGCTATGGTGAATATGAGAGGGCTGCAGCCTGCCCCAACAATTTCACCAGGAGACAAGTGTGGTGGCCACCTCCCTGGAAAGATCTGGTGACCAATTTACGGATAAATAACTGGTCTGAAGAGTGGCGCGTTGGGCCAAATGTCTAGATAGATTAATGTTGTCACAGTGGCTATA
>JBBPDB010000002.1:4135726-4146760 GCA_037974465.1 Brachypetersius altus | reverse complement strand
TAGAGAAGTAAAAGAGACTTTGGCAGAAACAGAATGAACAAATAAATGGGTTACTGTGGTAAGAGTAACCCATTTATCTGTTGATTCTGTTTCTGCCAAAGTCTCTTTTACTTCTCTTTATCTAAAATCTGAACGTTAGCATTAGCGCTAGCATTAGCATTAATGCTAACGAACTCTAAGCAAAAGCGCTCTGGATGAGTCATTTGAGACAAAAAATAAATAGCCCAATATTCGACCCAAAAAAATGACGTCGGCCAATTTTCATATTCGATTACGTCGAATACTCGAATACTCGCTGCAGCACTACCACATACCCACCTGTCAAATTCCAGAACGGTAAAATCTGCCCGTTTTAAGCAACTATCCGCGGGTACCTGACCTGGTGCAGGACTCTGGCTCCATTCTCATGTGATTTTTTTATGAAATGTTTGCAAAATCATTTAATGTTAATATTAATGTTGTCTTAAATTTGTCTATTTTTTTGCATCACCCTCTAGATGTAAAGACTTTAAGTCAGGCCAAATGCATGAGATCTGGCAACCCTGAAGTGTGGTGGCTAACGTGAAACTAGGACCAAACCGACCAAGTTTTCATGCGTCGGTCCCATTTTTTGTTGGCCTGTCCACAGCTGGAACAGATCAGACCAGAAAGAAAGACCGGGCAGCAGAGCAGACTGGCAATCTCTTATCGTGCTTGTTCGGGTTAACAGGACAACTTCATGTCACTTTTCTTCTGCTACTCAACTCCTGCTTGCCTACTTTTCAAAAAGACTGAATCCTGAGAGAAAAATATTCTTCTGAGAAATATGCAAATGACACTGGAATATGTCTATTATGAAGCATCTCATTTTAGTTTTTGTTACTGAGTATTTCACATGGCCCTTTGTCAGTAATTTTTCAGTTTTGCTCAGGTTCTCTCCTCTCTCTTTTATTCTTTCCAGACCCCCAGGACTACTGAATGGCTTTTCAGATCAGACACTCCTGTCTGCAGTGCTTTTTGAATACAGCTGTTTTCTCTCTCTATTATGGTGGGCCTGATAGTGTTGTCTGTCATAGTGTCTGTTAGAATATAGAGTCATTCGGCTTCAGTCTCTGAGAACAGACCTAATAATTGTTCGCGGAAACCGCAGATATCCTCTGCATTTTTTTTGCTTTTTTTACATTCTTGTATGTATTAAATTTTAGCACTGTGGGAGTTCAGTGTAAACTTTACAGTATGTCTGCGGGTTTACCTTTCATTTTTTATTAATGGTAATGTATTAAGCTGAGTGTAAAATGAAATTACAGTGTTTTGGGATGGGAGCATATTTGGGGTTATATTTAGGGTTTATACTATAAAAATAGACATTTTTGGGCATTTAAAAATATAAAAATAGGCATTTCTTTATCACATCACAAATTGACAATTCAGGTTTTCTTTATTTGCGGGTGCTCTCGCGAATGTCGGGGATTTGCTGTATGTCTAATATAATACACTATAGTATATATAATAGTATGGAATATATAGTATGATACTGTATAATATACGTACTTAGCCAAGCTTAAAGCTTAAAGTGATCCACTGAACGCCACAGGAAATCAGACTTTACAACTCCTTAAATAATTTTCATCATGTGTATGACTATGTGCATTATTTTTACTATGATGTGCAATTGTTTACAGTGTGCAGTATTGTGCAGTGTTCTTATCAGGGGTTAAAACATTATCATTATGTGCAATATTTTATGCACAGTTGTCTTAAAATTGGCAATATCATGTGACTTTTTTCTAAATGGGTGTGGAATCACATTCAATATATTTCAACATCTTCTGCACAACAGTTTTCACATGCAAAATCACTACTTATGCCAATATTACTTTTCATTACTTAATATTACTACTGATTTCTATGAATTGCAATAACTCACTCTGAACTACCATTTGTGTAGGTAGATTTCATTAAACTGTGTTACCTTATATCTTTACACCCAGCATATCTGTATATAGCAGTGTATTTTCATATTGAGTTTTTTCTACAGATCTTTATTTAGATTTTATTTTGTTTTTGTTTCTGTGTCTATGTGTGTTTATCCAGTCATCACATGAGCAGTTTCCTCCTGGATCAATAATGTTTTCAGATTCTGATATATACAGCAGGTAAAAATAGTATTGAACACCAATTTTCTAAGCAAATATATTTCTAAAGGTGCTATTGACATTACATTCTCATCAGATGTCGGTTATATCCCATCCAGTCCACACATGCAAAGAAATCAAACTATAGGTATCTATAAATTATGCAATAAAATGGAATGTCACAAGGAAAAAGTATTGAACCCGATTACTGAAATGTATTTATTACTTCGTTCAAAAGCCTTGACATGACAGCTAAAGGCGCCTCCTGTGTGGAGAAACTAGTCGCATGCATTGCTCAGGTGTGATTTTGGCCATTCTTCCACACAAACAGTCTTCAAATCCTGCAGGTTCCGTGGGCCCCTACTATGAACTTTAGTTCTTTCCATAGATTTTCTATAGGATTCAGGTCAGGACACTGGCTGGGCCATTCTAGCAGCTTCATTTTCTTTTTTTTAAAACCAATTTAGAGTTTCCTTGGCTGTGTTTGGGATCATTGTCTTGCTGAAACGTCCAAACTCGTTTCATCATCATCATCCTGGTAGATGACAGTAGATTTTTTCCAAGAATGTCTCTGTTCATTTTTCCATTCCTCCTTCCTTCAGTTATATGAAGTGTGCCTGTGCCAGTGGCGTATGCTGGAAAACAGCCCACACCAAACTTCACCGTTGTTTTTTGGGGTGATATGCATGGTGTGTATTATGGCATCCAAAGAGTTCAATTTTGGTCTCATCTGACCAGACTATATTCTCTTAATATTTCACAAGCTTGTCTAAATGTTGTTCAGCAAAGTTTAAACATGCTTCAGTATGCTTTTTCTTCAGCAGTGGAGGCTTGAATGGTGAGTGTGCACACAGGCCATACTAATATATAGACTTTAATATGGAGTTGGTACACCCATTGCAGCTAGAACAGCTTCCACTCTGTTTGAAAGGCTTTCCACAAGATTTTGGAGTGTTTCAGTGGGAATTTGTGCTCAGCATGTCTGTATAATGTGTGCATAGCCTATATATAGATATATGTGTGTATGCAATAGTTAGACTTAGCATATTTGTGTTGATACAATATTTTGATACAGTATTACAATATATACCCATGCTGTCAAAACAGCAGTGTATTCTATCTGATAGAGTAAAATACAGTATTTTCTATATACACTACATACTATTTAGGCCAAGGATCTAACATTTGCCTATTAAAAACCTATTTGAAATTTAAATGATTTGCCTTACATTTTACAGTCAAACTCCAGTACTATACGTCCAGTAAGACATGAAAGGAAGGATTGCTGGCCTAGTGGCTGATCACTATTTGCTGATACTGTAAAGTCTTGACTTTCTCTTGGTCGATACCTCAGGCGACTTCAGCGGCCACTGGAATCTTTCCCCTTATGTAGGTTTGAGATTCAGTTGTTTTCCAGGATAAGCCATGCAGCCTTTTGAGGGATCCAAAATTCCAAATTTGATGGCAGTCCCACACAAGAATCTCTGTCATACTTTACAATCAATAGCTGTTTCTCTTTGAATGCGCATCCATATCCGGTGTGTGTGTCACTACTCTGAAGGGTATTTACATAATTTCATTTCAGCACTCCCCCATAACTCGGAGTGTGAGCCAGCATCCATTTGTTAAAAGCGACTGCCCACACATCTCAGCAGCTCTGAACGGGGAGCCGTATCTGCTTGGATGGGCTGCGGCCCCCTTCTCGATTGTCACCGGCCTCCCACACAGCCGTTATATAAAACTTGCAGGGCAGCGGATCAGCCCGTCTCTCTTCACGGAGCGGCGCACATCAACGAGCGACTTCTCAAAGGTATCAATCAGTTTAGGGAGATGGAAGAGGAAAGGGAAGGAAAAAAAGCCTGGCCTCAATTGAACTGTGGCTTTGTTTCGCCCTATTTACTACCGACCACTAGGGTGCCGAAAGCGATGCCCACAGGGATGATAATTGAAGGGGAACTGTTAAGGCGAAAGGGTGATGAAGAGTCAGAGAGTGGTGACGTTTTGGCTGGGTGACGTAGGGGGCACCAATGGTGAAAGTGCTGCGAAAACTAACACGTCTTGGGTTCACGCTACTCCAAGCTCCTGGACGCTTTGAGCTGTGAAAGGCTAATGGAATTGTGTTAACGCTAGGTGATACGGGTTACTGATGATTGCCTGGCTATAAAAGCCATCCTGGAATCAAGGTCACTTGCACTATGGCCGTCTTTCATACACCAAGAGATCGGAAGTGCTGCGAATGAAGGGAGGAAACGTTCCTTTGAGGAGAAAATGAAAAGATCCTGAATGCTGGCCGACGGTTAGCTAAAAAGGCATAGTTTGTGTCGGTCGCTGTTCGACTTCTCCAATCAATAGCTTTTGTAGAGTTCTGGCTAGCTTAATCGACACTGACATCCAACCGGACACTCTCCGCGTCCTTCGCTCGTGCAGGTCCTCATTCCGGATGATCTTCCAGCTCCTCATCTCAACTGACCAGCTGACCTCGTGTTCGTGGAGCAGCAATTGCTGCATCCTGTGATATCAATTCAGGAGTCGTCCCCGAACCCCCAGGGGGGTGCAGTGAGTGTTTATAGAAATGATCAATACGAGAAAGTTTCAAAGTCCCCAGACACACTCGCACCCTTTTAAGGAATTCAAAAGTCGGCAACAAATGAAACTTCCAGGAATTCAGAGTAATACTGCTGGGCCCGGTTATGCAGCAGTTTTACATAGTATCTTGGAAGGTATTATTTTGTAGTATCGTATAAGTATGTAGTAGCATTTTAAAGTAGCAGTATAGTTGATTATCAATTAGTAGTATTATTGTACAGCATAATACAGTAGTCACATAGTATAGCATCATATAGCAGTGATATTGTAATATTGTAATACTGTAAATAGTGTACTACTGTGTATAGCGTATGGTGTATATAGTAGTGTGTAGTATACTCTGTAGTATGTTATTATATAGTAGTAGTATGGTATAGTATTATATAGTAGCAGAAGAGTGATATTGTTACAGTATAGAAAGGTGTTATATAACAGTCGTACGGGATTATATAGTAGTAGTATAAAATAATATCACATAGTAGTACTATAGTATGGAAATACATACATAGTGGTAGTGTAATATTATTACAAAGTCTGAAATGGAACGGTGCATGGAATATATTTAAAATGTTTCCTCATTTCTAACAATGATTTGAGGTGAACTTACACTTGGCAGAGTGGCGCATACTATGCAAATATATGAACAGGTTATGGCCATAGCAATTATGTGGGGCTCCTAAGTGCCACAGCTGTCTAAGGATGGGCCCTTGACCATCTGTAAGCCAAAGTCAGATGTGGTTGGAAGTCCAAGAGAATATAATACTCTCTCTGGCTGGGTAGGACGACCCTCCATCAATTATTATATTGCTGGCCAATGCAGCCGTATGTTAGCTGATCTAACACAATATGTAAGTAATGTTTTTCTTCCAGCATGTTGAGCTGAACAAGGATGGCAGTTATAGTTCCCTCTCGCATTATAGAGGAACATGCTGAGCCTTGTCCTCCCAATGGTGATGATGTATAACAGGTAGAGATATGGCTGCACATTGTCTATCAATCATTACATCAGCCTCTTCAATACTGAGGCTGCAAAATACAAATGAACTTTTAACCAGTTTCTGACAGGGTGCCCAATCACAGCTTCAGGTGGGTGTTTTGTGTGTTTTGTCTGTGTGTTTTGATGACCCAAGGTCATCAACAAAGTTATAATTAACAATTTTCAACCAAAGACACTGACTGGCTAAAGGTTTTGTAAAGGGCCCACTGATACAGTAATATTGGTTTTCATATATGGACTGTGTATATTGTTAAAAGTTAAAAGTGAACACACATTTTTGACATTTGAACACTATTTACAGACCTTTTGTAATTGATGGAAAGTGATGATATGGGCCCTTATTTGCATTAGCAATATATGGCAATAAAATCAGAATACAGGGGTTCCTCAAGTTTTGGGGGTCTCGACATATGCCATTGCAGAATATGCGGTAACATGCCATATGAGTGAGTTTGTGTTGCTCATTTTTTGTAATTTTTTCTTATTTGTGATTTTTTCTTAGTTGTGTTTATGGATTTTACAGCTGTGTAAAGACAGGTCATTAATTTAGGCTAGGGTGTGTTTCGACTTACACCAAAATTCGGGTTACATCTCTGTCTTAGGACGGATCTCTGTTGTAACTTGAGGACTCCCTGTACTGATATTTTGTCACTGTTACACAGCCCCAAAGGGAGAGACCAAGGTAGTGGGGGGGAATCGGTAAAAAAGAAAAACCTGGGATCATCTATTTTATCATTCCAGGTAATCTTCTTTCGTCCTACACAAATCCAAGGACAGAAACTATTTTTTTTAAAAATTGCTGTTGAGTCTTGGCTCCTGTTTTTTTGGAGAGTTTTCCTGACACTGTCTCTCTCAGCAATGCTCATTAGGGGTCTGGGCCTAGGTTTGGGAAAAGCTGCTACGGCACAATGTCTGCTGTAAAGCATCTTACATGAAAAAAAAAGAAACACATTGAATCATATAGCCTAATTCATACATCGCATACAAGAAGGAGGATATATTTAGACATCAAGCCTTAAAGCTCCAGTGAGTCTCATTCACCCTGTCAGATTTATTACTGGGGCTCTTAATTGTCTGGAAATGCCTCCCAGTTCAGGGAGGAACATGTCTGTTGCATGTCTTTTTATGTGGACAAAGGAAAGGAAAGGATGCAAAAACTGTTTAGGGTTTTTTTCACAAAAATATTATTAAATATACTAAATAAAACTAAAAGGAATAAATACAAATAACATTATACAGTAAATCGTGATTTTGTGTTCAGTATATCAGTGCGTTCCTTATGGAAGCCCAGCATTACTTCCAGTTTCCATCAGAAAACTGGGTTGACTTAATCAGTCCTTCAGCTGCTGATACATTCAAGAAATGGAGAAATGGAGAAATGGAGAAATGTGGAACTGAAGCACTGTTATAGTCACCAGCTCACAAAATATAAATAACAAATCTTGATACTTTACTGCTTTATTGCTTCTTTGCATTTATTCTACTGTTAACTTTGCTAGCAGAAATACATTTTATCACATGCTGAGAAAAATGGCAACGGTGCCTAAGACTTTACTATATGTTTCAGGAGGATGAGGGAAATCAGAACTGGCGATTCACTGATTCAGCAAAACTACAACATGTTCTGAAATTATATTTAGGAAAGGATGCAATATTAACCCTCGTGTTCTGTTAAAATTTGCAAACAGCCTGTATGTATGCAGTCAATTTGACCAGCAAAAAATGGTCAATTTGACCTCCAGAAAATAGTTCAAATTAAAATGACTACCCTCGTTTATGTGTCAGTACTTTTTTATTGACAACCTAAAAAGGAAAATATGTTTCCCTGCCCAATGTTATGTGATCTATCAGGGCCTCTCACTCTCCTACAGCTCCGATTATGGGAAGTTATGAACCTAAAGCAGAAGGAAGTTGCTCACTGACCTCAATATCATCCAAAACAATCAAATCATGTATGTAAAACGCTGATATTTCCAAGGTTTTTTTAAATACAGTTAAAACAGCCTTTAAAGTACACAGGTGTACAAACCAGGTAAAGACACTGAAAACACATTATCATGTTAATTTTGCATTCATGCGGTTTGACCTCAGGAAAAGCCTTTTTATATGAAGATAAAGACATCAATTGTTTATTTAGAGACTTTCAATGTTGAGATCAAATTGACCCCAAACTGACCCCAAATAAACCGAGGCTTCGATATTTTTATTATGAACAGGTCTGGTTTAGCAGTCTAGTTTGGCTCATTCCTGTGTTTTTTTCTTGTGTTTTTTTTCTCTTAAAAATAAAATTTGGGGCAAATTAGGGTCTGCATTCATCACAAAAGGACACTAATAGATCACTCCACTGTTATCTGGCCACCAAAGTATAAAATGACACGGTAAAAAAACCCCAAAAAGTAATAAATCCATTTTTCCATTTTTCGTATTAAAAAAATAACATAATTTAAAATGTCATCTGGATCACTTTATTTGTAGAACGAATTTCCCCGGATTTTAGGTTCACCTCATCCATTTCTTTGGCAAAAAGACCTAAGTGTTTATTAAGATTTTTTTTTTAGGTTAAAGGGCAAAGATGGGCCTTTGAGTTAAGAAGCTCCAGAAAGGCTAAATATGGGTTAAAGTTATTGCATAGAGTCTTTTTTTTTGGGGGGGGGCGGGTACTTTGGGTGCTCCTCCCATGCTGCCCTCATTCCTTGCTGGGTGGATAAGAAACAAATTATTTTTTAAGGCGGGGGACACACCATATAATTGTACTGGAGTCCATACTACTACTACTACTACAACTTCTACTAATAAAAACAACAACAATAATAATAAGTATTATTATTATTATTATTATTATTGTTGTTGTGAACAGGCAAAAAAGAAAACTATATTAAATGAAATATACATGATGTAGTATCAGTTCCAGTTCACCCCATAGGTGTTGGATAGGGTTGAGGTCACCCCAAAGGTGTGAGCCAGTCAAGTTCTTCCACACCCAACTTTGTGCACTGGGGCACAGTCTTGCTGTAATAAAAAAGGCTCTTTCCAAACTGTGATAGCCATAAAGTAGCGTTTTCGGGGGGAGAGCTGGACAGACGCCGTGTGCACCTGTGGCCAGAACGGGACCAGATCAAAGCTCACGTCATGCGATTAATGAGCGTTTTTTTTTTTTAACACAATATTTTTCTGTTAATTCCGCCTAGAACGCCTAGATATAAATACATAACAACATATGCATGTATACATATACATATATATCTGTTAATATAATATCTGTCATTGTATTATGTATACCTTTTAACATATCTAAATAAATCACATAAAATCCCCCTGCCACCCCTATACTCAGCTGACCTGTGCTGCTGAGTGTGGAGGTCTCTCTGCTCTCCAGGCTCTCCCCTCGCTGGGCTCCCGCTGAGTGAGCGCCTCTCTCCGGCCTGAGCTCCCTCCGCCTCCGCCCTCCGGTCTCTCCCCATCCAGCCACACCAATGAACACGGTCTGCTGCGGGTGTACACGAGGAGCAGAAAAACACACACAGATTTAACAGCGCCGGTAAGAACATGTACTCAGTCCTTCTTTCATTAACTGTTTTCACCACGTTGAGGCGAGGAACCGTCCGCTCTGAGACCGAGACCCAAGACCCGGGACCCGCGGCTTTGCGGCAGAACCGGCCCGGTCCCTGGAGCCAGGCTGTGCTAACGCTAGCACTAATGCTAACTTTAGCTAAGTGCTCACTAGGCTTTCTTACGCTAACCAGCGGACAAAGTCGGGTCAATTGACAGAAATTGACTATATGTTTGGTGAAAACAACATAATAAATGACTTTTAATTATTTACTTTTCCGTCTTTAAACTGCACCTCTAATAGCGTGAAAGCTAGCTAGCGACATAGCGCAGCTTAGCTGAAATAGCCGGTGAGCTAAATTAACCGGGTGCTTATTTGCTGCAGGCCTGGGCTCTAACTGATGTTCTAATATGGTTAAAATTGCTACCTCGTTGTACAGCACATTGCAAAACACACGTTTACTCAAAGAAAATACTAAAATTTGTGAAAATATGTCCTTTTTTGTTTTTCGGGGGCCTTGGTGGCTAACCAGTGTTCTCTTACTAACAGTTAATGTTTACCAATTTTTAAATTGTCAGCCAGTTGTTTATACGCGGTAAACAAGTCTGGTGTGAGGTAAAGTTACAAAGTCGTTTGGCTTTTGGTGCTCAAAATGCACTTTTCTCACCTCAGAGACTAATAATAAAACATTACATTCAAAATTGTTATCCCAGCAGTAACCAAAGCCAAAAGCAGAACTTGCCTGCAGAAAGCATAATATACTCAAAATATCATTAGACTTTTCTGGGGTTTTTTTTAGTCTTGGTCATGTCTTTCAACTGTATGGCTTATCCACATCTATAACACTTCACATAACAGTCAATCAGATTTGAAAAACATCAATCTCTCTCAGTGTTCCTTTCAAAACCACGCTAAGTGTTTGTCAGTTTTAGAAATTGTTGGTGAGTTCAGCTGATATGTGTTTCACTTTCTTCATAGCTGAGGAAATAGTGGAAAGTGACTACTGGTTGTTTCTTTGGTCTATTTCAGATGGGTGGTTAAGGACTGTCAGAAAGGTAACTTTCGCTGCCCACTCGAAGTACTTGGAGACAGGAAGGCATTTAGCCATGTCCGAATTCAATAGTCTCAAATGCAGTTCGGTTGCAGTTGTCCATCACAATACAGCCTTTTAAATCACTGGCTAATTAGACAGTGCGGCATAGGGACAACTGGCTTCAATTGTGAAAGATTGCGTCATTCATCGTAATTAACTCATACCTGATCATTTTCCAACCATGGAATAAACAGGCTATGTCTTTAAGGCTGATATAAATTATTTATCTCTTTTCTGATTGACTGTCCTGTATTACAGCTCATTCAAAAGACAGAATGGGGCTGAAACCTTCTGTAGAACCTCAGCATAAGTAGGCAGGGCTAATCTGCGGAAGGCTGAATTAGGACCTATATGGAGATATTGGTTTTGTGACATCACACAAATTGATTGGAAAACAGGCCATTTTTGCAGCTATGCTTCCGTTTTATGGACTGCATGGATGGGGCAGTGAATATTTACAGATCATAAGTCTTTTTATTTCTAGAAAAGTGATATGGGATGTAGTCTTGAGTAGCCAGACCTTCAGACTGACGGCCAAGGCCCGCTCATAAGGCCGTTTGACCGACATGTCAAACAACCAATCACAGTTTGTTTCGTTCATCGTCACGTTTTGGGGTGTGGAAATGTCCCCACAACTACAGACCGGCGTGCAACAAGTCAGTCAGCATAGAAAATCAAAGAAGGAGAAGAAAAC
>JBBPDB010000002.1:4099280-4135626 GCA_037974465.1 Brachypetersius altus | reverse complement strand
GGTGATCAGTATACTGGTGGTGCTGAATGCTGAGTGGTTGGAACTCCTTTATCTAGGCTCCTTGTATCTTTAGCCACGTTGCAGCCTGTCGTATTAAAATATGTTTCGTTCACGTAATCTACTCATTAAGCCAAAGATAAAACAGTCATTAAATAGTATTTTTACACTGTGATTCAAAGCATATATATAAATCCAGGTTAATTTCAATTACAGATCGACAGCTCACGGATGAATCTGTGCTATTTCCTTTTCTCAGTAACAGCTTCGTGAGAAGCTACTCATCCTCTCAGATCTGATAAGTTGAATCATCTCAAGTGGAAGGACAGACAGGAACACCTGTGGTCTGGAGCTTAATGGAGCTTAATGTTCTCTCAAAGATGAAAGCTTTAAGTGCTGTTGATCTGATGTGCACAGCGTTGGTGGTCTGCTAGGTCTTGCACAGTTGTTAGGAGTCCCATTTTCTCTCTCTGTCTTTTAATCATGGTTTGAAGCAATGTTTCAGGCTTATGTATTTTCATTTGGCTTTACTCTCTGTAAAGCAAATGGATTGTTTTTGTACTGTCTGCTGTCTTTATAGTCAAATTGACTAATATTTAATATTAATATTAATATTTCGGCTGAGTGTTTTTGAACCCTCACACTTTGTGGACTAAGTGAACACGTGACACGTACGAGGACATTCCTAGTATTTTCTCTTAGCCAAACTTGCAATTATTTGTTCTTAATGGGCCTAACTGACTTACTAAATTCTTCAGTTGCTGTTTTAATTCAAATAAGGTTGTACATGGAAATGATGATGCAATTTATGATCTGTATGTGTGATCGTAATATGTATTAGTATATAATCATATTGAATTAATGTACACTACCAGTCAAAAGTTTGGAAACACCTTCTCATTCAGTGTTTTTTCTTCCTTTTTATTATTTTCTACATTGTAGATTAATATTGAAAACAAAACTAAATGATGAAGGAACACATTGAATTATGTAGTAAACAAAAGTTAAAGAATCCAGAATCTGTTCTGTAATAAGGGAATGATGGACTGTTGGTTTTTACTGAGTTAAGTGGTTCTTGCCATAATGTGCAGTAGAACCGTAGTGGAACAGGATCACTAACTGTGGACCAACCCGACCCTCATAACTGATGATCCCAAACACATTAAGAAGGAGAGAAACTCCACTAATAACCTCTTGATGAAGAAACTCCTGATAATTAAACACCATTTCAGGTCGATTCCTCATCAATCTGAGTGAAAAAATGCCAAGTATTAATCTACAATGCAGCCAATAAGAAAAACAAAGGAAATCGTTGAATGAGTTTAGTCCAGACTTTAGATAGTATGTGTGTATATAAATAAATATATATATACACTAAAATACACTAAAAACTTAATACACTTTAAGAAAAAACAGCAAAGAAGAAATTGAAGTGGTTGATGCTAAGTGTTTTGACTAGCACCCATTATGGATTGTAACTTCTTAGCCGTTGGTCATCAACCTGGAGATGTGCGGATCTGCAGTGTTTACTGCTAACCTTGATTAACCCCCACCTTGTTTTCAGAAGTCCTTGATCACTGAGATGTGGGTTGGGAGATGAAACCTGCAGAAAGGAGGAGAACTGGTGACCACTGCTTAAATGGTGCCTTCAAGTTTCAGGTCCTCTTTGGACGTTCCTTCTTAATACTTCAAAGCCATAAGTGCAACATAACACATGTACATGTGATTTGTTTGGGAAAAAGATGGTATGATGCCTTTTATTTGTGGTAATGTAATAAAATAAAGAGCAGATGAAGCACATTAGTTATTCTTTTTATGGTAAAAATATTTCCGACAATATTCCGCGTCATCTCACATACTTTTCTCTGTTAAAGCAAAATAGGCAGTTTGAGTATAAAACACAATCACGGCTAAAGTTACAATTAATGATCGAGAATTAATGATAGACAGTTAAAATTAACCAGTATCACTTTTCTGAGAAGCCCCACCCACCGCTACAGTATTTACATTATTTTGTACCATGAGGTTCTACATTGTCAAAAAAGGGGTACAGTCCAGGAAATATTATTGTAATTAAAGTAAATAGACTTTAAATAAAATATTATTGGTGATTCAAAATAGCTTATAAAGAGAAACGTGGAGTATATATATATGTATATACAGCAGCCAAGATCAATGGCCTATTAAGAGAGTATCATGTATCTGCCTTCCTGTTTTTCCTGATTTTCCTTTTTGTTGGTACTTGGTTGTTAAATGAATATTTATCGCTGCCCTGATCCTAAATGCTGTTATTTACCAGTGACAGTCCAGGGATCGTATCACAATTAGGCTCATCAAGGGGGAAATCTATCCGCTCAATCTCTTCGGAATCTGGAGAGTCAGGTTTTCATTAGCCTATTTAACTGGATGCAGATAAGTGAAGCCACTTTTAAAAGTTGCTAGGGAAAAGAGGGCTTTTTGGCTGGTTTTTAAAAGCTCTTTGAAAGCCATTGATGTGACTCTCCAAGGAGTGGCCTGCCTCCAATGACTGACTCGTGGAATGATTCGGTTACTGAAGCAGATGGCAGGATATCCTGCTGCAGAGATTCCTTCAGCGAGGTTCAAAAGGAAACAGCCAGTGGATATGGTATGCCTTCACTGCCTTATCAAAGTTGCACAACAGCAAAGTTGGAGAGTTGTAGGGAAATTGTTTGTATCAGGTCCTGGGCAGCATTGCACTTTCAGAAGCGATTCTCTATTGAAAACGCCTTGTTGTCGAAGCACGGTGGGGGATTTCCTTGCTGAGACACATCTGACTCAACTCATCTGTTAATTGCCAGAGATTGTGGGCGTTTGAGTGGAGGAGCATCCGAACTGTGACTCTCCAGGACAAGAGGTTTCGCCTTCCTGGTCTAAGACCAGGGCTGATCTGTGGTTGAATGTACCAATGATGCAAAAATAATTGTGAACGTTTCACAATGATCATTTTTATCATGCCCTGCACTCTGTCCTGAATACTCAAGCAGAAAATTCAGCATCGATTTGTGGCTTGTCTCTCGCCTGTCTTGCAGTTTTTTGCACATTGTTTCACTTACTGAGGTGTGGTGCATGATTTATATACTTCAAGACCATTTCATTAGATTTATAGGCTATCGAGGGATTGCACCAATTTCACGGACAATCCAGAGTGGGCTTTTTGCAACACTCTGGATGTTCTACCATTTGATTTATTTGTTGTGCATTCAGGAAGATATGACCACTTGCCCAAAATGCTTGTCTGTCCCACACTACCTTCAGGCAAAATGGCCCAATTTTAAAGGCAGTTTTGCTTGTTTTTTTCATAGTATTTCTATGTAGTTCTACGAAGCTCAACTCCCAAACAACGCTCCTCTGCCTGATGGTTCCTAGTGACCAGCATGTGGCCTGATTGGAGGTCAGGAACACTTATCAACTTGGCACAGGCACGCCAAATCCTCACACGCCACATCACTCATCCTTTTTTTTGATTGCTCTGAAGCCATAATGCGTTCGGAGTGAGGAGATGAAGAGCTGGACCTTCTTAATCAAAGCGCCAAGCGTTTAATCTGGTGGGTGAAACATCTGGCGGGCACCTTTTCTCATTTGTTTCTTTGACATTAGATTGCACCACCTTCGCTCCCTCCCAGGATCGGCCCGAAAGAGTGAGCTGGATCTCGGCGCTCGTGGCACGAGGGCTCCTCAGCGTGTGCCCTGTGAAAATAATCCGACGGTTAAAAACCCGAAGGTATGGCATGCTTCTGATCTCCAGCTCGCATGTGCCAAGGAACGAGCCACAATTGAGTCCATATGGTGCTTTGAAGTGCTGGGAGCAAACCGTGATAAATAGGAATGAAGCAAGGATAAGGACGGGGTGGGGGGAGGTGGGGGGGACGCCAGCTTGAGAGATTTGTCCCAAGTGAGTGGCGAGTAGCCATGACTTTCGGAATGACTTGATCATGACAAACAGGTGTTTACAAAACAAAACAAAAGTTACAGCTCATGGATCTTTTATAACTTGCGGAGGTCTTTCTTAGTTTGGGCCCGATGAGGTGGAATACTTAACCCTGTTGAAAAGCGTTCCTCCAGCATATTGTTCAACACTTTCGCTGGAAAAGAGTAGGTATGCATGCTGTTACTGTGTTAAGGAGCTCATTCCTTCATTTTAAAAATCACTAGCAGGAGACTCTGGTTGCAACAATTGATTATATTTGTAATCTGTAAACGATTCATCAGAATTTTAAGTGAGGTCAAACAATAAAATGTTGACTCGTAGGGGCCATATAATAGAAAATCAAAACCTGCTTGCTTTAATTTTTTCCCATTTTCAAACTGTGCCATTGTGTCTGCAGCCTATACAGTCCATATAGTAAATGTAAGCTGCAAAGATAGTCTGTTGTGTTTTTGTGATGTCTTAAAAATGAATGTATTTCCATAAATCTGGGAATTCAGCCTACACTAGCACTAGTTTAGCTGTGTCCATTTCCATGAACGTTTTTAGGGGCATTTCATATATATATATAGATATAGATATATATAGATATAGATATAGATATATGTGTGTATAAGCTCTGTTCAGAAAAGAATATATACACTACTAAAAATAATACCGCTCTCAAGGTCGCTTTACAGAATTTATCCAGAAATAAAAAATGTAAGAATTCCACTTAAATCAGAATTCCAATTCCACATTGGGGACCTTAACCTTTTATACAGTGTTTTGCCGCAAGAAAAATATAAAAAAATAATAGTAATATATATAGATGATACAATCATATACATGAAATTATAAAACTTTAAAAATGCCAAACAAAAACATGCCAGATGGAGCGGCGTCAGTCTCGTCTGCGTTCCCGTAACCTAGCAACCAATTATATGTATTTGTGTCTTTTCTTTTTAAATGTAGAAAAGATGTCAAAAGTTCACCTTGGGGAAAAATAAATTGGGCCCTTTAATGATAGAGTGGAGTACAATGATTAAAATAATAGTTTATTTATTTTTAAAAGGTTCTAAATTGAATCCTAATATAAAGTGTAAGTACTCACATACTGAGCTGTACGTAAATACAGCACTAATAAAATCTTTCTCTCTCTCTCTCTCTCTCTCTCTCTGTTTCTGTATATGCAGTGTGTGTGTGTGTGTGTGTGTGTGTGTATATATATATATAAAATTTGTTTCACAATTACTGAAACAGATCAAATAGAGAATTATCATACAAATTACTAAACAGGACTGCCACTCCTGATGTAGGAGTGGCAGTCCTGCACTGATCTGGAGCACTGCTGGAAAGTGACATCATCGCACTTGTGCTGTGTGCAATGGGGACAGAGTGTGTGTTTTTTTTTTCTGTTACAGAATACAAATGCGTCCTGACTCCTACATGCAGAATGCCTGCTTTGTGTTTGTACTGAATAAAGCACGAATCCTGTGTGCTTCGTGGAGGAGAGGGAGGGAATAGGAACGCCTGGTATAGTTTGCCACTCTGTTGTGACCGAGTTCCAGGGTCCAGTACAAGTTTTCAGCCGATGAGAGCCTGCTGCAAATGACAGATGTCGTGGCTTATGCAATTGTGTCAAAATCTGCTTGTTCCGTGTCCGATTTGGGAGGCCATATGCATGTTATGTAACTGAGTGGTTCCAGCAACCTGTTGTGTATATCATAAGCGTTGAAGAAAACTAGTCACGCACGAGCACCCACAGCTTCCCGAGGCCTCTCACGAGTTCCTTTCACTCAGCAGTGACCTGGTCTTTCGCCTCAGTACCATTGAAATGATGCCTCCTCACCAGGGCCTTAGAGGTATGCATTTGTACTCCACGTCACAATTTGACGTCCCACTACCAAGGCGATGGGCTTGGGCTGGGGGTTTTGACTAAGAGGTCACTTCGAAGTAATGAATGTGGATGTTAATGTGCAGTAACGACCTTCTCTGGCCACTTCTCGGAGGCCTCTCTTCAGGTCCCTGGTGCCCGTAATGCTAGACCTCTGTCAAGCCACCCTAAAGAGTCCCTGTTATGATGAGATTAATGATGGCGATGGTACAGTCCCCACGTCGCCCTTGACCACATTAAACCCCCACATCATCCATCTCTTTTGTTCAGCAGGCATGGAGCGTTGAGTCACCCTGAGAGGAGGTGTTTTTTTTCTCCTTTTCTACTTTAGCCCAGTTCACAACTCAGCCCAAACTGCAGGTCTTGCTCCAGAGAGTAAGCCTGACTCGCTTCCAGCTCTCTCACTTTCTGAGCTATTGCGTCGGCCAACCTCAAGATCAATGGCATTTTTCATTAGCCCAGGAAAGAGAAACCGCCTGTGATTACTGCCAATAAAGGAAATTAGATCAAATGATTTTTGACTTTGATTTTTTTTCTTTTGCCCCTCCATCCTTTCACATTTAATCAAACGTGAGGTAAAGTCATCACCGAAATTGCTGTTGATTTATAAATAAGTTAATTGGTGGCATTCTCTTTAAGTACCTCTCCCTGCCGGTGGACACGGCACCGCTTTTATTGCCTAGTCAAAACCTCCTTGTGTAATTTTCAAAATGGCCCTAGAAATGAAATTTTCCTCTGAGCTCACGGAGCAGCTCCATCGCTCACAACTCTCTTCTCGTCATCTCTTTAGCGTAGCGTAGGCCAGCTCTTCTGTCCGCATCTGTTTGCTAATTCATCCATCCAAAACCGCTGCTCTTGTGCATTTATCAGATGATTTGGCCGTGTTGCGGCTGTGGAGTGACTGCTATATGGTGAAAAATTCTGTATATTTCTGTAGTCGCTTTGTTAGTAAAAAAAATACTGTTTTATGCCGGTAAAGCTGTCATACCTTTAGGCTTATTGAGTAGATCAAATGAAAGAAATGGGAACAAATCTTTTACCGTAACAGGCTGCAAAGTGCCTAAAGATACAAGGAGCCTAGATAAAGGAGATCCAGCCACTCAGCATTCAGCACCACCAGTATACTGATCACAGCCTGATCATCTGGAATCATCTGCTCCTGGTTCTTTACTGTATCAGACCCTAAGCTAGATGTGCTTTGTTCTGCTTTAATGTTTTATATTTAAGTCATCGTGTGACTTAACAAACAAAACATTCCTCTGAAACTAGGAAGTCTGGGAAAAACATTAAACATTACAAACATGATCAAAAATGAGATATAAATGTATTATTTTATCTTTAACTTTAATTTGTTCCTTCTGAAACACGAGTTTCCACCAGCAAGAAACTGCGCCAGGCTTCACCTGAGCTGCTTCATACTCCAGTAATGTAAACACAAACTAATTCAGTGCTAATAAGAGTAGTTGGGGAAACAAGTGTATGTGAGAGTCAGTGCATAAATTATAATTAAATAATTCACTTACATATTTATTTATGATTCTCTAGAAAACAATGGGTGAAAACTGGAATTTGAGAAAAATTTGAGATAAATGTTGATGTTTGTCACTGTGGAACGTTTGGTGAGCTGTCTTCTGTTCATTGTTCCTTGATGTTTTTTATAACCCTGCTTTCACATTTGGATGAGTTAATTTCTTTTCATTTTCCGTCAAAATGAACATTTGCCTGCCTCTAAAATTTCCGAGTTTTAATTGCATCACTGTTCGCAACTGGGCTGGAAAAAACAAGAAGTTATATCACGTTTCACCTTCCCCTCCCAAAACGTCCCCATATCAGAGCGCAGAGACCTTTCCTGATTCCTCAGGCCCAAAATGGGCTGCAATTTTACTTTAAAAAAGAGTTTTTCCTTCCACTTATTTAGATTTAGACATTTTTGATGGTAGCAAGTGTTTGTGTTGCTGAACTGCTACATTACCACCTTTTGCCTCGCGCACTAAGGAACCGTTCGCTAATGCATCGTGACACCTTTCTACTCAAGGGTTTTAGGGCAATTTGCAAAGCACTCTACCAGCGCAAGGTGTTAAAACAAGTTCGGTCATCGTCCTCCTGTTGGCAAATGAAGCAGGACTAAACAACCATGTGTGCGGTCTCAGCAAAGTCTTATCTTTCCAGCAGAAAATGTCATTATCTTGCACTGAGGAGGGAAAATGTGGAGGAGAGGGGAAAAAATAAACTATTTAACCTCCCCACCATGCCTTCTTCTGTAGTTTTATCATCACCAGGTCTGTCAAGCCATCTAATCGCGTTATAACTGATCTTATCCGCAATATTGTTCTGCAATCTTCTCTTTTCCCTGGCCTGTATCTGTCAGGGGGGAATATTAATTGTGCTGGGGTGATGTATGAGCTCTGGTGAAGAGTGAGCAAATGTAAGAGTCCAATACCCCTTAAGAGGTACTCACCTGAGAGTAATAAACCTCAAGGGGCCTTTGTTAAACTATCACCTGTTTTCAGTTTCATACTGGCTAATTTTAGGCCTGAACCACTTTGTAGTGTCAGTACTGGCATGATGGTGTTTACATTCCATTATGGGCTTTGGACATGTGATGTTGAGCATGGAGATCAACTAGGGGAAGTGATCGCTGGACAGTGTTGCTTTGGCAGAAAGCAAGCTATGGCCTTCACCCACTAAATACATGGCTGTGATGACTGAAGTTGGATTTTTGATGTGTAGACTTCTTAAGGATAATTGAGAATCTTTATTTTTTTGTTTTTCCTTTTCACACCAAAATAATCTTTAGTGTGCCAGAGACCATCATAGTTCTCCAAAGGAAACTGTTATCTTTTTTTTTTTTTTTTTTTTTATTTAAATAAACCAGTTTGTGTCATGTCTTTGCTGATATGGAAATGTGACTGATGAGACAAACGTGGATGGATTTTTTTATGAGCTGGATCCTGATGCACTGTATCCGCCTTTTTCCTCAGCAATCCATTAGAGTGACTCTTTCCCCATCTCTATAAAATATCTGACACATGAGATTTGTCAAGTTCTTCCTTTGACACAGTAGGTGGCTTTATCCGTCCACCGGTGCTCTGACCGTACTGCGGGTTTAAAACCATTACTGGCTCACCCCCATCAGTCTTGCGTGTCTTCCAAACGCTCACGCCATCCGGAGCCATCCGTCACCAAAACGGGTCATGGCATCAGTCAGATTTGCCCAACATTACAGCTTCTCCTCCGAGGTTCATGAGGGGAAATAATAATGCGTAGTTCTTGCCTGGAACAGAAACTTAGTTGAACTATATTTCTTGATGAAAATGTGCAGAACTCTGGTAAAGTAATCCGGATCCTTGTCTGTGTCCACACTTTTCCAGGTATTACTTGCGGCATGACATACCAACCTCCCTCCTCTCCTGCATCCTTGCACAAGTCAGGCAGGGGGTCTGCTGGATTACATCAAATCAAGGTAGAGGTCAATGCCTAGGACGAGGGCTGACCTAATTAGAATATGTGCTGGCAGCATCCTGGATCCATTTCCCAAACTCCCCGTAGTAGAAGTGCCCGCCCTTCATTTGCATACGTTGCACAGTGTGTGGCAGCGAGCTCCCCAGATCTTGCTCTGACACACATTCGTGTCCTCTGAGCCAGCCTCGCAGATATTGGTTTGCGGGCGACTAGATTTCCCCTCTTTCTTTTTTTTACATTTGCAATAGACCTCTCTTGAGCGATTGTAATGATTCCCCACTCCTCGTCTTGTCTTGACGGTCTTTCATTGTCTTTGTCTGAGGTGATTAGCATACGGAGGTGCATGAAACGTGCCGGTTTAAGAACACACTTTACCTTTTCTCCCCTCAAGTGGTGATGGTGAGCTTTTCCTTGCCAATTAAATTCAGTCACTTTCAGTTATATTTCTTTTATATAGTAAACGCTCTCTCTCTTTCCTACCCAAACAAAACAAAACAAAAAAAAAAAAAACAAGACAGTCAGCAAATTAGACTTTAGTCTGGAAACAGAGTCTGCAGTCTAGTATTCCTAATGATGAGCAGTGACCTGACTCCTCATACACTGTGTTTGTTTAAGAAGTCAGCGGATGCTGAGCTGCTTATTTATTGTAGATCCAGGTTGGGGAAAGAGGAGGCTCCGTGAAGGCAGCCATAGCTAAGAAGCACATAATAAGCTTAGTTTTTAGGTGCCTCTTAGGTCTCCACCGAGAGGCAGTCCCGCCGTGCTGCTGCCCGAGGGGTTCCTGGTCATTCGGAAGTGGTAGCCTATTAGAGGGCCTTGCTGTGTTAAGTCTGAAAGATTTTGTCCCGTTGGACGGTCCTGGCAAGTCTGGTGTCGCTCGATACAGAAAATGTCATGTCATTTCTTTCATCATATTGTTCACAATTGATTCTGACAATTAACTGCCTTGTGTCTAACGACAGCTCTCTCACTCACTGTAATTGCATCTCTTGTTACTAATGCTTGATGATTTTGCAAAACAGAAACAAGGTAATTATCATTAAGCGGGTTGTTCAGGCCTCTTTAGATCTTTTGCTAGGTAATAGATTGGAGCTGGAATATGGGAGTTCACAGCTTTCTGGGATTTGAGGGAGGAGGTTGGGGATGTGTGCATGCCATTTAATCGCTCTCCTGCTGGTCCGCATGCACAGTTGTCATCTGCCTCATCCTTTTGATTATCTAACTGGCTCATCTGATTCAGATGCATGTTTGAAAGAGAAGCTTGAGCAAAATTGCATTGCTATAAAAATAATGAAGAAAGATTGTGCCCCATTAGGTGTTCCTAAAGACAGCACATTCAGGCGAAATTGGTAAAAGTGGATTGTGTGCTAGCTAGGACTACACTATATATTGTCTGCTAATCGTTATCACAATATTGGATGCTGCAATACTGATATTGCAGAATACTGCAGTACGAAAATGAGCCTATAAACAGTCAGTGTTTCTTACTGGGAGACCAAGCACAGCTCCAGGTGAGTTCCTGGGTGTTTTGATGAATCAAGGCCTTCATGTAATACAGCAAAAGTCACATTTTTACATATAAAGATGTCGGTGCATGAGTGGGCTAAACTGCTGTGGCCAGATTAAGGAGATAGATTTGTGTTGGTTTTGTGACATCACAAAAGGGGCTGTTTCTGTAGCGTATTTTCCATTTATGGGGGATAAACGTAATGTTAAAAATAACATTTAGTCTTTTTAATTCCACAGAAGTGGTTGCATGGTTCCTTCAAAAGGCACTGAAGTAAGTAGCAGTAAAATCGCAATAGTGTGTTGACCCCCACCACCACCCCAGGGAAGAATGAAGCCTGGCTGACCAGAGCAGGAGATGTCGAAAACTTAAATTCGAGCAAACTTGCGACAGTGAGACATGCATTAACCAGCCGCATTGCCAGCAATTTCGGTCCCTTTTCCCACACGCTGCCTGTCCTTTGCCAAAGCAGGAACGTGTCACGATGAAGAGTAACAGTGTCTCCACACAGTGACACATCCTGAACCAGATCTGGCTCTGCAGAGCAGTATCCTTCTCCTGCTCTAATGAGGATGGAACAGTGTCCACAGGAGCTCTGTCACGTTCCTCACCGCAGAGTGAAGAAGGCTCCTCTCTTTCTTTCCCCCAAGGGACCTCATTAGGATTTTTGTCCCAGTGTCTGTGTAGGAATCGGGACGTCCTTAGGGGAAAATGTAAATAAACGCATTTGTCACTTACACCCCCATCACATCCCCCCCTCCCCCCGACTTCCTTTTTTTTTCCTTTTTAAAAGAAGGGGGAAAAAAGCATTGCGAGGCTTAATTAGTAAGCACTGGCATTACGCTTTCTTTATTATGTAAATGAATCGGTCGAGCGCTTGGAAGTGTTGTCTCCCAAGCTTTGTGCCAGGTGTTTCCTGACTGAATGTTGGGAGCTGAACCCCGTCCCCCCCCAATCCTCCCTCACTTCTTCTCGATGCTAAAGAAAAAGACAACTGTACTGTGAAATCGCAGGACAAGCTATAATTATTTGACAGATTTTTTTCCCCTCCTTCCCCTCCTCCCTTCCAATCTGCAGCTTTAGTGCTGGAGAGAAGTGAGTGACAGGGCCACTTTGATTTCCTTTGTTGTAGCTCAGCAGAGAAAGTGGCTGATGATTTTCAGGACGAAGCTGCTGTCGAGCATGCGGCCACGCTGCTTATCATTCACATGCCCCCCCTTCAAACACACACCCCCAGTTCCTTGCGAACTGTCCAATAGGGCGAAAGGCAAAGAACTTGCTGCATGCACAAAATCCGGGAGCAGGGATTTGTCCTACAGCCCGGAATTGGGTGGGCGCAGCTGATTAATATTGAAAAAAAAGTCCTTCTTCTGAGAGGTGGGATAACAGGTCATGACAGCTTTATAAGGTGAAATGTGGGTTCTTAATACTCTCCACCTGCCCCCCCCACTCCCCCACCCCCAGGCCCAGGTCTTCACGTTTAGCTGTTCTTTTTTTTTTTACCCCAAGTGAAGGAAGTTGGTGACTCAAACAAAGCAATGTGGTTGTCTTGTGTTTTTTTTTTTTTGTTTTGTTTTTTTAAATTTAAACAATGTCTTAGTTTACTGTATGAACAGAGCTTTCAAGCATAATTTGAATGCCACTGAAATGTCCAGGTTTATTTGGGTGAAGTCACATTTGACAAACCTGTTATCTTTGGGCATTTTGAAGTGTGCCTGTATTTCTGGTTGTGAGGTCAACTGAGATACTGCTCATGCCTTTTTTTCACTTCCTGTTTGTAAGATCTAATGCACTGGGTATTCCAATCTGACTACATCTGTTCTGACACTGATTTATGTATTTGTATTATGATTTAGCTATATTGTGAAACCACAATAGTTAATACGATAGTTAATAAGGTATTGTTCTGGAGTACATACATTAATTGTGTCTGTGGTACTAGATTATAAATTCAGTTAAAAGCCATGTGTACAATGATGTTGATTTAGCATTTAAACAGTGCTAGTTGTGTTTGTAGAGAAATGTAGTGTTGTTCAGGTGGTGACTAGGGCTGCACGCCTTTTAATCGTTATTGTAATATTGATTTCTGCTACACTGATGAATGGCTCCCAAATCTGAGCTCACTGATTGGACAACTGATCCAGTGTTATGGAATGGCATGTGAACATACATACCACATTGGAGATGTGATACACCAGTATCTTCTGGATGGTACAGATTTTGTTATATTACTATTGTAGTTTTATAATAACCCTGACTTATAAGCAGTATTGCATGTGAACCAGGTATGCCTGATATTCCATTTGTTTATTAAGATCTGATGTATGTCTATTGCATCACTACTAGATCTGTGCAATAAACTATCAATGCAGACATGTATTGAATTAACTGTATCAGTGTTTATTAATGTACTTTTTACACAGCATATATATGGACAAATGAAACTGGTACTTTACAACATCCAACAAATGGCAAATGCGCTATAATACGTTTTTGTAATCACAGAAATAAAATGAGGTTTGTGTGTGTGAACTATATCATAGGTGTGCACTCTCTTATGATGTGGTGCAGTCTTCATCTGCTGTTCTCCTTTCTCTTGATTAAGTGCTGTCATAGAGGATGCATCATCTTGTCATTTATTATTGTGACATAGGTACACACTGGCCTCTCAAATCTGGGCATGCATAATTATCCCTTCACTGACGCCCTGATGATCAATGCAGAATTATAATTTAGTGCATTCACTGTGCACTTTATTACAACAAATAGGTCTTAAGCTTACATTGTTTTTATATAGTGCAGTACACTATACAATCACTGTGAATTTGTATAGTGCAATATTTACCTTTATATCACCCACTGACTGGTTCTACATTTTATATATATTTTTTGTATTTATTGTTTGTACCTTGCTGTCTTGAGCTGACTTACGCGGTCTCGCCTACTTTCTGGGGAAGAAGTGAAAATGTATAATGTCCGTATGTTGTCTTGCGTGTCTTTTATGTCTGCACATTGACCATGGAGGAACGCAGTTTCTTTCAGCTATGCATCCATTGTTGTACTGTTGTATGGTATGACAATAAAGTTCACTTACTTACTTACTAATGGTGTGTATGAAGGTGTGTAGATGTACAATGGCATGTGGAGGTGTGTAGATGTACGATGGTGTTTGTGTAGATGTATGATGGCGTGTGTGTGGACGTACGATGGTGTGTGTGGAGGTGTGTATGTACAGTGGTGTGTGTGTGGGGAATGTCTGATGTGATGTTTCTCAAGGTAGATGTACGATGCGCTGGTGCTGTGATCTCTTGCGATCATGCTTTTAATGTTTGTTAAGAAAAATCCAAAAGATGCAGTATCCCAGCATCCCATGTACTGGTGTCTATTTCAGCTCCGTGCTGTTTGGATTTTGTCACGTTAAAAAAATTATTTCATGCTGCATTTTTATTGATTGGTGAGTAGAACTAGGTCGTAGCAGCACACACTCTGTGAGAAAGGCTGTCTTTGGCGAAAGGTGGGACCACCGTTGAGATGCCACGACCAAAAAAAAATCACAATTTGTTTTTCATGACAGTCATCTTTCATCTGGGAGCACACCATTCCTTAGAACAAGCTCATCTGTCGAGTCACTTTTGCATTGCAGTGTACCAACTCAACTTGACCACTCTATTAGGCAAATCTACAGTCTTTAAACCAGAAAAGTGATGGTATGGAACCATTTAATGTTTTGAAAGGCACCGCAATTACAATATGTACCAGAAAAATTCCAATATTGATATTTCCACCCATATCCTGCAGCTCTAGCTGGTACCATTCATTAGAACAATCAGGCTGGATAGTATCACAGCTTGCTTCTTTAACCTGCTCTTTGTGTTTCCATGGTTAAAGTGGCCTCTGCTATCTGTAGATGCTCTCAGAGATGTTAATCCCGTGGTTTTCATGGCAGATGTTTAAAAGAAACGCCTCCTTTTAGTCAATTTCTTTTTAGCAGCCCAGAAGACGCTTGCCGTAAGTGTGATAACGTGCTGACAAATGAAGCGTCAAAGTGCTCATGTTCATTCCTTCTTTTTTCAGGAAGGTCGTGCCACAGTTGTCGGCAGCAGATCTGCTCATGCGCCCGAGTCTCTTGCGTCGTTCACACCTTTGCCTGTCAATCTGCTCACACCATCCAAGCCTGAGTAATAATCCTCCGGGGGGGTTTCGGCATCAGCCAGTGTTGGCTCGACTGCCGGCGCTACTTCTAGGAACGTAGGGTTTGCCCCAGTTGCGTTTTTATACGTCCCACAGCGGGAAAAAACGGGTAGTCAGAGCCACCTGCTTCAGCGGGTGCAAAGCATTGCATTATTAAGGCTTGTGTTTTGCATTTTCAGGCATTTACAGTAATTATTAGAGGAGGGATTTCATCTAAGACTAAAGTCTGCCTGAACTAATTCAGCAATAAAATGGCATGGAAGGCTTTGGCTGCAGGGAGGGAGAACAAATGCACCCCTCCTCTTCCCAGCCATTCGAGTGAGTCTCAGAACTTTCTCATCATCTCCTTATTACCGGGAATATCCGCGGCCGTGTTATTGCCAGACGTGATCTCCGCGCATCCTCGATTTTTGAGCGGCGTCTCGGAATAATGTAAACAAATTTAATGAACGTGCTGTTCTCGCCGCGCCTCCACGTCAAGGTTCCCAAGTGCTTTTATTGCGAGCGGATGTCATCAGTGGAGGTGCATTCATTTGCTGCGCCGGCTTCCGTAATTCTCTTACGAATGGCTGATATGCGCCTGGCCTCCTGACCCCCTCGTCGACTCGCAGACCGCTCAGTGGCAATCACAGGAGGGGGGGCCTTCAGCCTCTTCCTCCATGTGAGTTTAGTGGCTCACAGCCAGAATAGAAATAACCTGAGCCTGCAAGAGAAAAGCTCACATTGATCTCAGTTCAGTACAAGGCCTGAGGTAAAAACCAAAGCTTCGCCGTTTTTTGTTTTTATTTTGAATGAAACATTCACAAACTTCACAAACTCCTGTTAAATCCTGTTACACCTTGGTTTAGGGCTCAGACCAATGTAAGCCGAGTTTGTGACGTTCTTTACATCTGTATATTCTTCTGGCAGGGAGGGGGGTTATCATTTAGCGCTTTTCCCTTTAAAATCATTGTCTTCTGTTTATGAGCAACCCTCTCTAGAATCAACTCCACTTTGATCTTAAAGGGACCCACGGCAGAGAAAAGACAATTTGGACATAAAAGGTGTTTAGGCGATCAGTGTTGAGATTAAAAGGATTTTCAGAATTAATTGATTTGAAGTGAATTACAAGCAAAGCTCGAGTGCACCCCCTTCTCTCTCTTTCTCTCTCTCTTTCTTTCTCTCTCTCTCTCTCTCTCTTTCTCTTTCTCTCTCTTTCTCTTTCTCTCTTTTTCTCTCTCTCTTTCTTTTGTGCCTGGAGACTGAACCCCCCCGACCCCTGTGTTAGGATGTTGTGTGATCATGTGTGCCCCAGCCTCTATCCTAAGCTGTCCTTTACATTCTAAATGTGTGTGTCTCTCTCTCTCACTCTCACATGCTCTCACTCACGCACACACATACAAATACACCCCAAGTCAGGATAAAGTGATGCTGGTTGGTTTTGAGGGCGGTGGGAAGGTAAACCACCCACCGCTCCTCCTGACGCTCCAGGGCCGGGGCTGTTTTGCTAATGAAGAGCTCAATTTAGCCAGTGACGCGGTGCGAGCCGATCCGTGCACTCTGACTGGCTGAGCGCACCGCTGACATCACACAGCCCAGCCGTTGATTTGCCGCTGTCTCCGAGGCTCCGGAGGCGAGAGTCTCAGCCATGGGCTCTGGCACTTAAGCACAGACGGAGCTAGTGCCACAGAAAGAGAAAGACAGCGAGAGAACGAGACACAGAGAGATAGACAGACAGAGAGCAGGAGAAGGGGGGTTGCTTTTGGGAGCTTTGCTCAACGCAGCAACTATCACAGCCAATGCAGCCACTGGTACTATGGAAACTAAACCTCTGACCAATGGAAATAATGGAGGCTACGATGTGGCAGGTGAGTGCACAGACTCTACGGACAGGTACTTCGGACAAATTGAAAACGACAATTAGTTGTTTGATCCACAAAAGCATGCTGATGCGTTTATGTCTGTTTTGATGACACTTTGCCAGGTTGAATGTTCAGCTTTTGCAGAATTCTTAAAGGTGAAAGTCTGGCGAACAGTTCAAAGGGTTTCCGTTGTTAAGTTTCGTCCTGTTGTATTCTCTGCCTTCTCTTCCAAAGCGTGAATATTTTTGTGCAGATTTAAAGAGGGAGTAAAAGTGGTTCATCTTCACCCCCACTAAGATCTTTTGATGTTCTCTGAATGGCTCCTCTTTGCCGAGCCGTTCCACTAGTCCCTAAACCCTCGGAGCCACGCTAGACTCGAGCTCTGCCGCAAGATGTGTACATTTCCTTGTGTCTGTCAAGAACTGTCGAATTTAAATGTTGTGCAAATTTGCTGAATTGGAGGTTTTCGTAGAGATAAGGAGCTCGCCAGAGAGCGTGGGTTAACGGGGTGTGAACCAAAATGCAGAGCTCTGATTTCCATCCACACAGGTGATTTCAGGAAATCTTTGTGCAGTTTGTTCAATACAACTTACCGTAATCTCTGAGGTAGTGGATAATGAGCCCCTTCTTGCATTTTGACCTTTTTCTTTTTTTTTAAGTACTTTTTTTTTTAATTTGCTGCAGTGTGCACAAGTATAATGCAATTCCATTAAAGTGGCTAACTGCGGATTTTAGAGCACATTCAACTAATTAAATTGGCCATTTACATATTCTGCTCCTATTAAATTTCCTTTAGGGGTCGCAGAATTTTAATGCTGCTTGTCTTGTTGTTTTTTTTTTTGTTTTTTTTTTATTTTAAAGTTATTTTGCATGCAATATACTTTTACTTAGTGGTGCAATCTTATGCTTTATTAGTGATTTTTGTTTTATCTAATACCACTGTCTTATGATTATTGATAATAGTTCATTTCTATTCTTGCCTATACCCAGTGTTTGTGTGGCTGTTGGTAAATCAGGAGACAGATGGTGGTGGCGGTTGCTCACAGACGGCAGCAGTGAGAAGCTTCTTCAGAACGACATCCAAGTGATGATTTCCTCTCTGTTTCACCTGAGCTGCAGGGGATCTAGCACTAATCCAGTGAGCAGCACTCCACTTTGGGTGTGAGAAAGGGAAAGTCCTGAATTTCGTCAAAAATGGACCCAGGACCAGTTCTTAAACTGATGAAAATTTATACTCCTTGGTTACAAAATCTTAAATCGATTAACATTTGATCTTTAGTCTATATTTTTTTATTCAATACAATATTAGTGGTCCTCAGTTGATTGACCTTTTTAAAAAAATAAATATATATATATATATATATATATAAATATATATATAAAATTTTGCACATGTGTTTCTGGCCACAGTTGGTGTTACATTCCAGTAGCAGGCCTGCCAATCATCTGAATATAATTGGTTGTGAAATAATAGTCCAGCGGCGCTGATGGGGATTATATTAATAAGGCCGTCGCCTGTAGAGAGTCTATGTGTCTGTGAAAGAGGAGCAAGTGGCAAAAATCTCTGTAGATGTGGTTGTACAGTCGGCACATTCCACTTTGAAATTAATTTTGGAAAATGCTACTTTTGACCTTTTTTGGATTTAAGCATTAAACAACAATTTTATTTTGCCATTGACTTTCATTTTTTTCCATTTTTTTCCTTCTTTTTCTACAAGCTCATGGCTTGTGTTTCTACAGCCTGCCTGTCATTTATTTTCCCTCATTGGTACTTCTCTTTAAAGTGGATGCACAAATCGAGAGCAGTAATAACACTTCTGTAAAATCTGCAGATAATGAGTGCAGTCGTTGGCCCCAGCACTTGTCTCATTTCACAAACGGCAGGTAGCACAAACAACTTATTTATCCATGCCGTCAAAATCAATACGCCCGCCGTACCTTGCTGACACTGATGCTGCTTTCGTTCGTTTCTCCAGAGATTCATTCTAGGCTGTTGAAATAACATTAGCGGTGGATGCTTAAACAGCCAGGCGCTTTTCTTTCTTCACCCGTACTCTCGTCCTCATACTGTCTCTCTGTTATTCACGAACAAAAGTGGATTGCACTACTTCTGAACACTCGAGACCACGGGGTTTTTGTCTTTGCTTTCTTTTCATTCTTTTTCTTCTTCAAGATTCATTTTTCCTCTGTTTCTCTAGTCAGCAGTGGCCAGTTTATTTGGCAGCAGCGCCCTATATGTCTACATGTCTGTTTAAAAAGCTGCTGCTGTCTCGTTTTGGCTGCCACGCACTGGCCAATTAGCTCCAAAATGTGGACACGGCTCTCGCAGCTGCTTTACAGGCTCCTTTTCAGACCCCTGAAAACGGCTCCTTTTCTTGGAGGGCAATAAGAATCCCCCTCAAGAAGGAAAGGAGGAACTATGTATGAATGGGTATGATTGTGAATGATTTGAACCACACCTCATAGCCTGCAGCATGTCACATTTCAGCATAACCTTGTGCAATGGTTCCACGCCACTGTTTTATGACTTTTATAGCTGATTCAGATTTTCACTTAATTGTTTATTTTATTTTTGTTGGATGTACAGAAAAAGGTTTATCCAGGTCGTTTTCTGCCTCTGCTAATGCTGTTCTACTGCCTTATGGTGGTTCTAACAAGCCCTTGGCACCATCTGCCCTTGCAGTCTCTCTTTTAGATGCTGTCGGGTGCGGGGGAGTTGGGGGCTAAGGGTCAGGCCAGCGTGGGCAATTTTGGCTTTTTCTGAGCGCATTGTCTGCCACAAAGGACCGGAGAGGGTGAAATGAGTGGAGAGCTGAACAACAGCGAACCTGCTGCACCCTCGAATGCTAGAACAGCCCTTCTCTGTTGCTAGTTGGTCTCCAAATTGCCTTCGAGTGGTGCGTTTAGAGGATTGGAGAGTGAAAATATGTAGAGTGGCTTGCCGGGCGATTGTCAGAGGCTTCTTTCCCCATGACCTGCCGCGCTGGAGCTCTGCAGAATTCATTTTTGAAGGATGCGGAGGGCTGAGCAAGCTGTCACTATTACACTTTGCGCCCAGACGGCACGGCCTCAGAGGAAAAAAGAGCGAACGTAAGAGCTCTGAAGAGCAGGGGCTTTGACAGCTACCTTGCTCCACATGATTCTCGGAGGGTTAGCGTAGAGACAGCTTGCATGTTTGCATGCACGGGGGCCCGTGGATGGGTGGTCGTGCGCCTTTGCACCTGTCCCTTCCAATGACAGCCCCTCCCCAACCCTCAACCCCCACCCTCCTGGAACAGGAACACACACACACACACCTTTTGCTCTTGCCCATCCTCAGGCTCCAGATCTCATGAATCCCAATCAGCCAGGGCCATCAGCCGCTTAAATAATGCAGCAGCGGCCGCCTCAGCTACATTAGCGTGATAAATGCGCTACATTGTCAGCACTCAGCCCTGCCAAGTGTTTGCTTAGCTGTGCCCTCCAATTCCAAACACATCCCTTTGATCTCTGGCCTCAGCAGAGAGGGACAAAACCAAAAAAAAGGGCGGCAGCCACCTTGTATTGAAACCCGACATCGCTCAACTGATCTGCGCTGTCATTTGTAGCTCTATTGACCCACCAGACTGCTTCCCCGTTGATGCGGCAAAGTAGTAGAAGATATTTATCTTGTAGCCGAAGGTCTTCTTTCTCCATAGGGGCTTTTGGCCCACTTAAGTGCGCCAGGCTGCCACCTCAGTGGATTACAGAGGAATGGGGATGTGCACCTTGTCTCTCTGCTGGCCTTGCGGTCTTAATTCGGAGGCTGCTTTGTGTTTGTGTCTCTCCAGTTGATTGCACTCTGAGGGTGGTCCTTATAGTCTCAGTAATTGGTAAGGGTGTTACAGCTTCTGTGATAGGTCATTATATATTGCTTGCTTTTTTTTTTTATTTAAAGCATGGCAAGTTGGTGAATTTGCACCTCTAAGGCATCGCTTGGCAGGGATGTCCATGTAATGAGCCCCTTGTTGACTGTAAACGCAGTCGCATGGCAAAAGATGCTAGTTTAACTGGACAGGAAAGCAATCCAAATGAGATCTTCAGAGAGTGCCTGTGTGTGTGTGCGTCTGCGATACAGCAGGGCTCGGCTCTGACCAGGTTTTGTTATTGCAATCTCGTCTCCAGGTTCCTGAAGGGCATGAACGCCTTGTTGGTTACCAGTGCTGTTCTGATCTGGAGCCAGTGCTGGTGACAGGGACATGGGCCTCTATCTCAGGGCATCCAGCACGCTCAACACAAGCGACAACCTGGTCCACAGCACCACTGAAAGGGACGCGGGGTTCACCCTTCTTGCCAGGGCGGCACCACCACAGGCCCAGAGCACATCAGAACATTGGGTAAGAAGAATGAAAAAAGAAAAAAAACTCAGCTGAAGTGTGTGTAGTATGCATAAACCCTGTAAAGCCAAGATTAAGAGTCTCGTGTGGGTAGCACAGACAGGAGTAGAGGTAGTTTGGAAATGAAAGAGGGAGCTTAAAAAGCCTGATGAAAGACAGAATGCATTCATGGCGTCCTGAACCATCTGGGTGATCTGTCAGAGCTCCAAGTCTCTCAGTGGGATCTGAAGTGTCACATGCCTGAAATCTCACAATCCTGACGTGTTAATGTAGGTCTGAGATTGGCAGATAAGCAATTAGCTTGTTTTTTTCCTCTAAATGAATGAATGTAATAGATTAGTATTGTGCCATTTATATACGTTTATAAATATGTGCAAAGATGGTGTACAATTTTACATTTTTATTCTAAAACTTCAAATAATGGCATATTTAGATCACAAACAATGCATTAATATGGATAAATAGACTAATTGCTAACAATACATTGTTAAATTAATTGCATTTTTATAATCTGCCTGATAGAGGGTCAGCCCTTCCCTCCATGGTCCTTACATTCCCTCATTTGCTGCAGTTGAACAGTATGTACAGTACATTTGCAGCCCCATGTAAAGAAACTAAAATCTCGCATCTCCTTCAGGTCCCAAGCTCCTGGTAGATGCTCCAAGTAGCCTTCTCTAATGAGGATGTCTGATACTGTCAATGTAAAGGAGACGAGCGAAACCATGAGAGGTCTGGGGGTAGAAGAAAGTGCGCCTGGCGGCAACAGCCACACCAAGTCTGAGAGCCAAGAGCAGTTTGAGCCTGATGGGGAAGAAAACTGCGGTGATGACAAGAGTGAAACACAGGTAAACCTTTACAACTATTCTAGAACCAGTGGCCTCTAATCTTACAGTCTTACTGTCAAAGAACTGTACAGACCTCCAAGAGGTAACCGAATAATTTGTGTAGTCTCTTGAATTTGATAGTGCAGACCATTCGGGTATAATTGCTTCTACATCTAGGCTGGATTAAGTACTTCACTGCAAGATGGATAAGTGGTATTGCCCAAACCGCTGGAGTCTGTTGTAGTCAGTTATTGCCCCAACCTTTTATACCTCATTCATTTTCCCAATTCTTTATGCCGTGTAGCATTCAATATCTGCTGCTGATATTATGCATCATATCAAGTAAATGTTTAAAAAAACATTGTGTTCTGTTTGCCTAAAAATACCACAGCACAGGCTTTTGAGGAGCCATGGTTCTGGGAAAATGGTATTCTGATGATTAACACATGCTATTGAGTCATTGTCAAGCGATGTCCTTGCACTCAATCTTGTTAATTTTCTCTTATGAGACACAATATTCTTTGATGTGTTTGCTCGCGATCAATAGCAATATTGACTATCATAATTATCGCTATCTCTCAAAAAGTGCCCTCAGGTTTGTGTGGAATGTGTCTTGTGAAGGAGACAGGTCAGAAAAACAAATCAGTAGAGCGATTGTTCCGATACTGCCCAGGCACACAAGGCCCAGAGGGGGTTGCCAGCCAAGCACAGCCAATCAATTGTCAGGTAATTGTGTTATGAGAACCAGCCGAAATGGATACACCTCGACCCACGCTAACTTGTGAAGGTTAAGCTTTTGAAGGTTGCAGTAGTGCATCTTAGTTTCTTTGTATTTATCTCCTCTCCCCCGTTATTTGACAGCGCTTTCGGTGACACGCTGACATTTTCCCAGTGTTGTCCATTTTTTAACCTTACAGATCCTCCTGTTCTCCCTTCTTTTCTTTTTTTTTCTGCCAAAAATTGCCTTTCCCTTTCTGCTCCCTGGAAGAGATGCTTTGCAAGGAAAGCAGCCGGGCAAAAGTGAGGAGGCCTGTGTGAGCAGCCGTGCGGCTGGCAATCTGAGCTTATCCTCAAACTTTCTCTGTGTCGCCTTGGGGGGTGTGGAGGAAAAGCACAGCAAGTGGCTTTATGGCCATCTGGCTCTGCACCCCCCCACCCCCCCTCCAAAGGCTTTTCGCAGATCCTTGGCTGCACACGATGCGGCACTACCTGCTTCTCCTCTTTTTTCCGCAGTACACACACATTTCTGAATCCTTTTTCCTCATCGCATTGTGCACATTCCTGTGGCAAATTTCACAGAATACTGCAGTTGGGAGTGCCTATCTGTGGCTCTGTGCCATTTCCAGGCACTCTGGGACTTAGAGAAGCTCAATACCCAATTAAGAGAGAATAAGCATCCATCATAACTTTGTAAGGCTACTGTGTTGCTCATTAACCACGGCATGCTGGTGTCTGCTAAAACCTGAGGGACCTCAAGACCACAGGAGCCAGAGAACGAAGCAGAAGATGAATGGGAAACGACACCCGTGTAAGGCTGCCCCAATTGATGGCATCATCTTCTGTTACGTCCTCTGGCCTCACCTGGGAGAATATGGCCAATTCGCACACCATTTCTGCCTATTTCAAGGTGTCAATAGGACCGAGCCGCTCCCCTAAGTGCGTTTTTAAAGTAACCACTTCACACCATGGTGGAACTAACGGCATCTTCCTAATGTGAAGGTGTATTACAAAGAGTCAGGATTGTGGCAGGAAGGTTTTTCTTCTTTGCTTTTCATTTGTCTATTCACAAAAGAATGAAGACAACAACCTCCCATTCATTTAGTGTCGCATCTAATTGCTGATGAAATATTATGAACAACAGTGATGACAGCTGCTGGGAACCCAGCTGTTTGCTTTTAAGATGAGTGATGGAACAGGATTAAGTAAAATAAAATGTGACATGTCCGGAAAGATACAGATTAAATGTAAAGCATTCGATATTGAAGCAGCCGGCTGGGTAGCACAATGGGTCATGTACAGAAATGTTTGAACATTTTAGTGCAGCTGATAAGGTTGGGTACCATTTTGAATGTTATCAATTTTATTATTGATTCTTCCCCATTTTTATTCTATAAAGGACACATTTTTTGAAAATAAAGATCTTTTTCAACAGCAATGAGAGTAAAATGCTAAAACATTAAATACATATCAATATGTTGATGTTTTCACCTAAAACATGTCCTGATATGTGACCACTCATGTCATTGCAGATATGTAGTGGTTAAAAAACCAAAAATGTGTAGGTACTAATATGGAGTCTACTTCTGGTACCCAAACCTAATAGCATTCAACTGTAGCTCAGGTGCATAAAATTAAAATAATACTTTGGAAAAATGACGACTCTCATGCCAAGAATTCTTGAGTATTACTGTCTTGCTTGTTCACAGCTGTGCATCAGCAGAGTTGGTTTAAGATAAAGTGACATTTCAGTTTTTTGCAAGGACTTGATGAAAGTTGGTCTTCCTTATGAAAGGAAAAGGGGAAAAGGCTACATGTATTTAATCCCTTTCAAACCATCCATTATCCCTGAAAATCTAGATAATGCTTCTGTATTTTCTGTAATAGATGGTTTTGGGCAACCAATCATGTACCCTTTGCTTTGCCTTGCTGTGAAGCATATCATTCAGAAGTTTGTTCCTGTTATTTGTTGTTGTTGTGACTTGAAAGCTGCTTCAGTGACGTAATTCATGTGCCCCATTTTGTCTCGTTGCCTACCGTACAGCGGCAAATACCTGGACAAAGTGCAAAAAGGCCCAAGGTACAGTGGCAAGAGGCATGTTCTAGATGTTTCCTGACAGCTTTGTTTCATCCGTGCTTTGTTTTTTTGTGTGTGTGCCATGAACCAATAGTTGCTCATTAAGCAATTAGAAGCTACTCCAGTATTTTTCAGATGATGTGCCTGTGTGTGACAAGTACTTTGAGTGCATCGCCTAAAATCTCATGCTTTTATTTGCCTGCATGGTTTTCAGACACTCAAGTGCCACGGTTGTGGCCCTTAACCATCTTGAATTCTGTGTAGGCATGGCAAGGCTCTTGGCTATTTACTTGATTATCCTTGAGCTCTGAAAATCAGACGGATCATTTTCTTTTAAATCCCATATGTGTGGTGGTTGCACGGGAAATCAGGTTTTGATTATGTCCATCCGTTTCCCTTGTTTGCTTTTAGTTCATGCACTGTTTCGTGAAAATGCAACTCAACCTGCAGTGGTTTTTTTTGTGCACATCCTGATCTCTCTCTTTAACCCTCACTACTCTCCCCCAGTCTAACGCAAAGTTAAAGTTAGTTCGGAGCCTGGCCATTTGTGAAGAGCCATCTCCTCCCCCAATTTCCTCTGAACTGCTTCCAGAACATCAGGTAAAGCTCTTCTCGGGGCCTTTTAAAAGTGTCACATTCCACCTCACTTGATAATACTTGCAGGCTCATCTCACTGAATGCACGTTGTATTTGAGCCCTTCGCATATTATTTTGTACCTTAGGTCTGTGTATGAAGTATTAATTTACAAAGGGTAGGGGCCCTTTGTGAATCGCCATGGCTGCAGACATTATTGCTTGCAGGGAAGTGTTCAGTTTTCCTCTCTAAGTTTTTTAGCTTTAATGTCAGGACCAGGGCTG
Organism: Brachypetersius altus; assembly: GCA_037974465.1. Classification (NCBI taxonomy): domain Eukaryota; kingdom Metazoa; phylum Chordata; class Actinopteri; order Characiformes; family Alestidae; genus Brachypetersius; species Brachypetersius altus. The sequence continues at coordinate 4,109,975 of JBBPDB010000002.1, read as the reverse complement.
CCCAAACCATCATCTATTAACTGTTCTCGCATTAGTCGCTGCAATATGCAAATAAGCCTCACAATATTGACCAGTCCCAGCTCCAGGTGAGTTACTGGGAATTCTGAACCATTATAGATTCACTGAATCTTTTGAATGTTTTTAAAACGCCCGCATTCTACTTTGTCCTTCTATTTCATTTTTTTACTGAAAATATTTCGTAATTTGTCATAGCTTTCTTACGCAACTGATTTCCAAACTTTGTTCACCCCATAAAATGTTTTTTTTGTTATTGTACTAATATATTTTTAAAGTAACTTGTTCCGATTGGCTGCCCTGTATTGCAGCTCGTTCAAGAGGCAGTAAAGTGTTGAAACACTACTTCAGCATGAATTGTTGGGTCTAATCTTTTATACATTGATTAGGCAGATTTATATACACATTTGACATCACAAAACTACAATTTGAAAACTGGATTAGTAAACATACAATATTACACATGATATTTACAGAGTTCAAGCATCTTTAATTTTCGAAAAGTGAGGATATGGACTCTTTAATACAGAGGTCACCAGCCACCGGGCCGCAGACCGGTATTGATCTAAAAGATCTTTCATTTTGGAAAAAAGTGCTTTTTATTTGTCTGTGGATGAAATAAAAATCAAATAATAAGATGGGCTTGTAATAATAAGAAGATTTATTTGATTAAGTTGAAGTGAAGATGAAATGGTATCTTCTGAATGAGACAGCCATCTAAGCACTGGGTAACTGCTCAAACTGCTGATACCCAGCAGAATTGTCCTCTCCATCATTGCGTGTTTGATGACCTACGCCATCGCTCGGTGCCATGTTAGCCAGTAGGGCATTCCAGTATATCGTCTACTAACGTTATCGTGATCTCGATCTCCACAGTATTTATTTAGCTAAAGATTGCACTATGCAGTGATCCTCTAACCCACAGGTGTCAGACTCCAGTCGTGGAGGGCAGGTTTTGGTGATTTCCCTGCTCAGAAACACCTGCATCACCTCGCCAGTTAGTTGCCGGGTTTAGTGAATGTGTTTGAGTAGGAGAACCATCGAACTGTGCAGGACCTCCCTCCAGGATTGCTTGCACTATCAAGCAATTTTTGCTGAGAATCAAATCCTGAATGTTCGGCTCTCAATCCATTGAAGGAATCTGCCTTTCTATTATTTAAAGGATTTTGCTATTTGCTTCAAGTTTTTTTTTCAAAGTTTTCCTTACATGCCTCAAAGGCTGTAAAGACCACCCCACCACTACCACAGCTCGAACTCTAACGTTGGCCTGCCTCAACTCACATCAGCTACCTATTTTCCACGATGGCAGAACAGATCTCCCTATTCTCAGTGTAAACAGCACAGCTCCCTTTTGCCCCACGGAATAAAAAGCTTCTTTCAGAAATGCTCCGTAGCTCCCTCGGCGTCATGCTGTGCGCCTGCTTTACTTTGTTTTACTTTTGTGGTGGTTTTGAAAAGTGAAACGGACTCCTTTCTTCGTCACGTTGTTAATCAAAGGAAAGTACGGCGGGGAGAGAGGCGGCTTGGTCTTGGCCTCTCTGGAGGGGGTGAAGGCACAAGGACGCCGTTGAGCTGGGAGGAAAAAAAGCAAAGACTTAAACCAAAAGATTCCCCTCAGGGTGCCTGGGCTTAGCCACATTGCAAATGGCAGGGGTCCTGAAAGCTCAAGGCATAAAATATAATCTGCTGCCGGTGATGCTGAACCAAAGGCTTGAATTTTGATGTTGTGTCTTTTGAGGAGTCTGCGTTTAAGGCCGGTCTTAACACATGTTTCCACGGTTCTACTGGCCATGCTGCTGTCCCTGATGATCAGGATTTTAAGGCAGTCGGGGAACTGCTCAGGCAGTATAGCTTAAAGTAATGAATTTTACAATCCTCTTAAAGGAATGGCTGTTGATTAGAACAATCTCACCTTTTCTGGGCGGTAAGAAATAAAAAGTGATCATCAAAACTGAATCAGAAAATTCAATTGATCCTGGAGGGAATTGCTTTAGTACGACCTCACAGACACAAGAGTGATATAAAATATAGGGTCTAACAAAATCCAATAAAAACTTTGTAGAAAATTCTCTATGATGTACACAAAACAGATTTTTTATGCAGTTACAGTTTTTTATTTGTTGAACATATTAGAAAATATTAAAATGTGTTTTATCATGCTTTTTAGACTGATATTGTGTAAATGAGCACCGTTCTAATTGGCTCTGTAATGCACTTTCTGAACTGAAACACTTTGAGCAGTTTCAAAATATGATCTGGAAACCAAATGAGTTGTTTTATATGCATTTATGGAAGTGTTTCAAGAAATTGCCAATATTTCCATTTGAATGACACGGACCCTTCAAAAGTTAAATAAAATACCACAAGAAAAATTGCATTGAAATTAATAGAAAATGACATATTGAAGATTATTCACACTGGAGAAGGTGTTGAACAAAATGTATTCATTCAAACCTTTTGCACGTGACTGTACAAGTGTGACTCGCTCCATATCAGTATTTTGTGTTTCTTCCACAGGATGAAATTCAGATCAAGCTCTCCCGATCATTTGACAGAGAGGACGCTCCAGTCAGTAAAAATGAAGATGACAAGGACAGAAGTGGTGACAAGCTGGAGAAATGTGAGAAAATGCCCCGCAAGATGCTGTCAAGAGGTGTGCACTTGTGTGTGTGATTATGCAATTCTTTAAATTGGAAATGGAGGGAAAAAATCATTAAGAAAAAAAAATGTTTTTTTGTTTTTCCATCCTCTCCAGACTCCAGTCAAGAATACACAGACTCCACTGGCATTGATCTCCATGAGTTCTTGGTAAACACATTGAAAAACAACCCCAGGTTTGTAGACCTTTATTCAACCAAAGAACTTGCCTTTTTTATGCCGAACAAGAATCATCATGAAATTCACATTCGTTTCTCATGTTCTTGTGCAAATAAATATAATAATAATAACCCAGTTTTCTACAAGTACTAGAAACTAATGGCACTTTTTCCACTGGCGCAAGGAACAGTGCTGTACCATGAACAAATGTTTTTTCAACTACAAATAAAACGACCCATATCCTGAAAGCAGGTGACGGCTGAGCAGACTGCTTCACTTCTGATTGGTGAAAATGCCATCACCCTTATTTAAACAGCCTGTGCAAAATAAACGACAATGGAGACACAAACCAACAGCAAGGAATTTGAAATACAAGCACGACTGACTGTCTGGGCTGAAAATAATTTTCAGTGGGAGTTTTCTGTGTCTTTAATGCAGTGGGAAACTTAAAAGTGTACCAGGACCTTGTTAACCAGGACATTGTTGACTCCAAGAACGCAGTTATGGGATGCCAGCCAGCCATTAACTGTGAGGAGAGAATTGAGTCAGAAATTCTGTTACCAGGCTGAGATACACAAAAAAATTTAAATATGCTACAAGTTCTGTGCCATCGCTGTACGGTTTAGACACAGCATTGTTTCTGTAAACCTGTTTAAAAGTGCCTTAAGTGTGAAATTATGTCCTTACCTACTGCACCCAGGGACAGAATGATGCTGCTGAAGTTGGAGCAGGACATTCTGGACTTCATCGCTAACAACGAGTGAGTTAGTGGTTCTCCTCATTAATGACTGAATTTGTGATGGTTTTGCCATTGCTTAGGGATCATCCTGGAAACTCCCTTCTGAGTTATTAATTTCTTTTTTTCTCCTCCCACCCTTTCAGGAGCCAGAGAAGAAAGTTCCCCCCCATGACCTCTTACCACAGAATGCTCCTGCACAGAGTAGCCGCCTACTTTGGCTTAGACCATAATGTCGACCAAACTGGGAAATGTGTAATCATCAACAAAACTAGCAATACAAGAATGTAAGTAACCCTCATTCACCGCTTTAATCTCTGGTAGCTTTGCTTTTCACGGCTTAAACTGCTGAAGTAAAGCAGATTTCTTTTTGACTCGCATCTCTTTTGAAATGGGTTTTGGTGGAGGAAACTTAATTATGTACAATTTCAGTATTGCTGGCCTGGGGCGCTCTGTTCATGTAGTGAGAGAGAGATGGCATAAAGATCTGTCTTAATGATGCTTTGCACTCCTTCGCCGTGTACCTTTGTGCAGACCAGATCAGAAGTTTTCCGAACACATCAAGGATGACAAGACTGACGATTTCCAGAAGCGATGCATTTTAAAAAGGGATAACTCCAGCATAGACAAGGATGACAGCATGGTAGGTGGCAGGCTTAATGCTACTAATGATGCAGCCCTCATATAGATGAATGACTTTAAACCGTTCTTTTTTTCTTTTTTCTTTTTTTTTATATAATTGAATGAAACTGACACATTGTCTTTTGGTGATGGACAGTGATTGGAAAATTGTAGTTCATTTGAAGAAAATGAAATGGAAATTGCACATGGAAGATTATGGTGTTTGAGTTTAGGTAGCTTTTAAAACAGGCTCTTGCAAATACAGATGCGAATGAGGCTAAAAGAAGACAGGAGGAGTAAATCCATAGAAGAACGTGAAGAGGAGTATCAGCGGGCGAGAGAGAGAATATTTGCTGATGTAAGCTTTTTCGCAAATTTTAAGCTTGGATCATCAACCCCATATAGAGCTATTGTTTATTTTATACAGAAATTAATATCTAGAAACCATGTTTTCCCCTCATTTAAATGTAATGTATTATCCTGGATTTTTTTGCAGGGTTTGGATGCTTTTTCTCTTGATAAAAGGTGAGTGGGCAACACTGGATACTTAACCCTAATAGGAGTGCTGCTCATAAAGCCCTAATTGACTTGCCATAGAACTACTTTTGGTTTTCTAAAGAACATCTCAGAGGATAACTATTATAGGGCCATATTTGTAAACTAAGTTGCATTTTGAAGAGAAAATGTGCAGTGTGTTGTGTGGGTGCTGTAAAACCCAAACATTGGTTTTCTGGACAGAAAAGTATGTGTTTAAAAGCAAAATTCTGCTCCCATTGAACCGATGCCTCTTCTGACTCTTCATTCAATGTGCAGCGTTTTAGTGCTGAACCAGGGAGGGCTGCATTAACTTGCTGTCTATTACCAAGCCATTTATGAAAAACAGCTAACGACTGAAAACAGATGGAGTGAACCGCTATAGCACAAAAATGGGTGGGAAAAGTGTGAACGGCTGTGTCCGCGTTCTGATTATCTTTAATTAAACCACAGCAAACAGAGACACACTTGTTTTTCTTAAAGAACTGATCTAAACTTTAGTGTCCCAAAGGCTGTTCATGAGCCTGCGTTGTCTTTAGCTCTGCATGACTGATATGTTGCGTGAGTTGTTTTGTAGCCTTCATAGTTGTGACATCACACATACTCGCCCCGACACACACTCTCCAGTGGACTTGCCCCACCACTCTCGCTCCCGTACATGCGAACTACATCGGATATGAATTAACATGTTAGTGCTGGAATTGTGCCAAAATTCTGTTTGGGCTTAGATGTTTTGCTAAAAAGTAATAATAATAAAACCTTAAAAAGAACCATAGTGTGATCACTGATGCAGTTAGTAATAAGATGTGTACTTGTGAAGAACCTAGTTAACAGTTAAAGAACCATTCATTGAAGGTCTAGGTTCTTAAATTTGTGCAGAACCTTTAAAAGGTTATTCACACCCACAGATCTCTCTTTCAGACGTGGTTCGTTAAGGAAACCAAAGTGGTTCTTCTATGGCATCACTAAAGGAGCTCATTGTGACATTTTTATTTTTGTACGAAGCCAAATCTGAGAGATAACTGTGGCTGAGAATGTCTGCCACCCCCCCAAAGCTCGTTTCAGCTGCTGACGTAATGTCTAATGGGTGTAATATCTCCAGAACCCTGGGGAAATTAAGTCTACCTTTCTGACATTTTGTAGGATCCAGGAAGATGACGCTTGTAACAGCACTCAGCAGAGGCGGCAAATTTTTAGGTATCTTTTCTCTTCTTTTTGGGCAGGCAAAAAGCATGTTCCCCTTCTTATCCCGACTGTTTGCTCTGTTATTTGAATCCCATCATATACTCTTTTGCAATCCACACTCCTCAATCAGGTTGAAAGACGGCCGATCAGGGAATAGTCGCCAAAGCAGTTCTGAGAATGAGCCCAAGTATTCGGAGCCGCGGCCCTGGAGCAGCACTGACTCGGACAGCTCCAACCGCAACCTCAAGCCTGCCATGACCAAGGCCAGCAGTTTCAGCGGCATTTCTGTGCTGATCCGCGGGGACAGCTCCAGCAGCAGCAAGAGCGTAGGACGCCTCTCTAAGACGGGTAAGTGCCAGCCAGTAATCCACCCCATTATCCACCAAGTCAGAGAGGCAGCACTTAAGGGCAGGGAGGTTCTTCAGATTGACCCTTTTTCACATTTATGTCCAGAAATGCTTCACTTGCTGACCTTAGAAACCGGCAGAGAGACATTTAAGAAGCCTACTTTTTTCCTTTTCATGTCTCTTACAACATTGCTGGGGCAAAACCAAATGACTTTTACTCTTCCCAAAAATACATCCTTCACTCTCTTTTAGTTGTCAGTGTGTCTCTTTTAGATTGTCATCATTAACACTGTTAAAATGTTTAAATGCATGCTTCTGGTTTCCTCTTCACTAACTAATGCCTATTTAAAAGCAATAAGAAATTGCTTCTTTTAACTTTGAGACTTCTGTAGTTTTCTCTTGGGAATTCATTGGTGGTCTTAATTGGAGTACAGACTACATTTAGCCTTTATTGGATTCGGAACTTTTTTTAAATGTTGTAATATAACAGTCAAAGTAGGAAGAATTAAGTGAGAATAAAATCGGTATCTAAACACATGTTGGCCTTTCGTAACACATGATGTGAAAGACTGAAAATTAAGCAATTGAAAACAAAGTGAGTTGCTAAATTAACCAAGAAATTATTAAGAAACTAATTAACTTGTCATTCACTGCTAATAAAATCATCATTTCATTTTATTACTTTGTGTCCCTGAGGTAATTAGAATAGAAAATGTTTTGTGCCTGAAGTAGAGCAGGGCCTGATCTTCATATAGAAGGCAATGCAGGCAAGGCCATAAAAAAAAAAAAAAAAAAAAATCTCTCTATATATATATATATAATATTCCTGATGCGCCCCAATGAATTCTAACAGCTTTTGTTGCTTAAGGCATCAAAAGCAGTGCATGCTAAGTCAAAAGCTCTTCACCCCACACACTTTCTAGCATGACCAGCATGATGTTCTGCTGTATCTGTCGGTTAAGGCTCCTCTCGTTGCTCCCTTCCCCTCCCTAGGTTCTGACTCCTCTAGTAGTGTAGGTTCATCTACGGGCTCACTCTCTCGCTCCCAGCCTCCCCCTCCTCCTGCCCCGGCCCTAACCCAGCCGGCCCACGCCGCGCCCTTGACCTACCCTGCCGTCTGCACTAGTAGCAGTGTGTCCTTTGAGGGTGGCAGGAGCGGGCCCCCAGCAACCACAGCTAACGCTAGCTACTATTTGCTTCCCCTGGAAGCGGCGGGGATACCACCTGGAAGTATCCTGGTCAACCCGCACACAGGTTGGTACTCGTGCAGGCTCACCAGTTCTCTCCTCATGCTAATTATAGCATGGTCTGATGTAGGGCTGCACGATATGGACAAAATATCAGGATAGTGATTTTTACTGCTATATAGTGTAATTTCAGTGCCTTTTAGTATATTACATAGCCCATGACACTTTTCTGGAATTATAATATGCAACATTGTTAAATATATGTCAAAATATATGTTCACTTCCCCAATATCTTCAGTCCATAAATGGAACGTGAGCAGCCAATTTTCAAATAATGGTCTCAAAGCTTTTACATCTGTCTTCTTATTCAGTCTACCGCAGTTTAGCCCTGCCCAGTTAAGTTCATGCTGAATTCTAAGGAGTGTTTCAGTCCCTGTGCTGCTATTTGATAGGGCATCCAGTCAGTAAAGAGATCATTTACATATTTCAGTCTTAAAGGCACAGAAAAAAGCAACATGTTTAAGCAGGAAACAGATTGGAAAATTACGATGTCAGAATTAACGTGGATGAATTATGAATATTTCTGGTACACAAACCCACACCAATTTCATGGGGAAAAAAATCAATAGAAAATAGTAGTACTAGTAATGATTAATGGGCAAAATAATTTGTCTTTTTTTGCATTAATCGAATACTTCAGAACTTGCAGAAATCCAGAGCTGTGATTGGTTCCCCCCTTGTAGGCTCATTTGCATATTGCATCCTTCTACGATATCAGTGTTGCAGTTACAGATATTGTGATGGCGATTAACAAATGATGTATTGGCCAGCCCTAGTCTAATATTTATTTTAGCCTTTTACCTACAGGGGAGGTCGCATTTATTCTGTTTGAAATACTAAATTCTTAAACTAACCCTACTTACATATTGTCTTCACTGCCTTCCTCTTGTGCTGCTTAGCGTGACTTTAACAAAGGATTTAACAAAGGTGCAGTGAAAGCAGAGTCTCGAGGGAAGCATGGTGTTTTTAGCAGTGTCCTTCTCTATCTCAGGAGGCCTTCTTCCGCTTAATGGCTGGGCTAGTAATTGGAAGCTCTTCCTCTGCTTTGCTTGTTTTACAAAAAGTAAACGCAGGGTTGATGAAACGCAACTCGCCGTTGTAAAATTACCCAAGATCTCAGTCTAATGAAGCTGCTCATGTGGCATTTAAATCGTTCCACTACAGCACACTCTTTGAAAATGGGCGTCTGTCTTCCATGATCAATAAATTCTATGCCAGTCCCAACGTATTCCCAGAAGTGTATAATAAAGTTGTACTCTGTCAACAAAAAGAGGAAGGGAAAAATGTGTAGCCTTGCTTCTGATGTATAAAATATTCCTATTTGCTTTGTTTGCCTCGTCTTTAAATATGCATTGGGCTGATAAGGCACTATATTGCTGTCGCTAATACATTTTCGAAAAGGAGCCAGAGTGTGTAATTGCTTATTGACCTTTTGTAAGCACTTGGCAAAAAGGACATTTTCCCTAGTTGTAGAAGCCTGAGGAATGTATGTTGAAAAGTAGATGTTCAGCCCTCAAGGAGAAGGCCAGGTGGAGGTCAAACCTCTTTCTTCATTCCATCTTACATTTCACACTCAATATAATGTTCCCTTATAGCTTGGAATTTCAGAAATCCAATTTGCTCATTAAGTTATTAATATTGAGTCCAGTCACAATGTTTACATAGGCAAAAAGCCCCATAAGCCTAAACCACTTGGGCTAATAATTGAAGCGGTTTTCGGTCACATTCCACCCCTCAGCGACCGTCATTGTGTCCTTGAGCGAGACACTTGGCTGCAGAGGGGAGGTCATGATGGGCAAAAACATCAGCTAAAGCTTTATGTAAACTGTACCTACCTTAAAGCTGTTAAATAATTTTCTCAACAACAGAAATCTGTAAGTGTACACAAAGTTCTAGTAAAATTTAAGTGTGTGTATATATCTCTCGCTACTCCGCGGTGCAAGCACTCAGACACTTCAAACTCCACAGTTTGATCGATCTCCAGGAGACCTTTCCAACAAGCCCTCGTTTTTATTTTTAGCTCAAGTAGATCAGATGTTATTCCCTGGAAACCGTTCACCTCGCTTGCGGTGTCCCAATACTTTTGTCCCGCGACCTTCCAAGTTGCATATCTTGGCAGTGAATACTGGTTTACATTTTCTTTCAGGGTAATGCATTAAACTGAGTTTAAAATGAAATGAAGTGTTCTGGGAGCATATTTGGGGGCATATTTAGGGTTTACACTATAAAAATAGGCATTTTTAGGCAGTTTTTACCAAAACACAACACAGTGTTTCATTGTGATATTGCTTTTGACCATAACCACATAGAAAAACGTGATAACACAATTGTATGTTGGTAGAATGTATTATTGGAGGCCATACCCGAATAGGAAAACTAACTTTGGTCTTCCACTTAGTGAAGCATCTCCACAGCTGAACAATTGCTCTATTTTCATAGATTTTTCGAATGTTATACATTTTCATGTAAAGCATTTTTATTGTATTGGGGGAAAAAGGTCAAAAAAATGTAGCACATAAACATTTTCTGATGTACCAATATTTTACTGGTATCGATATTAGAAATAAAACGAATAAAAGCTGTGTAAATTAATGTTTGAGATCTTGATACCCCTATTTTCTGTCACTATCACTGTAGTGATGCACCATTTCATAGCCAACCAAATATGTAAAACTAGTGAAATTCCATTACCTGCTAGCTTGTAAAAATACTGCAAGTAAGGGGCCCAATAAAACATGCCAAATAATGGTGGACATATCACAGGGAGAACAGCAAACATCCAGTGTCACCATAAGAGACATTTTCAGACATTTCATACAGTATTTGTTTTTATGGGCCTTTATGGAAGACATTATACAGAGAACTGTGTACACGGAAGTTGAAGTTTATTGTCATGTGTATAGAGTACAGTGTACAGAGCACAATGAAATTCTTACTTGAACACCCATTATCACAGAGAACATAAAGACATGAAAGACAACACAGTGCAGCAACAGTAGTCTTAAGTTGTATAAAGTACAGTAAAGTGACATTGCAATTTACAGTCACTTTACACAGCACTAAGTATTTTCATTATTTTAATTTGACATTTTGCCTCACAGCGAGTTGTTGGAGGTGGAGGTAGCTCAGTGGGTAGGATACTTGCCTCTGGTCTAAGGGGTCATGGGTTCGAATCCTACTTTCAGCACCACCA